>CAUYUJ010009581.1:2500-33447 GCA_963575745.1 Prorocentrum cordatum | reverse complement strand
TCCTCCTGAGGGAGGGCGTGGGGGGGCGGGGGGGGGGGGCCGGGCGGAGGGGCGCCGCGCACCCAGCCGTCCTCTGGTGTTGGGTCCTCGTTTTGAAAAAGACAGCACCCCGCATCTCCCACCGCGGGAGGAGGAGGAGGAGGAGGAGGAGGATGAGGAGGAGGAGGAGGAGGAGGAGGAGGAGGAGGAGGAGGAGCCCAACTCGCATTCTTGCCACTTGCCTCCGCATGTCCACGTCGGCACACCCCTCGCACGCTTCGTGGCCCCACGCGCAGGAAGCTCCACCTATGGCCCCAGAGGCGACGCGCGTGCATGTGGGCGTCGCGCCCGTGTCAGCACACCCCATCACGCGTCTCCGGGCCCATAGGGAGCTCCACCTGAGGCCCAAGTGGCGACATTCGCTTCGGCACAGCAGCTCGCGCGCTTCGTGGCCCCATAGAGGCAGCTCCACCTAAGGTCCCAGTGGCGACGTTCGCGAGTAGGCGTCGCGCCTGCTTCGGCACACCCCACCACACGCGTCGATGGCCAGGCAGGCCAGCACCGCGGTGCGGTGAGGGGCGCCAGGGCGAGCAGGGCGAGCAGGGCAAGCAGGGCGAGCAGCGGCAGGCAGGATGGGGGCAGCATGGGATGCGTGGCACTGCAACCTTGAGTTGGACTTGAGCCAACATCCTCGACCGCCGAGAAACGGGCTCGGAGATTGACATGTTTTTCACGGGGGAATGGGCGGCGCGCCAACTGGTGTGGGGAGGGGGAGGGGGCCAGGGGGACGGCATACGAAGGCAGGAGGGGTTTTAAGCCCTCCTGCCTTCTGAGAAGCCTCAGTGTCATTACGAGAAGACCCATGCCACCTAGGAAGGTCGCCCCAGTCGGCCCATTTGCCCGGCGCGAAAAAAACACATCCCGATGCAGGGAAACCTCCAGGAACCTACGAAAAAGCCAGGAGAGCAAATGGCAACGTCCCTCCAGTGGAGCCGCGCGGGCCAACCAGACCTAGCAAATCGAGCACTCGAGGCGCAGCTTCTAGAGAACCTCCGATAGCCTCCCCCCGACCCTTCGGCGCGCCGCCGGGACGCCTCTCCCGCCACGCGGCGCGCTTCTTCCGCATGAGCCGCAGCTGGCCGAGCTGCGTGACCTCACCGCCGTCCGAGCCGTCGTCCGGCGAGGTCTCGGCCCTCGCAGCGCTGAGAACTTTGAGGCCCTGTAGACTCCTTGCGGGTCGTGCCCTCCTCCTCCTCCTCCTCCTCCTCCTCCTCCTCCTCCTCCTCCTCCTCTCTCCCTCCTTCCATCCATCTTCCTCCTCTCCTCCTCCTCCTCCTCCTCCTCCTCCTCCTCCCAAGAGGAACAACGAATAACTGGACGACTACAAAGTTTCGAAGGTCCGCCCGGGCTTCTCGAGTCGGGGCTGGTTCGCCCCGGTGGCGCCTCTGGCACCTGCCCTGGCGCACTCCGCGAGCCAAGGAACGGGGTCCAGCGCCGACGATCCAAGATATCAGCACCGACCTCCGAAGGGTTCTGCTTGTGCCCGACCTTCCCCATGCTGTGCTGAGCTCTGCCCTCGGCCCGCCTCCCGAGGCCTCCTGGAGTCCCCCGGGGGCCTCCAGGGCTCAGGGTCCAGGGCGGCAGCAAAACTCGCAACCTCTTCCTCGTCCCTCTCCCGCTCCTCCGGCGGCTGCAGACGCTGCTGTCCTCAGCCTCCCACCTCCCTTCCCTCGTTCCCCACCTCCCCCTTCCCCTTTTCCCTTCCACAAAATAAAAAAAACTATACCCCCTTCCATTCCCTCCTCCTCTCCCCCTCACCCTACCCCCCTCCCCCTCCCCCTCCTCCTCCTCCTCCTTCTCCTCCTCCTCCTCCTCCTCCTCCTCCTCCTCCTCCTCCTCCTCCTCCTCCTCCTCCTCCTCCTCCTCCTCTAGCGCCATCCGATCACTGCGCGGGGGAGGCCGGTGCAGGCATGGCCAGAAGGCCGGGACAGAGCGGCGCAGGCGAGCGGGCCGCGCTGGCCTTTCAGCGTGTGCGGTCACGGTGCTGCCACGAGGAGCGCCGAACAAGGCGCAGAGGGGACGCTTCTGGCCACGGCGATCCTCGGCTTCGACGAGGCTCCCCTTAAGTCGGGCCTGTCCTCCTACAGGGAGATTTTGGGCGAAAAAAATAAGGAAAACATATCAACATATACTCAAAAATAGTCCAGATATCGTCCCCTGACTATTTTTGTCAATTTTCGAATATTCCCCCTGTAGGGACACGCCCGGTTTAACCAAAGAGCACCCCGACGGGCCCCGACAACCAGAGTCTCTCCTTAACCCAAAGTGGTCTCAACTTCCGCGCATTGACTGTACGCCGATTCTTCTTCTTTGTTTTTTTGTTACATTGTTTTTTTACTGCACGCCGCCTCTGTCGACGCGAAGTGGCCCCGAACTTGGCCCCACAGCTCGTTCGATGGCTCAGGCGGCACGGCACCCGGGAGCTCACGGAAGTGGCGGCAGCTGCGCGCTTGGCAGCACCCAGGGGAGTGAGGCCTCCCCTGGGGATATGTGTGTGATGCCGCACTCCGCCAATCCGTTCCGGGGCGCTGCAGAGTGAGCGCAGCTGGCGGCAGCACGAGGTGGCAGCAGAGGCGGGCAGGAGGAGGGGGGCAGGAGGCGGCAGGAAGAGGACAGGAGGAGGGAGGGGCTCTGGGCAAGGCGCGCCACGAATCCGACGCGCCCCGCGAAAGAGAGAGAGAGAGAGAGCAAGACAAGCAAAAGGCAGCACCAACAAACAAACAAACGACCGGCCAGCACGGTCGGGAAACGAGCGGCCAACAGCGCGAGGCCGATCGGGAGCAGACGACCGGGGGAGCCCCGATCAGTCAATGATCCCGGGCTGGCCGCGCACCACTGGTACGCTGGCGAGCCGGACCGGCGCGGACCGGCGCGCCCCCGCGCAAGCCAGGAGAAGGGAGGGCAGGTAAGGAGTGAGCAGAGGAGGAGAGGGGCAGCAGAGCTCCATGCAAGACGAAGACTCGGCGTGGGAGAGCTATATGAACGAGGAAGGAGGAAAAGGGAGGAAGGGACGGGAGGAGAGGGAGAGCAGCAGGAGGGTCGGGAACTTCAATCCGAGGCAGAACGACCGTCGCCAGGAAGGGGGCGGAAGCTCCAGGTACCCCATGTTGAATGAACCGCGACGCCTACTCTTTACTTCCGTTCTCCCCACCCCCCTCCCCCGCCTTCCCCCTCGACTCATCATTCCTCCTTCTCTCCCTCTCCCTCCTCCCCGTATGTTCCCCTTCTCCCTCCCTCCCTCATCCCGAACTCTCGGTCCAGGCGGGCTCGCTGCGCCCGTCGAAGTCGGAAAGCTCGGACACGTTCGCCGACGAGGTCGGGGTCGCAGTAATCACCAAGACGGGGAAGAGGAGTGAAGGAACTCACAGGGAGAGTGAGGGGGACACATGTGCGGAGAGAGAGAGAGAGAGAGAGAGAGAAGAGAGAAAGAGAGCGAGAGAGAGCGAGACAGACAGACAGACAGAGAGAGAGAGAGCGAGAACAACAACAAAAAAACAAAAGAGAGGGAGAGAGGGAGAGAGAACGAGAGTGAGCGAGGAGATGGAGGAGGAGGAGGGGGAGGAGGAAGAGTTGGAGGAGGAGGAAGAGAAGGAAGAGGAGAATAAGAAGAAGAAGAAAGAGAAGGATGACAGGATGGAGAGGAGGAGGAGGAGGGGGAGAGTGAGAAGGAGGAAAACTACAATAATAATAATAACAATGAAAATAACAATAATAGTAATAACAATAATAAGAACAACAATAATACTGATAATATGAGTAATAATAATAACAACAATGATACTAGTCATAATGAAAAATAACAATAACAATACACCATAATAATAATAATACGAATAACAACACTAAGAATACTAACAACTATAATAATAATAATAATACGATTGCGAGTTATACTAATAATAATGATGATACGATTCACATGGTACTACGCATTGTGATACTTAAGAAACACGAAAACTGGAAGTGAGGAGGAGGAGCAGGAGGAGGGGGAGGAAGAAGAGGAGGAGAGGGAGAAAGAGTAGAGGGAGGAGGAGGTGGAGGAGGAGGAGGAAGAGGAGGAGGTGGAGGGGAACAGGAAGCCTAAGGGCGACCGATCCGTACGGAGGCGCATGGCATCAGAAGAGCATGCAGTGGAGCACGCCCGCGACGAACTCCACATGACGGGAGGTGGGGAAGGACGGTGGTCCTGCATCGCTACAGCCGGACGAAGGATAGAATAGCATCCTTCAAGAATACAAAGCCCTCTGCCAACCCTTGCTGGAGAACCTTCGAGGGTGCCCTCCCCCAGGATACACGCGAGAACGTCCAGCAAACACGAGGAACACCGGGGTACCCTCCTCGAGCCGACCTCGATCTTATGCCTCGGTCCGACCGTAGGCGGCCCAAGCGGCACGAGCATGTCGCCCGCGACCGCCGCGAAGGAAAGGCCAGAGGCCGCTCCGCCGCCCACCACGAAGCAGACCTCGGAGCACCGTCCTCGCCGACCGACTCGATGACCACGTCCTGGCCCTGCAGGGAGCCGCGGGACGCGCGCAGGGCGGACGATGGACAGTGAGGTGTGCGGGTCCCTCGTCGTTGCCCCCGCCCCTGCCTGGGGTCGTGATGGGTTTGTTTCCAACCACCACCACCACAAGTTGGAGGGGGAGGGGGTCCTCCTCCTCCTCCTCCTCCTCCTCCTCCTCCTCCTCCTCCTCCTCCTCCTCCATTCTTCGTCTTCTCATCCTCCTCCTCCTCCTCCTCCTCCTCCTCCTCCTCCTCCTCCTTCCCCCCTCCAACTTCTGGTGGTGGTGGTGGAAAGCAGGCCCATCAGGTCGGGCGCGGCGGGAGATCAGCTGCCCGGGCGTCGTCGAGCGACGCGGCCCCGCCGTCGACCACCGCGCCGCTGCCATGCACCGTGCACCTCCGCCCGGCGAGGCTGCGCCCCACCGCCGCCGCGGAGGTCAGAAGTGCTCCGAGAGGGGGGCCGCTGCGCGGACCGCCCTCCTCCGCAGCGCGAGGCGCTGCGCCGCGGCGGCGCGCAGCAGCCCGCTTGGCTGCGCGGAGGCGCCGCACACCTTCGCAGAGAGCGGCCCGCGGCCACGCCACGGGCGGCGTCTGCGAGGCCGGGAGTGCACCGCGCGAGGCCTCCACGGCACAGCGCCGCCCGGCCAGCGCCCCCGGCAGCAGTGCACGGCGGCGGAGCCTGCAGTGCGAACTTGAGCCGAAGAGAGAGAGAGAGAGAGAGGGAGAGAGAGAGAGGGAGAGAGAGAGAGAGAGAAGGAGGAGGAGCAGGCTGAGGAGAAGGAGTAGGAGGATGAGAAGACGAAGAATGGAGGAGGAGGAGGAGGAGGAGGAGGAGGAGGAGGAGGAGCAGGAGCGGGAGAAGGATCAGGAGGAGGAGGAGGTGGAGCAGGGGAGAGAGAGGAGAGGGGAGGATGCAGTGAGGCGGAGGCGGGCACCTGCCACACGTTCGAGATGACGGCCCGCGGATACCGCGCGACTTCTCCAGCGGCCCGATCGAAGCCGACGGCCAGCTTGATCGCGTGCCCGACCGCCCCGCGCGCGGCCTCCGTTGGCGGCAGCGGCGCGCGCCGGGCCTCGGAAGAAAATAGCGGACACTCCTGCCGCATTCATCTGTCAATGCCCTCGATGATAGAGGCCTCCTGGATGGGGTCAGAGTAGATGGGGTCGGAGGATCGCGCCGCATCGCCGATCCATCGGCGATACATCGGCGATGTATCGGCGATGCATCGGCGATACACCGGCGATGCATCGTCGACGTCGGCGATGCATCGGCGACGTTGACGTCAAGCAAAGCGGGCTGCACATCGAGCCGCATCGGCGATGCATCGGCGATGCGGCGCGATCCTTCGACCCCATCTACTCCGACCCCATCTAGGAGGCCTAGACATGATCAATGTTGGCGGTGGGTTGAACGAGCTGCACTCAGTCTTCCCCGCGCGTGCCAACTTTGAGTCTGGGGGAGCGGGGGAGTGTCCACTAATTGTTTCCTTCTACCGGAGCCAGGGGAGCGCAGGAGACGGGAGGAGGAGATCGCCTTTCCATATTTTTGGTGAGGATCGTTCCCGGGGGGCGGCCCTGGACAACGGTGACGCTCAAGAGGGTGGGGCCCGACTAGGCGGGGGCGCACTGCCATCCCCAAGGTATGTGCGCGAGCACCAGCAGGTGTGGCGGAATTTTAAGCCCCCCCTCCCTTCGTATGATCATGGGGTAGTGACCGTTACGCGCGCCAGAGGATAGAAGAAGTATCTCGAGGGAGGCCTGGAAGTGACTGCAGAATCCCCCTGGGGCAGACCCAGAAGGAGGGAGGCCTCCTAGATGGGGTCCGAGTTCCGAGTAGATGGGGTCGGAGGATCGCGCCGCATCGCCCATGCATCACCGATACATCGACGATGCATCGGCGACGTCGGCGATGCGTCGGCGACGTCGGCGTGGAGGAAACCGGGCTCCCTCCACATCGAGCCGCATAGCCGATGCCTCGACGATACGGCGCGATCCTCCAACCCCATCTGCTCGGACCACATCTGGGAGGCCCAGAGAGGAAAGAGAGGTCCGTCAGGACAGCGGGGCCCCAACCTGGAGAGTCATCATCCCTCTTGCGCCCCCTGGTGGCTTCTCGTCGCCACGGCTATGTCCGCCATGAAAAACGGGAGGCGGAGGAGGAGGCGGAGGAGGAGGAAGAGGAGGAGGAGGAGGAGGAGGAGGAGGAAGAGGAGGGGCCTCGGGCGAGGTCTGGGGATTTTGAATGGAATGGGGGCCGGGCAGAGGAGCCGCCGTTGACTCAGCTGGCCATCCTCCGACAGGGTAAGGAGGTAAGGGGGGACAGGAGGAGGGGGGGGAGCAGGAGGAGGAGGAAGACAAGGAGGAGGGGGAGGAGCAGAAGGAGGGGGAGCAGGAGGAGGAGGAAGGGGAGGAGGGGAGGAGAGGGAAGGAGAGGAGGATGAGGAGAGGACGGAGGAGGAGGAGGAGGAGGAGGAGGAGAAGGAGGACGAGGACGAGGACGAGGAGGAGGACGAGGAGGAGGAGGACGAGGAGGAGGAGGAGGAGGCGGAGGAGGAGGAACGGGAGGAAGAGCAGAGGGAGGAAGAGGCGGAGGTGGAGGAAGAGGAGAGGGGGTAGGGAGGGGGGGGGGAGGAGGGTTTGGGAGCATGCAAAAGAAGGGGAGGAGTAGTCCGCGGGCCCCACCCACTTCCATCTCCTCCCCCCCTGGTCCAGCAACACAAAGCCCCCCAATGCTGGCACAACTGGATCTCGGGCTGGCGCGCGCTCACTCCCTGCGAATGGGGGGGAGGGGGGGCAAAAGGCGCGCGCGCGGCACCGCTTCCGACAGCTTGTCGACACGGAGCTTGAGAGGCGCATGGGCAAGAACAAAAGTTCGCCCGCTCGCGCGCGGCCTGACTGCCGACGCCGGGCGCGGAAGAAGACCGTGCGCGCCGCGCGCCAAAAAGGCGGGTGCGAGACGCTCCAGAGAGCATCGGTGCTGCGCCGCAGCGGGAGCGACAGTCCCTGACGACTTGGCGAGAGCACAGCAAGTCTGCCGCGCCGAAGCGGGGGGGTCATAACCTTCAAGCACCAAGTTACGCGCAGCGCAGGAGCGCGGGCGACATGTCGCTCTCTCTCTCTCTCTCTCTAGCGCATGCGATGTGCGCCGCGTTGCGCTGACGCCGCGCGGTCTCCAGTGTCGCTGACAGAGCACAAACGTTTGAAGGCCAAGCGTCGGCGGTGTAAGGGTTCTGACGAATAGGACCACGGAGCCCACGTGGGGCCCATAACGAACAGAAACCAGAGGACAGGAACGCACACACGAACAAGGAAACAGGCAGAAGGTCGAGGATGGGAAGGGGGAGGAGGGGAGGTGGGGGGGTTCGCTGGAATTCGCTACAGTGTGGCAGCGACCTCACAGGAAGAGGAAGCCAGGCGGGCCACCATGGAGGATGGCTTCCCACCTGATGATGCATTCCTCGCGGCCAGGGGTGGCCTTTGAGGAGGCCCTGTGTCCGCTGAAAATTCTCGTGACCCCTGAAAGGCGAGAAGGAACATTCACGGAGTACATAGCGTGGGTCCTCCGTGGCTGTCTTACCTCGCGCGGAACAAAACATAAACCCCAAATTTGAGCCAGAGGTAGGACTGCAGGACATGCGACAGGTGGCACCCCTTGTTCCCCACCGTCGCCCGAGGGAGGGATGGGGAGGTGGGGGGATGGGGAGGATGCGGAGGTGGAGGTGGAGGAGGAGGAGGAGGAGGAGGAGGAGGGGGAGCAGGAGGAGGAGGAGGGGAGGATGAGGAGGAGGCGGAGGAGGAGGAGATGATGATGAGGAGGAGGAGGACGAGGAAGGGGAGAAGAAGACGAAGAAGAATAAGAGAGGAGGAGGAGGAGGAGGAGGAGGAGGAGGAGGAGGAGGAGGAGGAGGAGGAGAGGAAGAATAACCAGAGTGAGCCCAAGATGCACCAAAGGTGCTGCGACACGCCCTTCCGTCCCAAGGCCCGTGCCCAGGAGAGGCGACGATCATGCTTTCGCATGGTGGGAGGCGCCCACTTGAAAGCCAACCACCCCACAGGCCGCCTGCCATTCAGGCGCGAGCCTGGTTTGAACAGGAGCAGCACTCTATGCTTTCGAAGCCAGAAGGTTGAATCTAACAACTTAGCAAGTGTTATGCCATACCCCCGTCATGACTAACAACGTTATTCTATATGTTATAAAAGAGGTAGGACATAACAAAACACGCTGCATCCATCCGTGGAACTGCTGCGCTGCTTTCAACCTCTGAGCATTATTCCCGAGGGCGCACTCAGCGAACACACCAACATTGGAAAGGGCCATATCGTTGCATCGGCTGCGCGAGTCCAAAATTTCTGGTCGTAAAACGCGACGAGCTAACTAACACTCCCCGCATCTCCCTCTCTCTCTGTCTCTCTCTCTCTCTCGCCATGTCTCTCTCTCTCTCTCTCTCTCTATTTCCGTCCAATAGGATCACCATGTTGAAACAAACAACACTCCATCTGTGTAAACGCTGACAGGTGTGACGACCAGTGCACATGGCGATATTCGGTTTCCCAGGCGTTCCTACAAGTCGCCTTCGACGAACGGAAACAACAGGCACGTTGAAGTCGGATGTGCGCGGCGCTGCCGCAAGAACCACATCTTGAAAGCGATTCGCTCTCCATCCGTGGTGGCGGCTGGGAGTCTCAATGTGCAAAACGACACCAGGCGAAACGCCAGCCACGCATGCTGACGCGCATGGTGGCGCGACCAGGTGTAAAGAAGGAGGGTGGGAGGCGGAAGAGGAAACAGAGGAGAGGGAGTGGGGGATGCGAACGGGGAAGCAAGGCTGGTGGTGAAGCAGGAAAGGAGGAAGCACACGGGGGATGAAAGGTGGACAAAGAGGAAAATAGATGCCTGTGCCATGAAGACGACATGGGTCCGAGGGAAGCTGGTCCTGGTTACCCCGGGGCGGTTCTGGGCCGCGGGACACGCCTGCTTCCAGGAGTCGCCGACTGACGGTCCCAGGACCGGGGAAAATCATGAGCTCCAGGACGAGCTCTCCTCGGGACCCCACCCGTTCATGGCGAAGGAGAACTGAAGACCAGAACGAGCGAGAAGGCGGTAGACGGGGGAAGGGTTTAGTGAGGGCCTGTCCCCCTGCAAGGGGATTTTGGACGAAAAATACAAAATACCCCAAACATATTCAAAAAGGATCAGAAATAGTCCCCAAAATCGTCCCCTGGCTATTTGTTGGCTACTTTTGAATATTCCTCCTGTAGAGGGACACGCCGGACTTAAGGGAAGAGGGGCTACCGATGCACAAAGGATGTTTTCGCTGCCCCAAAACCGAAATCAGCGGTGGATACGTGATGCAAGGACATGGCGAAGATATGCATCGTGAACTGCACATGTCAATGTCGCGGTAAGCACCAGAACAGAAAAGCTGGTGCGACACCGCGCGAACACCCCCTGGCTTTCTCTTCCAAGGGCACCAAGGCCAATCAGGAGTAGGGCCCCGAAAACGCTGGCCAACGCGATAGAGTGATGGTGCCGCCACGAATGCGGCGTAGAAGCTATCCACCAAAGGCGCCCGATGATACCCCACCCGCGAATAGACCCCACCCAAGAATGTGGGAATTCTAAAGCTGCGCGGCCGCTGGAGGCCAGGCGTGGACTTCGCCTTCGTGCGCACGGAGACGCACGTCAGCCGTCCATAAGATCGCCCACTCAGGCACTTGAGACGAAAGCAAAACGGGGGCTGGGAGCCGGCACATTTGGATCACATCCAGCAGATCAGACATATCATGAACATGCAACACCATATTCGGCCTGACCCAAGGAACGATAGATAAGGGGCGAAGCCCCTTCTTCAAAGTAATTCTAAGAAGTCCGAAGTAACACCAGGGGGACTCGCCGCCGAAAAGGTAGCGGAACGCACTCAAACCAAAGGAACGACCGAGCCCCTTCTGAAAAGAAAGTGTTCCTTATTCAGGCCGGATCCCGTACAGACCTGGCGAAACGTGCGCAACAAGAAACCACATCAGAGCACTATCTTGGCGAGGGGCCCAACCACATGCGGCTGCGAGGGCCGCGGGGCAGGCGGGAAGCGAGAGGGGGGCCCAGCACAATGACCAGGGCGCGGAGAAGAAGGAGGAGGGCGAATGAGGGCACGCGGGGACGGGGGCGACCAGCGCTCGGGCGCTCGGGGCGCCCTTGCTTCGAGGCACCCGCAAAGTGCAAGCCCCTCGCCCGCGAAGACGCCGAACGTAGAGGAGACCCCGCGAGGCGCGCCGGTCAGCCCGAAGGAACTCCAGCGACGCGCGCGGGTCGTCCGCGGCACGGGACCGGAAAGGCGAGAAGTCGGAGGAGCGCATTGGGCCACAAGACGAGTGAGGGGTGTGCCGAAATAGGCGGGGAACCGCATGGGAACCCTGCCACTGGGGCATCACCGTATAGGGGCCACGGAACGTGCGAGTGGTGCGCCGAAGTGGGCGGGGAACCGCATGCGAACCCTGCCCCTGGGGCCTCGGGTGGAGTTCCCCGTGGGGCCACGAAGCGCGTGAGGGGTGTGCCGAAGTGGGCAGGAAACCGCGTGCGAATTCTGCCGCTGGGGCCTCGGATGGAGCTCCCCAGGAGGCCACGAAGCGCGTGAGAGGTGTACCGTAATGGACATGTGGAGGTCAGAGACAGGGACGGAAAGAAACAGGAGAGAGGCAGCGGAAGGAAAGTGCCGTGGGGAGCTGTCTCTGCAAAACGAGAACCCAACACCACAGGAGTGCTGGGAAGAACACGCCTGGGGGATGGGGGCTATAAACCTTACCCTAGGAGGAGGAGGAGGAGGAGGAGGAGGAGGAGGACGAGGAGGAGGAGGTTGAGGAGGAGGAAGAGGAGGAAGAAGAGGATGACAGGGAAGGAGCAGGGAGGAGGAAGGAGAGTAGAAGGAGGAAGAAGGACATCCGACCATGAGTGTGTTTCGATCCGCGGCCCTGGAGAGCTCGACGCCTTCCCTGGGGAAGCCAAGGTGTGGTCTTTTTTATCGGCGTTTCGACATTGGGCGGAAAGGGGGAGGGGAGGGGGGGGGTCTGGCTCCAGGCCTCTGCTTCGTGCGACTGCTTGCAAGAGTGAGTCCCACGGGTGAGGCGCCACCTGCTCGAAACAGGCGCCAAAAGACAGCCAAGATCTACTCCACGGGGGGGGGGAGGGGGGCCCGCGCCGATCGGCAAAACAAGGAATAAAAAACGATCACTGTTCCGCCCTATAGGTTCATGTTTGGTTCCCGTGCCGGGGCCCGGCAGCCAGGGAAACAACACAATTCATGAACCGAAGCTGTCGGAGGCCCGGGCGGATCTCTTGGATCGCGCCACGGGCGGAGCCAGAGGCGCCACCAGGGGGTCCAGCGCCGATCCAAAAAAACCGCGCAGCCCTCCGAAAGTTTGTGTTTACGCGGGGTGTCCCCCGTCGAGAGCACAAAACAACAGTTCGAGCCCTCGGCCATAAAACGCCCCCAGGAGGCCCCCAGAGGTCCCGAAGAGGCCCCAAGAGGCCCCCAACAGGCCGTCAGGAGGCCGCCAAGAGGACCCCAAGAGCCCCAAAACGGCTCCAGATTACGACGTCCCCGAAAGCCTCGGAGAACTCCTAAGAGCTTCCTGTGCACTGCCTCCCGGTGCGCGAAAATGGGCAAGCGGAATGAGCGAAGCGATTCAACAAATCAACGTGGCCCTCCGAAAGTTGGTGTTTACGCGGGGTATCTCACGTCGATAAGCACAAGACGAAGCCAGGACGAGGATAGCATCGGGCGAAGATAGATCGAGAATCTCCGAGACCTGGCGGCTCTGGAGGAGGTTCAGGTCCAGGAGCGGATTTACCCTCGTGCCTAGCCCCGTCTGAAAGCGGCCCAATGCCGAAGCGAAGGAAGCTGGCCAGAGTGAGACGCTTAACCCCTCGGACGTCCGCGGGGGCGGGCGAGGAGGCGGGAAGGCGATGAGGCAAGGGCCACGGCCGACGCCACCTTCTCCGAGGTGGAGGAAAGGGAAAGGGATGAAGAAGGAGGAAACAGAGGAGGAGGGAGGAGTGGGAGGAGGAAGGAGGAAGGAGTGGGCGAGGGAAAGAAGGGGAGGAAGGAGGAGTGGGGGAAGTGGGAGGAGGAAGGTGGAGAAAGGAGGAATGAAGAGGAGGGAAGAGAAATGAGGAGGAGGAGGAAGGAGGAGGAGGAAGAAGGAGGATGAGGCAGGAGGAGGGGAAAGAAAGGAGGACGAAGGAGAAGCAAGGAGGGATGAAGGATGAGGAAGAAGTAGGAAGAGAAGAAGGAGGCGGAGAAGGAAGGAGGAGGAAGAAGGAGGGAGGCAGGAGGGAAGGAACGGAGGCGGGAGGAGGAGGGAGGAAGAGGGAGGAGAGAGAGGGGGGAGGGACGGGGAGTTGCAGGGCGGAGGGGGGGGGGACGCGGGAGGGAGGAAGACGAAAGAGGGGAGAGGGGAGGCAGAGCGCACGCGAGGCGGACGAGGGCTGCGGGAGGCAGCCGAGCCGAGGGGGTCGCGGCCGCCTCCTGCGAGGCCGCTGGCGCCGCGGCGGGCGGGGGGAGGCTGGCGCCGCCCAGGACCTCGGGGCACAAGGCAGGGGAGCGAGGGGAGCGCGGGGGGGCGGGGGGGGGCGGGGGGGGGCGAGGGGGGGCGAGGGGGGGGCGAGGGGGGGCGCGAGGCAGAAGGGGGGGTCTGGGGCCGAGGGGGGGCGGAGGGGGGGCGGGGCGGGGGGGGCGAGGCCGCACTGAATTCAACGAAAGCACCGCCTGCGGCTGGCTTGTTGGGATGACAGAATATCGACGCTGGCGGCGGGCTGTTTTACGTTGGCTCCCGAGCCTGGCGATCCGCCGACACCCCGCCCCGCGCCCCACCCGCATTGCTTTGCCACACGAGTCGGCGCCTGCTGCAGGCTGATCGCTTCCGAAACATCGGCGCTTGCTTGGCGGGCTCCTGCACGGTGGCACCCGGCGCTCGAGCACCGCAGCCCCGGCAGGGCAGCCCAGGCGCCCCCTTCTCACTCTTGTCCGCAACTGCCGAGGGCCAGTAAGCATCGACGCTAGAAAGTCCGAGCTGATTTCTTGGATCGGTGTTGGGTCCCCTCTGGCGGCGCGTCGGCGCCGCCCCTGGTCCAGCTCCGACTGTAGAAGTTTGCGAGTACCTTCGAATGTTTATTCTTACGCGGACGTTCATGAGACTAGATATGCGAAGGATCGCCCCTGGATACGATCCACGATGTGAGGAGAACCGAGGAGGGGCCGGAGGATCGTCCCCGTTGGTCCTCGGAGCAGCTCTGAATTACAGCTTGAACCGGAGCTGCGAGTCCCTGCGTGCCACCCTGCTTGTTCCCAAGTGCTGGCGCTTTGTACTCTACCACGAGGCCGCTGCGGATGCGACTTGCTTCTGTCATTTGTTGTCCCCTGTGGGGTGCTGCAACCACTGTTCGCCCAAGTCGGGGCAGCTAAGAGGAGGACCGAGGTCTACGACGAGGTTCAAAGACCTCTCTCTGAGTGCTCGGCCTCCTCTGAAGCCCCGCCTCGTGCCCTGGGGCCGTCAGAACATCTACCGGAATCAGGAATGGGCAGCCTGGGCCCCCCGAAGGGGAAATTCGCTGCTAACCACGCTGTGGTGAAGCGGATTTGGGAAGAGGGGGGGAGAAAGGAGGGGGGGGAGGGGGAGTGAGGAGGAAGCACGAGGGGGGTGAGGAGGAAGGGGGAGGGGGAGGGTTTGAGGGAGGAGGAGGAGAAGGAGGAGGACCAGTGTAAGGCTCAAGACATCTCGGCTCAGAGGGCCGGGGTTGACGCCTCGGCAAAGCTGAAAAAGGCACTAGGCATCGGCCAGAGGGAGTGCGATGTTTCCTCCGTCTCTCACGTTCACGCATCACGAAAAGGCGAGTCGCATCCGAAGTCCCGTGGGGAGGCGACGGGGACCCTTTGCGAGAAGGGTGGGCGGCGAAGTCCAGCCACTGTGAGAAGTGTGGGTGGCGAGGTATAGCCATGCGAGAACCGTGTGAGAAGGCGGTCGGGGAGCCGGGGTGAGTGAGAAGAAGCAGGCCGAATTAGCTCCTTCGAGTTTCGTTTGGCCCCCTTAGTGCATAAGGATTCTGGACCGCATATCGCCGGTGCTCGCGGAGAACCAGTGTATTCCCAAGAGCCATCCACGATATTGGAGTAAACCCTCCCTCCAAGCTCCCTCCTCATAGGCCCCAACAACGGTTCAGATCCACTGAAGGAACTGCCTCGTTGGAAGACAACCGTCCGAAGACCCTGAAGAATGCCAGCATACTGTTCTCGGGAATGTGCGCGGCGCTAAAGCAAAAAACACATGTTGACAAAAAGGACCGCCATCAATACGTGAAACTCTTGTGACTGTTTAAAAACGAATGCGCGCGGCGCTCAGGCGAGAACCACATGTTAAAACCATCCGCCCTCAATCCGTGAAACCCTTGCCAATGTTTAACGAATGTGCACGGCGCTAAGGCGAGAACCACATTTTGAAAACCACCCGCCCTCAATCCGCGAAAGCCTTGCAAATGTGTAAAACGAATGTGCGCGGCGCTAAGGCGAGATTCACATTTTGAAGACGACCCGCCCTCCATCCGTGAATATGGTGCCATGTTTCAAGCTTCAGGGTCATAACTGGTAAGGAAGTATCAGGCGAAACGCCCGGCCTGCCCTAAAAATTTGCCCCAAGGTGCGACAGGCAGAAATGATTTATATAAGGACCCGTGTAAGCACACAAGAGCCACCAACGAACTGGAGTAAACCATCCATCCAAGCTCCTCTTCATAGGCCTCTACAACGGTTCATTTCCACTGAATGAGCTGCCTCGTTGGAAGACAACCGTTTGAAGACCCTGAAGCATGTAAACCCATTGATCTTGGGATTCCAACGCCACCGATCAACCTGACTGTTGCGTATTGACAACCCCGGATCGTGCCCCAAAGCCATCCCTGGGACGCCAACTCCGCGAATCAACGTAATCATTGCACCCTCAAAATACTGAATCCTTCTAAGACAAAATTTCTGGTGCGCTGATCATGGGAACGTGTGGAACTCTTAAAAACCGTATAAACGAATGTGCGCGGCGCGAAGGCGAAAACCACATTTTGAAAAGGAAACGCCCTCAATCCGTAAAGCTTCTGTAAATGTTTAAACGAATACGCGCGGCGCTGCGACTAGAGCCACAGTTGAAAACCATCCGCCCTCAATCCGAGAAGCTCTTGCAAATTGTTAAAACGAGTGTGCGCGGCGCTAAGACGAGAGCCACAATTTAAACCATCCGCATTCAATCTGTGAAACTCTTGCAAGTGTTTAAAACGAATGTGAGTAGCGCTAGGGCGAGAGCCACATTTTGAAAACCATCCGCCCTCAATCCATGAAGCTCTTGCAATTTAGGAGAAAAACGAATGTGCGCGGTGCTAAGGCGAGAGCCACATTTTGAAAACGGCCCGCCCTCCGTCTGTGAAGCTGTTGCCAATTTTTGAGCTTCTGAATCACAAATTGTGAAGACGTCTCAGGCGAAACGCCCGGCCCGCCCTAAAAACTAACCTCGGGACGCGACAGGGAGAAATCATTGTTCAGGGAAAGGAGTGGACGAGGAGCAGGAGGAGGAGGAGGAGGAGGACCACGACAAAGGAGAATCAAGGGGGGGGGGTCGGGAAGGCGAGCAGGGGGGAGGCAGAGGGGGACGGAGGAAGAGAGGGAGGGGCCCCTCCCCCGCGACCGGGAACGCAAAGATGTCCGTCATCGCCGGCTGCCGCGGATGCTTTCGGGAGCCCTGCCGGCGCGGCGGATGGAGCCGAAACACATCGGGAGGGAGGGCGGGCGGGCCGAGGATGCGAGGGGGAAGGCGAGGGGAGCATGGAGGAGGCGGACGCGGAAGGGCGACACGCATCACATACAGTCGGGGCGTTGACCTAAGGAACCGAAAGTAAGGAGCGAGGCCCCTTTTTCCATAAGTGGAACTTCGATTCCCGATCGAAAACACAGGGGAAACCTGAGGCAAGCTGCGAAACACTTCAGGAACGCGGAGCCCCTCCCCAACGAAAAGGGTTCCTTCTTCAGGGCCCCGACTGTACAGCATACAGTCAAGTTGGATCAGGAGGTCGGCCCTGCTGAATCAAGGGTGCCCTTCTGTCCAGCGTGCCGAGCCTGGTGTCGCTTGCGTTCCTGGGGCAGTGCGGCCCCCTCGCGCGTGCTCGCCCACCAAGATCGACTGCAGAGTCTGGGAGTCTTGCGGATGACGTCCGAGGCGGCGCAAGCCTCTTCTGAGGGCAAGCCGTGCTCCAGGCGAGGCAAGGGCGCAAAATGCGATGCACGGGGCGCCAAGGGGGTACAGTCGGGGCGTCGACCTGAGGAACCCTAAATAAGGAACGAGGCCCCTTTCCTCCAGAAGTTAAGCTTCGACTTCCCATCGAAAACCTGGGGAAACCCTGAGGCAAGCTGTGAAACAATCAAGGAACACGGAGCCCCTCCCCAACGAAAAGGGTTCCTTCTTCAGCGCCCCGACTGTACCCTTGACTCTGCAGGCCGACCCACCGATCAGACCCGACTGCATGCACCCTGGAGGATCTCTGCTCCCACCAGACGGCTGCCTGGCCCAGCATGGTCAGCACACGGGTGCACGGGAACGCGGAGAGGGGGCCGGCACCTGCAGGGGTGGAGGAGGCGCGCAGAAGTGCGCCGGCTACCCATCAAGATCCTTGGCCATCATCGGAACGCCATGGATGAGAGCTCATCGGACATGATGCCAGTGAACAGACACTGGTTGACGGGGCGGAAGGAGCACACGGAGGATTGTGTGGAGGCAGGTGGAGCGTCCTCCAAAGAGGAGCGAGCACGAGGTGCGCAAGAGAGCAGCACGGCAGGAGAGACAGACGCTGGGACGGGACAGCACGGCAAACAAGTGGGGCGGGAGTGGCGTCGGGAACCAGGAGCAAGAGGAGCGGCAGGGGGACTAAGAAGGGTGAATGCTATAATGCTGCGCTCCTCCCGCAGCGCTACAGCCGTGCTTTGGTCAATAGCTCGCCGCCAACATAGTACACGGACTCCTCCTTCCTACCGGCCCTCATGCGAGTACGCTTCACGCCAAGGTCCTCCTCCCCACGGCGACGCCGGAGTGCCACGTCGGCCGCAGTCTTGAGCAGGGAGCCGTAGAGCCCCTTCTGGTAGTACCTGGACTCCAGGAAAGCCCCGAGGTCCCGCCACTCCGCGGCCGCGATCTCGCTCTCCTGCGGCGCAGGCTCTGGCGCCTCCCCGCCGTACGAGCCGTCCAGCCGGAGGACGCAGATCGCGTAGAGGTCCGTGCAGCCGAAACGCCCAGAGTGCGACTCCCGCACCGTGGCGACGCATTCGAACGCGGTCCGCACGCCCGTCTCCTCCAGCACCTCCCGCACCGCCGCGTCGCCCAGGTCCTCGCCGGCGTCCACCAAGCCGCCCGGGAGCTTCCAGAAGTCCTCTCCTTGCCACCGCTCGGACGTCAATTCCTCGTGCATCTTTCGACTTCGTGCCTGCATGCGTTCACCAGATGATCCCAGATGCTCCCCGATGGTCCTCGCCGAGAACAGGTGAACACGTCCGAGCGGTGCCAAGTCTCCGGAGAGCCCCCGTCCAGACGGAGGAAGCCCTGACGGAGACCGAGCACTCCGCATGGGCCTACATCTACTCCGTATGGGCTTCGCCACCTATACCGGGATAGGCGAAGTCCAGAAAGAGCAAGCCTAGATGGAGACCAGGCACTCCGTACCCAGACCCCCGACTTCATGATTTTGCCGTGACGTCGACCCCCAGAGGTCCCGACCCCTTCCCCCTGACCGGCGTTTCACCCTGCGTCGTTTCGTGACCCTCCCGAGGCCCGGAAGGGGCCCCCCCGGAGGCCAACAAAAAACATACAGAAAACCGCCCGTCGTGATTTTTTCATGACTCGAGGGGGTGAGCATGCTACGCATGTAATGACTTCAATGGAAATAAATTGCAGTGGATCCGTGAGTGGATCAATCTAGACTGATGAGGCTATGATGCCTCTTTTGATTTTGAGCCGGCTATGATGCCCGCTCGTGCCCACCCCGTCCCGTCTTCAGGGACTTCGCATCCTCCTATGATGGTAAGATGGGAAGACCGGCCGCCGCCCCTGGCACTGCACGTACGGTGCCAGGTTTGTGGGGATTTGGGGATTTGTGTTTACTTCGCATCCGCCGAGCCTCCAGGCCCGCGCTCGGGCCCGCCCTCTCCCGGACGCAGAGGACGCGGCCGCCGCCGTCGAGGACGAGGCCGCCGACGCCCACCTGTGAAGGGGGCCCTGGGACACACACACACACACACACACACACACACACACACACACACACACACACACACACACACACACACACACACATAAAAATAAGCACAGATAACAGGACCCCCCATATTTTCCCACATTGTCTGGGTTTTCGCCTCTCCCCCAACTCCCATATGTTCACATATTTTCTAGGGAATCGACGATGAATTGTGTCTGTGTGCGTGTGTTTTCGTTCCCTCCTGAACCTGGTGGTGCGCGTGCGCGGGCAGCGAGGAGGGCGTGCTCTCGAAGAGGGAAAGAAGCTGGCGTGGGCAGAAACAAGCGAGCGACGATCCAAAAGCGGGTCGTGCGCGAGATGGCACGAGGAGGAGGAGGAGGAGGAGGAGGAGGAGGAGGAGCGAGGAGGAGGAGGGGAGGAGGAGGAGGAGGAGGAGGAGGGGGAGGAGCCAGCAGGAGGAGGGAGGGAGGAGAGGAGGGAGGAGGAGAGGAGGAGGAGCAGGAGGAGGAGGAGGAGAAGGGGGAGGAGCAGGAGGAGGAGGAGGGTGAGGGCGCGAAGAGAGGCAGGAGGAGAAGGGAGGGGAGGGGGAGGACGGGAGGACGATGAGGAGGACAGACGAGGCGTATGCGGCACATAACACGTGAGCGACGATCAAAAACGGGTCTTGCGCGAGATGGCGCGGCGACCTTACGCAGTGGCTTACGCGGGCCGCCAGCGCGGCACGCCACAATGGAGACGAGGGCGCTTACGCGCGACCTTACGCGGACAGCTTACGCGCCAATGTCGGTGAAGACGACCCCCTTTTCCTGCGTCGCTCAGTTAGAGGTCCGCGCGGAGTTCTTGGACCCGCGCTGGGCCGCGGCCGCGGCCACCAAAAAATGGCCCCTGACCCGTTGGGAGGGGACCTCAGTTAGAAGGGCCAAAAACATTAGAGATAGGGGGTCTATTCTGCAGATGTATCGAACCAACCCGTCCAGATGTGTTCCCAACCATCCTGTGGTGTTGGGTCCTCGTTTTGAAGAGACAGAAGCCCGGCGTCACCTCACCTCCCGCCCTCCCCTCCCCCATCCGATCATCATCATCATCCTCCTCATCATCATCATCATCAGAATCATCATGATAATCACCATCATCATCATCATCATCATCGTCATCATTATCAGCAGCAGCAACATCATCATCAGCATCCTCATCCTCATCATCATTTTCATCAGCATCCTCCTCATCATCATCTTCATCATCATCAGCACCACCATCCTCAACAAGATCATCATAATCACAATCAGCAACATCAACATCAGCATCAGCAGCAGCAACAGCACCATCATCGTAATCGCCACCTTACCGTCATCGTCATCATCATCGCCGTCATCGTCACCATCATCGCCACCCATGTCAGCACGCCCCTCACAAGTTTCGTGGCCCCATGGGGAGCTCCACAGAAGGCCCCAATGACTGCGCTCGCATGACACTACCGCGCCCATGTCGGCACACCCGATCACACGTTTCGTTTTTTTTTATTTTTTCTCAAGCAAATGACTTGTATATCACTTACACAACCTCAGCCGCCATGTGATTGAAAGACTCGCCAGGCAAACCAAGAGCACCCCAAGAGCCGACCTGCGATAGGCAAACTCATGAAGTGAACCGTGGCCTGAAAGGGAGCCTGCTCACGCTACAAGAAAAGTATTTCCCCCTCCCCCTGCGCCGGCCGCAGGCCAGAGGATACGATCAGCGAAACTGGGTTGCTAGCTAAGTGGCCGCGGCAGGACGCCGGCCACGGAGGAGGAGGAGGAAGGAGGAGGAAAAGAGGGGCGGAAATTAGGGCAGTTATTCGCGAACGTGCACGGCCGTGCAGCACGCTCCCGGCCGACGCCAAACGTGACGACGACACATCAAGCCCCCGCAGGGTTGTCCTGCGATCGTGGCCGAAATTCGGGCTACGGACGCTTGGGACGGGCCTCACATCGAGGATAGGCCAGTACACCCAAAACTGAAGAAACGGCCTGCGGAGGCGGCAACACGCAACGAAAATGTCACGAATTACGGCCCGCAAATACGGAAGGAGGAGGAGGAGGAGGAGGAGGAGGAGGAGGAGGAGGAGGAGCACTACGAGTGCCCGCCAAATCCGCCACGCTAAGCCGCGCACCCTGGCGACGGCACACGAGGAGGGCCTCGCCCGGAAAGACCTGGGGAGGGGATGGCAACAGGTGCCCTAGCTATCATAACAAATCACAAGCCGCCCACGCGGCGCGAAACTCTAGGAGGAGGAGGATGCACAGACGAAAAACTACGCGAGGAGGACAGGAATAAGTTGCTACCCGCGTTGCCGGCGCTTGTGCACCGCAGACAATAAGGCGGCCGCAGGCCCATGGCCCCGTGCACCTTCACGCAGAAAACCGCGGAAGAGCTCAGCACACCGCTCCCCATCGCTGCCGTGCCGCACCGCGTTATGCGTGCTGTACAAAGCAAAGACACTGAGGGCCCGCAGAGCAGCGGCGGCTGGGCCGCCCTGCGGAGGTTCATCGGCGCGCAACTGTCTAGAGGAGGGGGAGATGAGGAGGAAATCGCTCAGAGCCGCTGCGGCCTCAGGACGTTCCAAACGCAGATGCTGCCAACAGAGCCCATGGTACACAGGACACTGGCAATAGTGCTTCAGCGAGTCGACGGCCCGGCCGCACCCCATAACGCATCGCCCGGTGCCCTGGAACCTGCGGGCCGTCATCCACCCGTTCAGGCTCGAACGCAGGACCGTGGAGAGCACACGCGGGGGAACCAACGTCCGGATACGCTGCATGTTGAACAGTATCTTGCGGCACCGGTGGCCAGGAAGAGTATCGAGCTGCCAGTGGTCGAGGCGGCGCCGAAGCGCCCGCTCCATCGCCGCAGCACGGGGTTTAGGCGCCGCCATGCGGGCACGAGCCTGCCAGCCCTCCCGGCGCCCAGCTTGGGTTGACGGGTCGAGGAGCGCCTGGGCAGCCGCCCCCTTGGCAGTGAACTCCAGCAGCGCGAACTCCAGGGAGAAGAGGAAAGACGAGGCTGCCCACCCATACCTCGCACCCAGGCGGGCGGCGCTGCCAGTTTCCTGCATGATTGTCCGTAGGGCCGCGGCGCGCGGCAGAACGCGCAGACCTCCAGAACGATGCGCCTCGTGAACTGCAACCCGAACTTTGGCGATACCGGCAATGCCCTTGACGTCGACAAAATCGCGAGGAAAACCAAAAGAGCGCAACGACTTGAGGATGTCGGGCGCGAGCCAATTCATGGGACCCGGGAAGAGCTTTCTCACAATCCGTGTCTCCACCTCAGAGAAGTTATCGGGGAGGGGGTCCAACTGCGCCACGAAAGCGGCCACCGAAGCAATGAATACCTGGTCCGCCTCCACGGTGTGTATCATGCCGGCCCCGACGCTCCTCCAGACCGAAGCCCGCTCCTCCATTTTCTTGAAAACTCCGCTACATGACTTCGCCCCCCTCCCAGGCCCAACATAAAAACCCAAGTATTTCGCCGAGTCGGCAATCTCCTAGGCACCCCACAAAGGAACGTCATCGCGAAGACGGGCCCGAATGGCCGAGTGGCTGAAGCCCCCGAGTGGGACAAGGACTGTTTTGCCCACGTTGAGCTCCAGGCCGGACACGCGGGCGTACTCCGAGAACGTGCGCTCGAGGGGGGCCAAGTGCCTCAGCAGCTGCGGGTCGACCAGGGCCGTGTCGTCGGCGTAAGCCCGCAGAGTAATGGATGGAAGGTCACGGCGTAGCCGTCTGAGCAACAAGTCGGCGGCGACCGCGAAAGGCAGGGGAGAGAGGGGGCACCCTTGCCGGATGCCACGATGCACTCCGAACCCGCGGTAACGGGCGCCATCCATGACAATCTCGCAGAAATTGCCCTGGTACAACACGTCGATGTAGCTCCGGAGCCAGGCCGGCCAATTGAGGGACTCGAAGACATGCTTGAGGAAGGAATGGGCGATGGAGGGGAAGGCGGCGGCGAAATCGAAGAAGATGGCGCCGGCCTCGCCCGACTGGCAGGCGGCCAAAACCGCAGCTTCGTCAATGTCGACAAGGTTGGACAACATGGAACGTCCGCTGATGAAGCCTCTCTGAATGTCCAACACCCTGGGCCCCACCACCGGCTCGATCAGCAGCCGCACGGCATTCGCCAGTAGTCTGTTGTCCGAATTGGTGACGTCGAGCGGCCGCACGTTGGCAGGCTCGTAATATCCATCCCCTGTTGGCCCCACGCCCGAAGGCTTCTTCGGCAAGAAAAAAGGGAGGCTGGCGTTGAAATCGCCGGCGCAAGCCTGCAGGAGGGACACCCCGTCGGCAGACGAGAGGGACTGAAAGGCGTCGAAGAGGATGGTTGTCGAGAGCGCTGCGTCGCGTCGCCATGCTAGGAATGGGATGCCGTCCGGGCCCGGGGAAGAGTTGTTAGATTTCTCTATGGCCTTGCGCACGTGTCGACGAGAAAGGCGAAACCTGGACAGGTCGAACGGAACCGAGTCGGCCAAGGGGCGGCTGTCAGCGTCGTCCTCCGTCCACTTCTGCAGCAAAGCTTCGTCGATCCCTTTGTCCGCGAAGATCTGCTTCCAATGGGGGCGCAGGGCCGCTGCCTTCGCATCCGGGTGCGTGACCACCTCGCCGTCAGGCTGCAACGCCGCCGAGACGCCGCCAGCGCGGCCTGGCGCCAGCCGGTAGATGAGGCGGGCGTTGCGCTGCCGCGCATGCGCAGCCCGGAAATCGCCCCCGCTCGCGAGGTCGACGTGGGAGCGGCCCAACTCGTCGATGGCGTGCTCGCGAGCGAGCTGAACGGCGCGAAGACGAGCGCCCCGGAGATGGCGCGTCATATTGCCATCGATGCGGTAAGGGTTGTCGACGACTTCCCGAAGATAGGGGTAGCGTAGAAGACAAGACGAGATCACATTGAGGCGGCCCGCCTCCGCAGCGCGAATGAATTTCATGGTAACCCCGAGGCGGTCCTCCGCATGAACAGCCGGCTCCGGCACGCCACCTTCCTTCTCGATGCGAGTGGCAACTGTCCGCATGGCGGTCTTGTAAATCCGCAGGCGCCCCAGCGCATTGGCATCCGGGGACTCCTTCAAGGATTCGTAATACTCCAGAGCCACGCGGCGAGAAAACGCCGGAGCCGCCAGAGCGGAGGCAGCGAGTGGCCGAACATCATCATCGCCATGTTGCGGAGTGCACCTGGTGAAGAAGACCGCTCGATGATGGGACAAATCGTGGCGCCATTCCAATGCCGAGCAGCGCACGTGTCTGTCTAATTGGTCGGACAAGTGGTAATTGACGTAGATGCGGTCGAGCCGAGATCGGGCCGAGGAAGACGCGTGCGTGTGCTCAGACTGATGCATCTCGGCGAGCCCAAACCGATCTCCAATCACAGCCTTGACATGGTTCTCGTCGCGGGCGTCCCGGGCGCCGGAAGGCGTCATGGTGGCCGGAGCAGTCCTGTCCACGTCGGCCGTGACCCAGTTGAAGTCCCCCGCCAAGATCGTGAGACAGTCCTCAGCGGGAGCTAAGACATCTCCGATTCTGGAGCGGAGCAAGGAACGAAGATCAAAGTAGGAATGCATCGCGGGTCTCCGGGAAGGCGGGACCCCGTGAAGATCTTCATCTGCAGGGGCGCGATGGCTGCCCGCGTGCGCATAGACGACGACGATGTCCAGCGCACCGAGGGGGCCGCGTAAACAAAGTTTTGCAGCACGGCCTCTCCAGATATGAATCCAACGAGGCTGCTCCGTGAACTGTCGCAGAAATGCGCGTCGAACAACCACCCCAACCCCGGCCTGTCCTTGCGAGGCCCCCTCCGACCACCAAGCTGTCGTGCCAGGAGGGGCGCGCCAAGTGGAATTGCTCGTCTCGGAGCCGTGCGCCTCGGTGATCAGGCAGATGTCAGATTTCAGCATAAGCTTGTTGACGTAGGAACTCTTGGCCTCGAAGCGATGGACGTCCGTAGCGAAGAGCGCCTGGGCGTTCCAAGTCGTGACAGAGAAATCCCCCGTGCACTGGCCACGGCGATTTGCTGCAAGGGCGGCGGGCGCCGGAAGGCGCGTCAGAGGTGGCGGGAGAAGCCGGTCAGCGGGCACGGCTCCAACAGCGCGAAGTAGCGTGAGGCGGCGGTCAACGTGGACTGGGAGGTCGAGAGTGGCGCGGTCAAACGTCTGTGCGGGGAGAACCTCGTCGGCGGAGAATAGCAGACAAGGAAGACGGTGAGCAGCATGCCCAACGGGTGCAGGATATGGCGACGCACGAGAACACCGTGAAGGCGTAGAAGAGAACCGAGGGGCAGAAAAACACTCTGAGGAACCCCGAGAAGAGTCAAGGCTGATGGGAGCCGGAGGCTGGCAGTCTGACCACGACGGCGCGGAGGGCGCAGAGCCGTCCACGTGGGCGTGGAAGACGACGAACACGGCGAAACCCGAGTAGCCCCACTCGTCAATGCAATCAATTCCGAGGTCAACTCCGGACCTCGCACCCCATGAGCGGTGCCTGTCGGCGGCAGGGACACGGGGGGCACCTAGCCCCGTGCCCCGGGGATGTTTCCCGTCGCGATGTCCAGCTCCAACATGTCATTGCCAACCTTAATGTGGATGAGGTCCTGGCCGACCTGGATGGCCTTGTTGTGCAGGGCGGCGTGCAAGGCGTGAATGTCAGCCTTGTTCTTGACCATCACCTTGATGGCCCCGCCAGCGGCGGGCAGACGGCCGCGGTCCACAGGGACGTATTCCCCAGCCTTGAGGTTGTCGGGGTCGGAGGCCAGGGACAATGGGAGCCCCGTCGACGCGACCGCGTGCTGCATCAGCCTGTTCAGCACCTCGCTGTCCTGGAGCCCGATTTCGCCCTGCACTCTGATCTCGGCGAGGTAGTCCGAGATGGAGTGGGACTTGCCTGCGCGGCGCTTGGCGGCAGCAGTGCGGGGGGCCACAGCACCAGGGGCGGCGATGACTCGACCACCGAATCGCGAAGGGCGGTGCTTCAGCCGCGTCGCGGCGTTGGCGGCGTCCTGCAACCAGACGTCGTCCATGGTAGCCGTCCAGGAGTCAGCCGAGGCGTCAGATACCAGTAGGAACCTTGTCGGACCCAAGATGAACACCTGCGAGCACAAGGGCCAATAGTGGTGGAAAACTCCATGCCCGTTGCACTCGAGGAGGAAGGTGTCGGAGGCGGCTGCCAACCCTTGAAGGCCAAAGAAGGTGGAGCCCGGAAGATGCGCACGGCGCAGCTCGCTGAGCGTAGTGACGAGGTCGAAGTGCGTGAGGTGGCTCGGGAAGATCAGATCCAACGAAATGCGAGGCGTCTCCTCGGTGCTCAGGAGGCTCTTGCGGTGGGCGCGAGGGACCGCGCCGGACAGGAGTGGGAGGGAGCACAGGGACAGGAACTGAGGGAGACCATCCACGAGTAGATCGAACGTAACCGCCTTGACCTCGGGCAGCTGGAAGAGCGGGGCCATGTTGATCAGCCTCGGGGGGGTGCAGGGCCCGCCGAACCGCAAGGAGAATAGAGCCAAGCCCTGACGTCCAACGCGGGGGATTCCGGACATCGTGGGCAGGACCACCTCGAACGGGAAGGGGATGAATGCGATGTCTCTGACGATAGGGAGCCACGTGGCGGATAAGAGCGGGAACTGGCAAATGTCGGTGATGTTGGAGACGCTGTTCAAGCCCGTCGTCATAGGGATATCCGAGACAAATATGACGCTGTCGGGGCGCGAGGCGGGGGCGGAGCGCCGCAGGAAGGCGGCCAAGAGGCGGGTCAGCGAGTTGTTGTCGGAGGGGACCCAGAGCACCGCCGACTTCCCCGAGAGGTCGTCCCATAGTGTCTCGTTGCCCTTCTCCGCCTTGACCGCCAACGCGCGGGCCTCCGCTGGAGGCCGCGCAGCAGGATTGCCAGCGAGCAAAACGTCGGACCACTGCGTGTAGATCTCAACGTGCGTGGTCCGCACGACGTCGTTGATGGCCGCCAACGCCTCCTTCCCCAGCTCCTTGAACCGCGGCAGCCGGTCAGGCCGGAAGCGGCGGCGTTCCTTGAGCACCTGCGGAAGCTCCACCTCGCACCGCGCCACAGCGGCGGAGATCTTGCCCAGCAGGACCTTGGCCTGCACTGCATCGTCCTGTGGCCAGTCGGAGGCCGAGGAGAGGGAGATGAGAGTGTACGCAGCGCGGCCCCGCGCCAAGATGTCCACGTCCGTGGGGTTGGGGCCCTCCATCCTGGCGAACCCCAAAAGCTCCCACGTGTCCTGGGCGTCGGGGTGGTAGCCCATCTTGAGGAGGATGGCCTGCAACTCCGCGATGTTGGTGGGAAGCCGGATCGGGAGCGACTGCGCGTCGATGGAGGCACCAGCGATCGGCTGGACCAAATCGAAGTGGTGCAGTATCTCCTGCTCGACCCAGCCCCGAAGTAACGAAGCCTTGGACGGCAGAGGTTCGAGTCCAGGGGGGCTTGGAACAAGAGCGGGGGACGCGCCATCCTGATCAACCTCTACGTCGGCCACTTGGTCGGAGACGCCGATCTCGAGGTTCCTGGTAGCCTGGGTCAGACCCGTGACCTCAGCCGGCTGCGCAGTAGCGGGCACGTTCAGCTCCACAGCCCCGTGCGCAGCGCAGAAGGGCGAGCCCAGGACCGCCTCGCCGGCCACCCCATGGCTCAAGCAGACCTGGCAGGGAGGCATCAGACTGTACAGGTGTGGGTGACAAAATAAAAAGGAGAGCGCCTGAATGCGCCCTGTGCGCGGGCACTTGAGCCACGATCACACGTTTCGTGACCCCATAGGGAGCTCCACCGAAGGCCCCAGTGGATGCGCTCGCACGACACCACCGCACCCATTTCGGCACGCTCCTCGCATGCTTCGGGGCCCCATAGGGAGCTCCACCGGAGGCCCCAATGGCTGCGCTCGCATGACAACACCGCGACCATGTCGGCACACCCCTCTCAGGACTCGTGGACCCGTGGGGAGGTCGTCCGAAGACCCCAGCGTCTGCACTCGCATGGCACCACCGTACCCGTTTCGGCACACCCCTCACACGTTTCGTGGCCCCATGGGGAGCTCCACCGAAGGCCCCAGTGCCTGCGCTCGCATGACACCACCGCACCCATTTCGGCACGCTCCTCACATGCTTCGTGGCCCCATAGAGAGCTCCACCGAAGGCCCCAGTGGCTGCGCTCGCATGACAACACCGCACCCATCTCGGCACACCCCTCACACGCTTCGTGGCCCCATAGGCTCCACCGAAGGCCCCAGTGGCTGCCCTCGCATGGTACCACCGCTCCCATTTCGGTACACCCCTCACACGTTTCGTGGCCCCATGGGGAGCTCCACCGAAGGCCCCAGTGGCTGCGCTCGCATGGCACCACCGCACCCGTGTCGGCACACCTCTCACACGTTTCGTGGCCCCATGGGGAGCTCCACCGAAAGCCCCAATGGCTGCGCCACCACCGCACCAATTTTGGCACACCCCTCACATGTTTCGTGGCCCCATAGGGAGCTCCACCGGAGGCCCCAATGGCTGCGCTCGCATGACACCACCGCGACCATGTCGGCACACCCCTCACAGGGTTCGTGGCCCCATGGGAAGCTCCTCCGAAGACCCCAGAATCTGCACTCGCATGGCACCACCGCACCCGTTTCGGCACACCCTCCCACGTTTCGTGGCCCCATGGGGAGCTCCACCGAAGGCCCCAGTGGCTGCGCTCGCATGACATCGCCGCACCCATGTCGGCACACCCCTCACACGTTTCGTGGCCCCATGGGCTCCACAGAAGGCCCCAGTGGCTGCGGTCGCATGGCACCACCGCTCCCATTTCGGCACACCCCTCACATGGTTCGTGGCCCCGTGTGAAGCTCCACCGAAGGCCCCAGTGCCTGCGCTCGCATGACACCACCGCGCCCATGTTGGCACGCACCCCTCACACGTTTCGTGCCCCATACGGAGCGCCACCGAAGACGATGCCAACAATTGCGTTACCCACAACTGCATATGGTTGGGTCCTTCGTCAGGATTTATCTCTATTGCACAGACGGGAGCCTCAGTGAGGCCAAGGGGGTCCGCGCCGATCCAGGACGTCCGCGCGGACCTCCGAGAGTTTCTGCCTGTGCGCAGATGTTTCTCCTTCGACCGCTCGGGAGCCACTTCGTGAGCATGACGTAGCCAGGCGCCGCGTGGTGGAAGTCGAAGCCGAGCATCACCGCGGGGTCGATCAGGTGGGCGAGGGACCTCTGGCTCGGGGGCATCCAAGAGGGGGCCGTCCGAGAGGGGGGTTAGCAAATCTTGCCCCGAAGCATGTTCGGTGGCAACTCAGGGGAGCCTCCCGTACGAGCTTGTCGACTCTTGTGAACCGACGCTCATCGACGCTTGTCGACACTAAACCGACGCCCATCGACGCAAACTAGCCGACGCTGAATCGGCGCTTTCTCATCGACTCCCAGACGCTACATCGACGCCAATCGACGCTAGCCGACGCTAAATCGGCGCTATTATTTCATCGACGCCCCGACGCGAAATCGACGCCAAAAAATCGGAACCGAGAGGGCATGCCAGCCCCCCCCCCCCCCCCCGATTCTTTCTGCCGAAGGCATGGGCGCGGCCGAGGGGGGCCCAGGGGACGTACTGGAGTCGGAGGAGAAGCAGGAGGGTGCCAGGAAGCCAGGGAGATGTCATAGCTTGGCGCCTGGCGGAGCGCACAAGGGGGTAGGGTTAGGTCGGGCGTGTCCCCATACAGGGGAATTGCGAATGATCCAAAAATGCTCATAAGTAATAAGACAATCGCCCCCGTGTTTAAAGCTATCTTTGAATATTCCCCTTGTAGAGGGACAGGCCCGACTTAACACAAGGGGGTAGGGGGAGGGGGGGAGGCTTCGCAGAAACAGGCTGCTTCTTAGAAGGCGCCAGCCTTGCATCTATAGACAAGGGCCGCGCCTTCGAAGGAGCAGGGATGCTTCTGAGAAGCCTTCCCCCCTCCCCCTGATTACCCCCCTCTGCGCATGGCCGAATAGCCCGGGCCATGGCTATAGGAACGAAACATCGCACACACATCAGTTTTCCCTGCCCAGAGATCCAACGAGTGAAAAAAACACGAGAAGGCGGCTGTGGGCGATTTTCGGCCTCTGCAGGGGCCCCCGGCGGGCCTCGGGACCTTCTCAAGAAACGACTCAGGGTGAAGAACCGGCCCCGGGGAATGGGTCCGGACCTCTGTCAGGGGGACGTAAGACCTGGGTACAGGGGACTCGGAAATCCCCGACGAGGTCGTCAAAAAAATGACGAGGCCGAGCCTGCATTTTGACGAGGCCTCCCGCTGCAGACATCCCACGAAACTCCTCCTCGTCAAAATCCGAGGCGCAGTCGTCAAAAAACGATGGCGAACCCGAGTCCTGGCAAACCCAGGTCTTACGCTCCCCCGACTCTGGGGGTCGACGTCATGAACAAAATCATGACGTCGGGGGTCTGGGTGAGCCCCGCGCGGATTCGCTGGATCGGCGCTGGACGAGGGGGAGGCTTTACAACGTGTAAGAGCAACTTCATCCCAATTCCAACCAAAACCCAACCGAGACCCAACCAGAATGCGGGCAAAACATGTGTATTTTGAGCACCACTTACACGGGTTTTGGCCGCATTTCCAACCAGAACCAACCACGAATCACCCACGGCCATTCGGCTGGTTGGCGGCTGGTTGGCGGCTGGTTGGCTGCCAACCAGCCAACCAGCCAACCAGCCAGCCAGCCAACCAGCCGTGATCGTGGTTTGGTCATCGTCGTCGTCGTCGTCGTCGTTGTCGTCGTCGTCGTCGTCGTCGTCGTCGTCGTCGTCGTCGTCGTTGTCGTCGTCGTCGGCGTCGGCGTCGTCGCAGTCGTCGTCGTCGTCGTCGTCGCCGCCGCCGCCGCCAGCCGCAGCCGGACAGCCAGCCAGCCAGCCAAAAGTCAACCAGACGTCAACCAGAGGTCAACCAGCCAACCAGCCAGGCAGCCAGCCAGGCTGCCGGACGGCCAGCCAGCCACAGCCAGCAGCCAGCCAGCCAGAACGTCACCCAGAAGCCAGCCAGCCAGCCAGTCCCGGCCGTGTTCGTCGTCCGTCGTCGTCGTCGTCGTCGTTCGTCGTCGTCGTCGTCGTCGTCGTCGTCGTATCGTG
>CAUYUJ010009580.1:447803-486423 GCA_963575745.1 Prorocentrum cordatum | reverse complement strand
TAGTAGTAGTAGTAGTAGTAGTAGTAGTAGTAGTAGTAGTCGTAGTCGTAATCGTAGTAGTAGTAGTAGTAGTAGTAGTAGTAGTAGTAGTAGTAGTAGTAGTAGTAGTAGTAGTAGTAGTAGTAGTAGTAGTAGTAGTAGTAGTAGTAGTAGTAGTAGTAGTAGTAGTAGTAGTAGTAGTAGTAGTAGTAGTTGTAGTATTAGTAGTTGTAGTAGTAGTAGTAGTAGTAGTAGTAGTAGTAGTAGTAGTAGTAGGTAGTAGTCGTAGTAGTAGTAGTAGTAGTAGTAGTAGTAGTAGTAGTAGTAGTAGTAGTAGTAGTAGTAGTAGTAGTTAGTAGTTCGTAGTAGTAGTAGTAGTAGTAGTAGTAGTAGTAGTAGTAGTAGTAGTAGTAGTAGTAGTAGTAGTAGTAGTAGTGGTAGTGGTAGTAGTAGTAGTAGTAGCAGTGCTAGTAGTAGCAGTAGTAGCGGAGTGGGGAAGAGGAGGAGATCCCAGGTCAAGCTCGGCAGCCTTCTTTTGATGTGCAGCGTTTGATTTTGGATCAGGCTCTGCGCATTATGTCGTTGCCATGGCTCCCCCCGTTCAGGTCATATACTCTTCTTGCGTTCGCCTGGGACACCCCCGTGACAACGCGCGCCTGGTCGGACGTGCGAATCGTCCTCATTTCAACAGTGGTCCCTAGAGTCTGGCGGTGGTCCTGGAAGGGTTGGCCATCTGCCATAGGAGGTGGCGTTGCCCCTCCCCCCCCGCTGTTGAGTGTGATGACTGGTGAGGGCTTGTTTTGCTGAGTCCTTCAAGAGCTTGAGTCCTGTTTGGGCTGGCTCGCAGGCGCGCGCTTGAGCTCTCGAAGTTTGTCTAGAGGAGGAGGGGGGGGAGGAGGGGGGGGGCGCAGGAGGGGCGGGGGGAGGAGGAGGACGAGGGCGAGGACGACGAGGAGGAGGAGGATGATAGTGCTGATGATGGCGATGGTGATGATGATGCTGATGATGAAAATCATGATGATGATGGTGGTGATGGTGATCATGGGTGATGGTGTTGATGCTGATGATGCTGATGATGCTGATGCTGATGATGATGATGATGATGAAAATGATGATGATGCTGCTGATGATGATGATGCTGCTGATGATGATGATGAAGCTGCTGCTGCTGCTGATGATGAAGATTATGCTGATGATGATGATGCTGACGGTTATGGTGATGCTGGTGGTGGCGATGGTGATGGTGATGATGCTGCTGATGATGATGACAAGGATGATGATGACGATGATGATGATGATGATTATGATGGCGATTATGAGTATGATCATCATGATGATGTTGATGATGATGGTAGTGGTGATGATGGTGATGACGATGCTGATGATGATGATGCTGACGATGCTGATGATGATGATGATTGTGCTGCTGATGATGATGATGATGATGGTGATTCTGCTGCTGATGATGATGCTGATGATGCTGACGATGCTGGTGATGATGTTGTTGTTGATGATGATGATGATGAGGATGACGAGGATGATGATGATGGTGATGATGATGCTGGTGGTGGTGGTGGTGGTGGTGGTGGTGATGATGCTGATGATGGTGATGGTGCTGGCGATGCTGATGATGCTGATGCTGATCCTGATGCAGATGCTGATGATGATGAGGAGGAGGATGAGGAGTAGGAGGGAGGAGGACGGGGAGGAGGAGGAAGAGGGCCGCAAGGCAGAGGAGGAGGATGAGGAGGAGGAGGATGAGGAGGAGGAGCAGGGGCCTTTTGATTTTTTTGGCCAAGCACATGAGGGTGGTGCGGAGGGGGGGGGGGGGGGGGCGAAGACGATTCCCGCGCGATGGGGCCTTCGCCCAGGCAGGGCCAGGGCCCAGTCACCACCGCGCCACGACAGCTGGTCACCCAGCCCCCCTCGACGGGGGGGGATCGGGACCAGCTGCCATGGCGGACGAGCCGCCCGCGTGCCAGGGGGCGCGGAGGGGGCTCCGCTCGTCGGGCTGCTGGCGTCACGCGCAGCGAGGGCAGTCTGAGGGTCCCTCGGGGCCCCCTCTCTACCAGGGTACTTGCGCCTCCCTCGGTGCGGCTCGATTTCTCTCTCTGCCCTTGCCAGCGGGACCCCGTGCATTCCGATGCCAGGTGCCTGCCGCCCACAGTCGCATGCTTCCCGCAGGCGGTGCAGATGTTCAATGAGACAGCGACTCCCCGCAAGCGGTGCAGAAGTTCATGAGACGGCGCTCCCATCTCTGGACAGTGCGCGATGGGTGCACGTTCCGCCTGCTGCTGGTGCACTCCTGCATGTTTCGCTCCCACGACGCCACCATCAGGCTGAGGGGGAGGGGCCCCTCGACGGGTCGTGCAGCCAGCACGGGGTGACTTTGGATGCTGGCACCGCCATCTAACGGCCTTCGGTCCATCCCTCCACCGTGCCTGAGGTTTGGGTCTGAGGCCTCTTGGATGGTCGTTGGGATCTCACTCGTCGAGGCCTCTCGGGGGCCTCCTGGAGGCAGTTTTAAAGGCTCTGGGGGGCTGTGGGGGCCTCTTGGGGGCCTCACGGGTCCTTCTGGGCGTCTAATGGGGCGGAAGGCTCGGATTTTTGGTTCGTGTTCCCGTATTGGGCCCCTCTTGGGGCCGTCTTGGGCCCTCTTGGGCGCCCGCATTGGGCGCCTCTTGGGCCGTCTTGGGCTCCTCTTGGGCCGTCTTGGGCTCCTCTTGAGGGCCTCTGGAGACGTCTTGCAGCGGTGTGCGTCTTTGAGCGTCGGAACCTAGAACAGTGTAGAATCTCGAACACATTAAAAAACCGATTGAACATCTATGATTTTGGCCTCTTGGGGCCCTCTTGGGTTTCTCTTGGGGCGTCTCGAAGGCTTCGTGGGCCGTTCTGGGGCGATTCCGGGCGTCTTCGACCGATTGCTCGGCGATTCGGGGCCCTCTTGTCAGGGGCGAAAGCAGGACGTGCATGTACATGAATCCACGATGGTTTCGAGAGCACGCATTGCACAAATGTTCGTATAACGCGGCCGGTCTCGCGAATCGAGGGGTCGTGCTCATGTGCATAGCTGGGCGCGTACGTCCTTTGTGGGCTCCCTATCTTGGGCCCGACCCGTCACGCGGGGAGATGCTGGGCCCCCCCGGGGGCGCGCGCCAAGCCCAAAAGATCTGCCAACTTGGGGTCCGGGCCCTGGAAGACTCCCCAGGACTGGGGGCCGAGGCGCACTCCAGATTTCGCAATGAAGGGAGGGGGGTCTCATTTCGGGGGGGGCTCTTCCAGGCTATCTTGGAGGGCCTGGGGGCTCTGGGGGCGATGTTTTGGAGGGTTTTCCCACGGGGGAGGTCTGAAATGGCTTGTCTTGGAGGGTCCAGACCCCCTCCCTTCTGTTGCGAAATCTGGGGTACGTAAGGCGAAGGACCTGAGGGCGCGCCCCCTCCGTGCCCACCAGCACGGTGGCGGATCTTACACTGGCCGCGCCGCCACCTGCCTCCAGCTTCGATGCATCGTTGGCTCGATGTGGCGGTTCTGCGCCTAGACGGAGGTGCACGTCTGACAGTGGGGCCGCTCCCCTCTCCATGGGTTGGCCTCAGCCTGCCGCCAGAGCTAGGGCTCTTCTGGCTCGCGCTCGGACCAGGGTGTAAACGGTGTCCCCATGGTCCGTGCTCGGTTCTCCTTCTTCCGCCGATGTCTTTTGCCCCTTGCCCGCCGCCGGCCACGCCACCTCATCGGCCAGAGCGCTGCCCTGGATTAAGAAAAAGGGTCCAACAGGTCAGCGCCACTGTGCGGGGCTTCGCCCATGTGCGAGGGAATCTACTTCAGCGCAACTTCCGTAGACTTCTTAGTGAGCTCCACTCGAACCCTAGATCACATATTCTGGTTCGCGCCGTTCTTTTCGCGGAATCGATGCTTGGACCACGCTTTGACCAGTGGTTCGTGGTAGTCGCAGAAGGGACATCTTGCGACGCACTCTCGACCGCCAGCGCGAAGGCAAGCACCTCAGAACGGGGAACAGTCTGCCTGCTTTGTGCAGCGGCAGGAAGTCCCCATGCTTGTCGCCACTTTCCATTAACACTGGCCTGCGCAATGATAATTGCACACCCGCACCTCCTTTACGATGGTCAGCATTGTGCGGTCTCCTCGGCCCGTCGCCAAAGACAACCACTTTCCCATGTTTGGGCTGGGGTGGGACCTCAGCCACGGGGGTGGACCCAAGCATGCGGGCGTCCTCCTCAGAAAAAAAAAAAAAAACTGACACGTGCGTGAGCGATTGGGAGGATACCCCTAATCCAGAGAACTGGACACTACTCACACTGAGCCTGCGCCTGAGGAAGCAGACTGTCACTCTTCTCGAATTGCGGAAGAACCTACACTGCACGGACACTTCCATGCTCCGCGGCACCGCGTTTCTCTCCTGTTTGGCAGCGCGGGCGGGCATATCCTTGAATCTTCATGCCCCACATCTGTTTGACGATCTACGGTGAACTGTCTCTCAGAGACTGCAGCATTCTGGAGTCCCACTACATCAAACTGGCCGTCGGCAGCAAACCTGTTTGCTTCCCTCCCCGCAGCCCAGAGATCACCCCCGCCCCGCTCCAGCCTGTCGCCCCCGTAATGAGCGACGGCTTGGGTCCACAGCTTCAACGAGAGATCCTGGGCCAGGTCGGCCAGTCTATCAATCCAAGCGGCATCGCCCTGGTCAAAACTTTCGTCCTTTTGATTCGGGAGTCTCCAGAGCTTGCCCCCCTCATCGCTAGGCCCACGCCGCGAGTCGGGTGCTTCTGGGGCCAAGCCGGCCTCGTGCAGCGCAGCAGTGGCTGCGCCAGCTGGGCCCTCGACAGGCCTCCGACGCCGTCGCTTCCTCCAGGGTCTGGGCGTTAGCTGCTTCCCTGCCGCTCGGATGCGAGCATGCAGCTCTGGCGAAGACCTCCCGAATCAACGAAGCTCCAGGACAGACTGGCGCGGGAGCTCCAGGCCTGGGCCATTGCCTCCCTTAGGTTCATCCCAAGGATCGGAACTTACCAGCCTGGAACATATCCCTATCCCTATGCTGGGCACCTCATCACGATGCCAATCTTAGGGATTTTTTTTTTGAGGGCGAATCCTTAAGATTGTCATCGCCTTTTGGCGTGTCAGTCTTAGGGGTAGGGATACGTTCGAGGCTGGTAAGGAACCGCCTCCAGCACTGGCCTGCCCTGCTTGCCTGCGAAGACGCTGGATGTCACCAGGACTGAGGCCATGCAAATGGTGACCATGTGAAGCCTGGGGCAAGGCTCCCGTAGTCCAGAGGGACTGCGAAATTTTGGCCAGCTTCGCCGTCGTGCGCAGCTCTCTACTCCTAGAGCATCTTCTGCTAGCCCTGCTCAATCTAGACGCAGCTTTCTTCAATACCCTACTTTTGCCGATGGTGGTGTCGCATCCTAGGTCGACCGAAACAGCTGCAGCTTCATGTGGGGCACTGGCTTTCTTCAGCTGCTGGCACGCTCTTTTCCTAGTGTCAGGTGAGGTGGCGCGGGCGGTCGTCTCCTCGGAAATGCCACGCCTGACATCCTGCAGCTCCTTCGCTGGCACTCCTACCTGACGTGGCCAAGCCAGCCGCCGCGCTACCTGCCGTGTCTCCAGCTGTCGATGATGTATCGTCGATGAATGACCACGGCCTGCATGCCTTCAACTCTGTGGGTGCGGTCTAGGACAGGGAACAAAAACAATTTCGCAAGCGGGCCCCCCAAACATGACCCAACAACGATGGACCGCGTGGGGTGAATCGCGACACTGGCTCCGCCCTGGCTCCTCAAGAACCTTGGCGCGAGATGAATTAGGCCTCTGGAAAATTGAGTTCGTGGGAATCTGGAAAAAGGCCACCGCCAAATCTGGAAAAGGCCCCTGGACAAGACAACCGCAAAACCTGGAAGCCCGAGCCGATCAACCGAATCCGACTGATCTCGGCGTACAGTTTTCCGATATCAGGCAGGAGGGTCGCAACCTGCTCTCCAGCAGTCACAGCTGCTCGCAGTGATGAGTAGCCTCGGACTGCCGTGCCCCAGCGCCGATCCAGCCATGAGCTCCACGCTTCAACCAGGCCTGCTCTAGTCTTAAGTCGGGCCTGTCCCTGTGCAGGGGGAATATTCCAAAACAGTAAAAAACAGTCGGGGACTATGTTGTCTAGTATTTTGAGTACTTTTGGAGTCTTTTTTACAGTATTTTTAGTTTTTTGGCCAAAATGCCCTTATAGGGGGGGCAGGCCCGACCTGGCTCCAGTCCTACTTCACAGCTTGATGACGTTAGGCAGAATCCTTATCGCGCGGTCTCCTCTCTGGTTGGGCTTGGGCAACAGCGCGCAAGTCGTAGCAAACGTTTGCTCAGGCCAGAGCCATTCAGACTCACCAAGTTGAAAGGAGGTGTGAGCTCCGAAATGCCTTCCTTCGGAAGCCTCTGAATCCCGGAAGCCTTCCAGGCATCAGCCCCTGGAGCCTTCTTCGCAGGGGATTTGGGAAAAGAGTAAACATCTGAGACTCTCGATGGGGTCCAAAGGGTCCTCTCTGGCTCTCCTAAGGGCCCCTGGGATCTCCCGGGCAATGTTAGCAATCGAGTCGACTGGGTCTAGCCACCTCTTCTGTCACGCCTGCTGTGTGGCTTTCATGATGGCAGCGGGGTCGGTTTCACTTCTGCAATGCGGAACGGCTTCAAGCGGTACCGGCCCAATTTCTTTCACGGCCTACGCAGAATGCCCGGCTTACTTTTCAATTGCTCAGCGACCCGTTCCTCGAAGGCTCTTCGCGAGTTGACTAGACTGCGGGCGTGCGCGCATGCTTCCAATCAGCCGGCAGCATCTATCAAATGTGAAGTGTTCCCCGGCCCTTGCGCCCGCACATCGCAAAACACATCTATAGCGAGCTCGCCTTGCTCACTTCGATCGTTGTCTACACGCTGTCATAGATCCTGCCCGTCCAACTCTGCGCGCTGCCTGCGGAGGTTGCGCGCGCACTTGCGCTCTACCTGGAGTAGCTCTAGCCCGAGACCGCCCTAGCCTGCATCCTTGAGCTCTACCCGGATGCGGCCCCCATTCTTCCTCGGGAGTCTGGTGCGCAAGCAGAATCGGGATGTCCACCTTGCATGCCCACCTGGCGTAGCGACTGTTGACGCGATCCGCGGCCCTGGGGCTGGCCCTGTGCAGAAAAAAAAACGCCTCTGCGGCTCGCAATCACTGCTCGCGTCCCCAGAGTGCCTAAAAGGAGGCATGTCTGCAATCTACCCAGCTGCTCGCTCCCGCTCCTCAGGTGACACAGACAGGTCGCCTGGGTGAAGGTCTCCTGGCTGCTACCAAGAGGCGAGTTCGCTTCGTCAAAAGCTTCGCGCATCTCCGGACCGAGCCGAGCTCTCGACAGCCTCGCTTCTCCCATCACAAGCGAGCTCTTGCTCGTGGGATCTGGGCGCTTCTTGGGCCTCTCGACCTGCGGGGGTTCCCTAGGGTTAATTCGGGCATGCCCCCCTACAGGAGGAATATTGAAAAATGCAATTAATAGTCAGGGGGCGCTTTTTGCGACTATTGTTCGCTATTTTTGGCTAATTTTTGTCTTGTTGTTAGTTTTAAAGTTTTCCTCCAACATCCGCCTGTAGGAGGACATGCCCGACCAAACCCTAGGGAACTGGAGCTTCCCGTGCCAGATCGGTATGGCCGCGCCTACTGACGTGACTCAAGGCCACAGTGTGCCTTCCAGTGAATATCCAGCACTGGCGTCAGTGACGCTCTCTCTCTATGTATGTATGTATGTATGTATGTAATGTATGTATGTATGTATGTATGTATGTATATATTATATATATTATATATATAAATATAGGGCACTTCCTCATGATGACGCATCCTATCAGTGACTCCAGTGCTTTGTCGCAGGTGATCGCGCAAGGTGGTGTCACCACATCCCCTGTCATATGCATCGTGGATCTTTCAGACACCAGCTGGCTTGGGGCATGGCTCTAACCTCCTGAAGCGAGGAACGGGTCAGCTAACGAATGAACAACCACAGCCAGTGACCTCAGTGTCCTCGCGTTTGGGCCTTGCCGCGACCCGTATCTGGGCGCAAGGCGCGTGCTGATTGTGATTGCATTGCCCGCTGCTGAGTGCCGTGCTACTGCCGTAAAGCCAAAGAACGAATCTGGGGCGCTGGTCCCTCTGGAACGTCTGAGATGTTCGAAAGATTAGGTGGCAGCGTGCGTTCGCGCTAGGACAGCCTCGCCAGCCGAAGGGCCATGTTCGGACCTGCCGCTGGACCGCGCAGGGGTGGACATCATCATCCAACCATCCTTGCGCATAGCCTTGCGTGCGCTCTCGTCCGAGGTGGGATCGAGGTGCGTCTCCGCAAACATGCACAACTTGTACTGCTTCTGAGCTGCCACAAACGTGTGAACATTGGCTCACCATTCGGTTCTGTTCCCAGTATGGCTGTCGTCCTATTCTTGGCGCTATGTGGTGTCGGCTCTACCTGCTCTCTCGCCGACTCCTCAGCAGCGCGCTTGACGGCGGCAAGGGGCTATTCTACCTCTTCCAACGCGCCTGCCTCCGAACTCCCCTCCTGCCTCTCCTCAACTGTCGGCTCCTCAACTTGGCTGCAAGCTCGAGTCTCTCCATTTTCTATCTCGTCGAAGGGGTCCACTTCCTGGTCCACGTCCATGGTGGGCACACGACGAACAGGGCTCGGAGCGAGGATGTTCTGAGTGGCCACGGAGCTGGGCAACTTTCAATTTGCCCTCTCGTGTGTGGACGAAAACGCTTCCACCCAGCCCCATCCAGTTGGTGCTGTTGGAACGCGGGAAATGCTCCCTCCACCCCTTGCTTCGGCTTCCCCGCCCTCGCTGGACTGGGCGCTCTGGTTCTCCGCATCTGTGCTCGCCTCGAAGCTGAGGCCCCTCGCGTCCTCAGCACTGCCGACCGACCGAAACGAGGGCAATCGTCTCTGTCGTTTCCCTCCCTCCCTCCCAGGGGGTGATATCGGTGGATCGACGATGTCGCCGCCTTCCTGAGTGGCAAAGGCATGGAAGTTTCACCCAACAGTTGGAGAGATCTTGCTCCAGACTTTGCAGCATGGCAAGCGTTGGAAGCGGCATTCTGTTTGAACGACGACTGAGCGCTGCGGCGCTGACCACCCGGCCTTCCGGGGCCGAGCCTTGCTCCACGTGGCGTCCGTCCGTCCGTCCGTCCCCCCAAAAGGGGATGGGTACGGGGCCGGCGGAGGCATCGGCACAATTCCCCTTTTCGCCAGGGGCTCCGGCTGTGAGTCCGTCGACGGCCCTAGCGCTAGGGGGCTCAGGGTGCTGGGCAGCGACCGCCCGTCGCCGTCGTCGTCGTCGTCGTCGTCGTCGTCGTCGTCGTCGTCGTCGTCCTAGTTGCCGTAATCCCCTGATGGTCGATCCCCTTCCTTCCCTCTCGGGGTGGGCGCGGGGCCGGTGGCAGCTTCGGCATTCCCATTTGGGCGTTGCGTAATGGGGGGGTCATAAATGGGGGGGTGGCGAGGGTGGTCCGAAAAGGTACCCTAACGGTACCTAAACGAGCCCCCTTGGGCTCCGGGGGGCCCGAAAAGGGCGCGAAAGGGGGCCGTTTCTGACCCCCCCATTGATGACCCCCCATCAAGCCACGCCCAACCCATGGCCACCAGGGGTCTCGGCCATGCGTCCGTCGGCGGCACTGGTGCTAGGGGGGCTCGGGGAGTCGGGCATCGGCCGTGCGCGCGTCCGCGGCCGACTTCCCCCGAGCTCTGCCGCTGCCGCTGCCGCAGTGGCCGGACTTCTGGTCGTCGTTCCCCTCCCCTCCCCAGTCGGGGTGGGTGCATGCCAGGCCGTCGCATTGGCAATTCCCACTGTCTCCTCCTCCTCCTCCCTCCTCCTCCTCCTCCTCCTCCTCCTCCTCTTCCTCAAGCCACTTCGGCCCTGGCCCCCTTTTTCTCAGGGCTGCCCCAGTACCTCCGCGAGGTGCTTGAGGGACTTCCGTGCACCCGCTCTCTTGCAGGTTTTACGGTCGACCAAAGCTGGGGCTCATGGTTCGCACCCGCGCGCCGCCGCGCGGTTCCAGCCAGGCTGCTCGCGGCGCTGCTGCCTGGCATCCTTCCCCGCGCCTCTGGACGCGCTGCCGCGGCTGCAACACGTGCGAGTGCAACGATCGCCTCGACCCGCAGGCCCCCACATGCCCGCGGTGCAATCGGCCCATGCGCATGCGTCGCGGCCGTTCCCGTTCGCCAAGCCAGGTGAGGTTCGGGCCCGAGGAGATCATCGACCCTGATGCGCCGCCGCCTGCCGCCCCCCGCGACCAGACGGCGACGCCGCGTGCTGACAACGGCGCCCTCGCCAACCACCTTCGTCAGGCACTCGCGGCTGCCACCGACCCCGCCTTGCAGGCCATCCTCGCTGCTCAGGTGCAGCGCCTCGACGCCCAGGAGGGCGAGCCCCAGGTCAGCGAGGTCGAGGCCATGCGGAAGGCAGATGGTGCGTGGCGCAGCGCGGTCAACCACCACAATCAGGTCGTGGCCAACGTCGTGCGGCTCCGCAAGGCCCTGTCCATGGCAGAGGCCAAGGAAGCCGAGGCCGCCCTCGAGGTCGCCAAGACGGAGGCCGCCAAACGCAAGGCTGCCCAGGCTCTGGCGCGCGCTGAAGGAGTCGGACTCCCAGATGGCGCCAGTGACTCCGCCAGCAAGCCCGACCGCCCGCCTGAGGCTCCCTTCGCAGTCGCGTGGGACCCCACGCTCTTCCAGCAGATCGAGGATCTCGATTTCACCGATACAGAACAGCAGGAGCTCAACGCCGTCAAGAAGGGGCTTGAGGAGCTCAAGCTGCAGTTCGCCACCAAGGGCCCCCAGGTGCAGGAGCTCATCAGCCGCGCCACAGCCGTTCGGCAGGCGCGCGAGGCGCGCTACCAGAAGAAGCGCAAAGGCGATGACGGCCAAGCCAGCGCCCCTGCGGCTACTAGCACCGCCACGTCTGCCGCAGCCCCGCCCGCCGGCGGCCACCCTGGCGCAGGACCGCCCCCCAGCTCGGGCGAGGCCGCTGACGCTGGTGCTGAGCCGCCGCCCGCAGCCGCCCAGGCGCAGCAGCAGGAGGAAGAGGCTGCGCTGGCTGCCGAGGCCGCTCGCCTGTCCGCCGCCAAGTTCGCTGCCCGCGCCGCCCTGAACAAGGACAGCGCCCCCGAGACGGCCGCCCCGACGGCTGGCAAGGGCAGGGGCCGCGCCACCGCCACCAAGCGATCCACTTCGCATTGACTAGGCGGAGGTGACCCCAGCATCACGGGGGAAGGTGATGCCATCTCTTCTACCAGCACTAGTAGTTTCTTCTTCAGCAATGTCACTTGCTTCGGCGAAAAAGTCCACGAGTGGATCCAGGCCAGCAGTGATGACTACATCGGATTGGTCGAGACCCACGCCAATGCAGCCAGTGTGTCACAGTGGCAGGGGAGGCTCAGGTCCATCAATCGCAGGCTTTTCGCTAACGTTGCTCGACCCACATCGCGTTCTGATTCTGAAGGGTGGACAGTTGATTCCCATCTCGAGGCTGAATCCATGTCCGCAGTTTCACACGCGAATGAAGGTGGAGAGTGGTTTCTTCCTAGAGGGCATCTCCATGCCCACCCTCTTCTCGAGGCGGTCCAGTCCAAGGACCTCCAGTCTTTCCCTCACCCCTCCCTCGATGGCTTCCTGCCCATTGTCCTCCATCTCCGTGGTTATTCCATTGTAGCAGTTCTTTTCTACGGTGTCAGCAATGTCGGTATGAGAGGATCCAATTTAACTCGTTTTAGGAAGTTAGGGAGCCTCCTTCGCTCTCTCCAGCTTCCTTGGTTCGTCCTTGCCGATTGGAACCTAAGCCCTTCTGCGCTCACCCAGTCGGGTTTCCTAGCGCAGGTCCAAGGATAGATCATGTGCGCCCCTGTCGAACACACGTGCGACCCAGGAGGAGGACGTAAGCCATCGCATTTGGACTTTCTTGTTCACAGCGCTGCTGCCCGCCCTTACCTGGTCAGCCTCTCGCCTGTGCTAGATGTTCCGTGGAAGCCCCACATAGGATTACGTCTTCAGCTCATCCAGTCTGGCGAGCAATTGCTCACTCGTATACTTCAGCTCCCGAGGCGCCTACCACACGTCGCTCGCCCTCGCAAGGCTGCCACTGCTGGGTCTAAGTCTAGCCGTGCCAGAGCCCAGCGAGCAGCCCGCATGGAGAAGGCAACTGAGAGAAAACAGTCTCTCCATGCCACTCTCTTTGCCGATTTACGGACCAGCGAAGGCCGAGACGCCGACGCCGAGTCCACCAGTGCTGGCGATAGCCCCACATCCGAGGGCGACGAGATCGATCCAGCCCAGCTTTCCGAAGAGGAAGACCCGTGGGCGCACGAGACGAGTTTCTGGCCAGCCGTGTCGTCTGCTGTTTCGAACCCCGCCCGCGAGGAGACAAAACAGTGCTCGCTCCGCGCGTCAGCATCGCCCCTCTCCGCTGCCTCATCCGCTCATCTTTGCGATCCGCGGCTTTCGTCCCACGGAGAGTGCACAGCCGATGCTTCATTGCCTCATCTTTCTAGTGGTGTCGCCCCGAGAGACATGCCCGCTGCCCAGGACAGGCCGCCCGTTGCTCTCTCTGCTCGCGATCCTGCTTCCGTTGCTCCATCAGTTGATTCAGTCCAACAGTCAGAGTCTTTTTCACCAGTCCAGCGTGAGGACCCCCCTGACGTGCCTGTCGTACCCGAGGAGACCATGCCAGACAGTTTTCCCAAAGCCACGAACTTTCCCCAACAAGGTCTTAATGGCCCGTGCCCAGGATCTGGGGAGTTTAGTTCTACCGCTGTGGATTTCGAAATCCCTAGTTTGCTCTGGAGCGTCCACCGGGAACAAATCAGCGCCCTGCCAGCCAGCTGCACGCTGCCTGCCCCTGCGGCTGCTGCTTCCGTAGCTTTTCGGCTCAAGCCTGATTCGACCCTTCAGCTTGGGCAGACATACGGCTCTTGGGCCGCGACAGTCGAGGCCACCTTCCATACGCACCACCAGATTCCTTTCGCTGGCGCCAGTCGCGCCACAGGACCCAGTTACCAGGTCACTGTTGTTCGCGAGCTGCAGTGCAAGAGGAGTGCGCCTCTCGCCGACTTCTCGAGTAACTGGTGGACACGGGTACACACTCTACTTCAGAATACGTACAGACATCGAGCCCGCAACAACGGCCCTCTGCAGCTCCAGCAGCTGTATCGGGACCTACGGCGCCTCGCTGACATGCCACCTTCTGCTGCAGCCAGCGTCGTCACACCCAAAGACGACCGCACTTGGGAACAGTGGATTCTCTTCTTGCAGCAGATCGAGCTCGCCGACGTCGACCACATCGTTGCGCACGCAGCCAGGGCCAACCGCCTTGCCAAACGAGCTCAACAACGGGCGATCCGCAAGTCCGTCCGAGCATTCAGCGAGTGGGCAACCACACCCGAGGCCCTGGGAACACTTCATCGCTCCCTACGGCCCCAACCACAACCAGCAGAGGTAACACTGTCCGACGGCTGCACCATCATGCACCCCAAGGAGCTTATTGACCAGAAGATCCAGACCTGGACCGACCTGTGGGCCCCCCACGCCGTCGACTACCACAGCCTGGATGCTGCTTTCGAACGCATCGTCGACCGCATCCAGGAGTGTCCACTCCCCGCGCTCACCGCTGACGACCTCCGACGGGCCGCCTCCCGCCTCAAGGCCAACGCGGCGCTCGGCGCCGACCGCCTACGACCTGGCGATTTCCAGCGGCTTCCTCAAGATGCACTCCAAGAACTAGCCGACCTACTTACCACATCGGAACGACTCCAAGCTTGGCCACACCAACTCCTGCACACCATCGGCGTCATGCGGGCCAAGAAGGACAACGGCGACCGCATCCTCGGCCTCATGACGATGGTTGCACGATGAAGAACACGTACAACAGTGGAATCGAGATTATTTTGCACATTGGGATGCTATAGCCAAGGGCAACTCGGCTTTCCGCGAGGCGTACGAAAGATGCCTGCACGAGGAGCTTGCGACCTACCTCCGCATCCCGCAGGCACATGGCCTGCTCGATATCGCCCAGTTCTACGACTCCATCCACTGGGTCACCCTCATCGACGACGCGCTCGACCTCAATTTCCCACCAGAAGTTCTTGGACTTGAGATCTTGCAGTGTACCGCTCCCCGCACGCTCATGCAGAACGGCGCGTATGCGGAAGCACTCCATCCCACGCGCTCTGTCGTACAGGGACTACGTTCTGGCACACGATTCGCCAAGATCATGACTTACAAGGCACTTCAACGCATTGCCCATCACTACCCCGACCTCCAGCATCGCATTTGGGTCGACGACCTGTCGCAGCGCCTGCAAGCCAGCCGACGAGCATTACGACGCCGCATGGTGGCTTGCCTCGCCGACACCTGCATCGCGCTCCAGGACCAGGGCCTTGCTGTTGCTAAGAAGAGCGTCATCGTCTGCACACACCACGACGACGCCAGGTATATCGCGAACGCCATGAGGAGGAAGGGTTTCCCCATCCGCGCCAACACCCAGGCCAGCTACCTCGGCATCGACCTCGGTTGCGGCATGCGACACGCACGGCGCACCACCACCCAGCGACGCCGCAAGCACGACGCCATGCACCAGAAGATACTTCGCTTCACACGCGCGACACGGCGATATCGTATCTCATCTAAGCTCGCCGTACAAGGGGGGATGCCCGCAGTCACCTACGGACACCAAGTCTACGGCGCATTCGGCACGACTATGACCACCTACCGCCGACGCGTCGGCGACGCAGTGGGACCTCGCTTACGTGGACGGTGCCTCACTACCCTCCCCGACCTACGCGGCCACGACTCAGCCCGCAAACTGCCGCACGACGCACTCAAGGCATGGCTCACCACCTGGATACAAGGAGGCCCCCTCCAACGTGTTATCCAAGCCACTTGGAAGACCGTCGTCTCCAACTTCGAGACCATGCCGCCACATGTACGAGTACGACACATACGTGGACCACAGTCTACCATCATCCACTACCTCATGCAGCACGACTGGGAGCCTCTGGAGCCCAACAAATGGCGCCTTCCACCAGCACTCTCCGACTGCGGCGACACCTGGGAGTTCGACGCCCAGCAGCTCACGGGACACCCCGACGCCGACATCCCACATCAACTACTTCACGACCTCGACGCCAGCATTCAACACCAACAATGGCAGCGTGCCAGTACCCACCACGGCGGAGAAGGCATGCAGCAGGGGATCGACAACTACTCCTACCGCAGGCTCCTTCGGTACCTCGAGAGTCTCGCAGACGGCGCACGTCTTGCGAGCCGCATGCTCACCGTCGCAGTGGGTGCCATGTGGACACGCACCAGGGTCGCCGCTGAAACGTCCACCACCATACCCGCCACATGCCCACGCTGTGGCACCAGCGACGAGGACGACTACCACCGCTGCTGGGAGTGCGAGGGCAATAGCACCAACAACATCATACTCGCCTCCAACACCCTGTGTGCAGAGGCTGCTTCCCAACGGGCTATGTTCGAGTGCTTCTGGACGCGAGGCCTACTACCTGCGCAGTGGACAGCTCTTCCACCACCACCGCAGCACGACCAATGAGAACATTTCAACTGCAACGGCCACAAAGACGGATGCATGGATCACGTAGGAGGACATCCGACCTACGCCTTCGGCGATGCCAGTGGTGGCCCCGACACTGCTGTCACTCCCCTGAGGAGGATCGGCATAGGTGTCGCCTTTTTCGCCGACCTCGACAAGTGCGACATGCCGCTACGGGGCGCAACTTGGGGGCCCCTCGCGGGCAGCCGCCAGACCGTCATCCGTGGTGAACTCATGGCCCTGGTGGTGGCCGCTGAGAGCGTTACTGACGACCTCGTCTACTGCACGGACAGTGAGGGCTGCTACAACAACTACCACAACGGACACACGGACAACCCAGTCGGACCCGACGCGGGCCTGTGGGCACGGCTCGGACGTAATATCTCTTCTCGCAGCGGTTCCCTCACCATCTTATGGATTCCATCGCACATGAGCGCCCACGACGTCTATCAGGGCAAGATCCCCGCTACCCTCGCCTACGGCAACACCGTGGCGGACGAGTTCGCAGGAGCTGCAGCGCAGGCAGCCAGAGTCCCATCTTCCGACAGGCAGCGATACGCATTGATTGAGCAAAAGGTATTTCTAGTCCGCATGAGATTGCTCCGCACATCCCTTGAAGCGCTTGAGCACGCTAGGAATAACGATCAGTCTTCTGAGGATTTCCGCCCAAAGAGGCAGAGAGGCGTGGCTCCACAGAAGCCCCCCGCCCCCCGCGTTTGTGCCCTGTTCCAGTCCCAGCACTCTGTAGCCCCTTGTGGATCCAAGTGCGCCCGTTGTAGGACCACTACCACGCTGGCCTCAAGGGCCCAGTGGTTGCTCAGTGACTGCTTCGATCTATGTAATGTCGATGGCACATATATGATGGCTCCTCTTGGGAAACAGGTACACGTCGCAGGGGGATATGTAGACTCGACTCACACTTTAAGGTTCCACGCTGGGCTGAATCTATGGTTTTGTTCCGTCTGCGGGTCCTACGCAAACCAGCTTCTCGGGAAACTCGGGGGTCGGTGCGAGACCCCGACACCGACAGGCATTGCTTACCTGCGGAGAATCGCCAAGGGAATCTGGCCTAAGGCCCTCAGTCGAGCTGAGCGCGAAGCCAGAGACCAACGCACCCCACGGAGGGTCGCGGATCTTTAATTTCATTCAATCGCTACGCGATCATGCAGAATCTCCAGAATCTCCTCCTCCTCTTCCTCCTCCTCCTCCTCCTCCTCTCAGGGGCTTGGGCCGCCCGTCCCTCGACGGCCCTGATGCTATGGAGGCTCGTGTGACTGGGCGGCGACCGCCAGCGCGTCCGCGGCCAGTGTCTTCCGAGCTTTCTGCCTCTGCTCTCGGCAGCGGCGGCACTCCTGGTAGTCGTCCCCCTCTCTTTCCTGGCCTCCTCCTCCTCCTTTTCCTCCTTTTCCTCCTCCTCCTCCTCCTCCTCCTCCTCCTCCTCCTCCTCCTCCTCCTCCTCCTCCTCCTCCCCCTCCCCCTCCTCCTCCTGCTCCTCCTCCTTCTGCTCCTCCTCCTCCTGCTCCTCCTCTAAGAGGAACTTGGCCTTCTCGTCTCGGCTTGCGCTGGCCGGAGAGCTTGGGGCAGACGTGCCAGCGGGAACATCCGCTGCATTCGCACTTCCTGCTGCTGCTGCACGCTGCGCTGCCCTGCCCTTGCCGTGTGTGGCGGGAGCTGGTGCTTCAGCATCGACGAATGCAGGGCGACGAGTGCTTCTTTGCCGCCTGCTTCCACTTCCAGGGCGTCGAACGCGAAGCATGGCCCAGGATCGAAGCTGCGCCCCTCTGACTCGAGGAGCACCGTCAGGTTGATCGCTGCCTTCGGCGTAGCCTCACCCGCTCCTGTCTCCGCGCTGATCTTTGGCCTCCTCCTTCGAATATCCGCAGGCGCTTCTTCCACATCTGCCTGGGCGTGCGCCAAGTGCTGTGCCGCTTGTTCTGCTTTTTACTGCCGCTCCTGGTACAATTTCTGTGCTCTCCTCGCGCTGTCCTTAGCTATGTCCAACGATGTCTGTGCTTTCCTTTCCTTGGCCATCGCATTTTTGTGCACCTGCGATGGATAGATATTGTGCTGCTGCTGCTGCTGAGCTGGGAGTTGCTGCTTTTTTTGAGCCCCTCGATCGCTGCCTTATCCAGGTACGGTGCCGCCTGCTGCAACATTTGCAGCAGTTCCTCCGCTGACTTGGCTGCGATATCTCCGTCTTGAGCATCCTGAAACTTCTGCTGGTGCCTCTCCCTGATCCTCTCTCGAGCCCGTGACCTGGGCCAGGACTCCCACGAGGACCATCCTTGTTCTGTGTCGAGAGCTCTCTGCACCCCGGTCTCCCATTTGCCCTGCACGCGCAGCTTCCACGGGGGGGAACGGACTCGAGTTCCAGCCGCTGGCTGCAATTGAACCACTTGTCACTTCCTCTCCAGTTTTCCCTGCAGCTGGACGCCGTCCGTGATACGTATGAGACGATTTTGTTGCTTTCCGACCACATGCTGCCTGCTGTCTCACTCCGCCCAGCCTGACGTGCACACAGTCGGGAGGGAGAGCTCACCCACGGTTGCGCGCAGCTCGACCGTGGAGGCTCAATCAAATCTTGAGTCTAGCCGCGGACCAGCGGTATCCGTTGGCTTCCTCAGTTTTGAGCCAAGATGGCTACGGAGGAGGAGGAGGAGGAGGAGGAGGACGAGGAGGAGGAGGAGAGGGAGGAGGAGGGGGAGGCGGCGGCGGCGGCGGCGGAGGAGGAGGAGGAGGAGGAGGAGGAGGAGGAGGATGAGGAACGATCGTCTTATTGCCCGAGACGCGGGAGGTCAGTTAGTGGGGCGGACTGTGCCGGCGCGAGGAGATCCGTTCCCTGAACGCGGAGATGGCCGAATTGGAGGTGCCAGGGCGGGGGCTGCTTTGGCCTACCCCCTCCTCTTTCCTGCCCCCTCCCGCTTAACGCCTCCCTGCCCTTGCGGTCTGGACACCCAGGCACGATGCACTGGGTACGCGATCCCATGGATGCGCTCGTTCAGCGCGGGGCATCCGCGCGGGGCCGCCTTTTACCCATAGGGTGGCGGCCGAGGAGTCCGGACGGCGAAGCCGTGGATATGTCGGAGGCCTAGAGCTTGACACCAACACCACTATCGGCGGTGTGCCTCCATCGGGGGTGGACAGAACCCCCAACAGTGACACGTCGATCAGTGAATTGTCCGTTTTCGGTTCTCGAGAGGGCGCCGTGGCCGTTATTTTCCAGGCTTGCGCCCGCCAGGTTTGGGCCTCAGGTCGTTTTCACTAAACCACGTTTTACTAAAGGGGGGTCTGTCCATCCCCGACTCCACCGAGGGAAAATGATTCCGATCTCGGTGATGGTGACGATATTCGGGCTTCCCAAGTGGCCGAAACATTACCACAAGCACCAGAATCCAGGATCGCCTTCCCCCAGTGGAGGCATCCCCTTGTGTTGGTGTTGGTGCCCATTTCCAAGCCTCCAGATATGGACATGTCTCCCTCCCTCTCCCCTGGGGGGCCCAGAAGCGTCGACGGCCCGTCTCGAGAGGGTTCGTCGCTGCGACGGGTTCCCCAGGGGGTGAGGATTAAGGCTGGCATGTCCCTCTACAGGAGGAATATTCAAACATAGTTTAAAAAGCATAGTCTGGGGACGTTTTTTTTTTTTCCTCTCAAAATCCGCCTGTAGGACTGTCACATCAACAAATCAATGGACGTCCTGGGGTTTCAGGGTTGAGTTTCTCGTGGAAGGTTTCTTGTGGTCGGGCTCCTACTATAGCCTTAGAGTGCCTTCGCGTGCGCTCGCGTCTGGTAGCCGATGAGAGGGCGACGAAGGAGCGTCGAGTAGCGTTGATCCAGCGTCGGCTCGCGTCGATCAGCGTCGGTCGGCGTCAAGCGCCTGCGATGCGACATGGGAGGCTCCCACGAGCCGAAGCAGAGGTCGTCGATGCGACAGGCCCCCCCAGGGGGCGGAAGAGCACGGCTCCCCCACTCGTGGCCGGCCGGGCGCATCCGCCAACCTTCGCAGGCGCGCACCGCGGCCCCGTCTGGTCGGGCCCCTACTGTACCGCGCATCCCTATACCCATTATTCGGTGACGTAGGTTTCTGGTGCGCCCGTATCCCAATCTACATTGGGTTCCATCCCGCACCAAAAATCAATAGACGTTTTGGGGTCTCAGGGTTGGGTTTCTTGTGGAAAGTTTCTCGTGGTCGGGCCTCCACTGTTGTTGTTGTTGTTGTTGTTGTTGTTGTTGTTGTTGTTGTTGCTGTTGCTGTTGTTGTTGATGATGATGATGATGGTGCTGATGATGATGATGATGATGATGTTGATGATGATGCTGATGATGATGATGATGCTGATGCTGATGCTGATGATGATGACGATGATGATGATGATGATGATGATGATGATGATGATGATGATGATGTTGTTGTTGTTGTTGTTGTTGTTGTTGTTGTTATTATTGCTGTTGTTGTTGTTGTGGTTGTGGTTGTTGTTGTTGTTGTTGTTGTTGTTGTTGTTGTTGTTGTTGCTGTTGTTGTTGTTGTGGTTGTGGTTGTGGTTGTTGTTGTTGTTGTTGTTGTTGTTGTTGTTGTTGTGGTGTGTGTGTCCGTAATGCCAATCTACACTGGGTTCCTTATTATTTCAACCATCGAATGGTCTTCCCCTGGCCTTCCTGTTCAGGCGGCGGGCGGCAACCCAGACTGCCTTCAGCGCTCTCTCGCTTCGTCCTTCTGCCCGCTCCTTCCGAACGGTGGGTTCGATGTCTGACCCCGTCGCGCTGCGCCCACAGCCAAGTCGCTGCAAGTGATGGGCTTGTTTTCCACCACCACCACCATAAGTTTGAGGGGGAGGGGGTCCTCCTCCTCCTCCTCCTCCTCCTCCTCCTCCTCCTCCTCCTCCTCTCCGTCCTCCTCCTCCGCGTCTCCGTCCTCCTCCTTCTCCCCTCCAACTTCTGGTGGTGGTGGTGGAAAACGGGCCCATCAGCAAGAGGGACCACTTTGGGCTCAGGGGGGGGTCTGGTTTTCGGGCCGTGCCTCAACCTTGGGCCGGGGAGTCTCTTCGTGGCCGAGGCCTGCCGTGGCCAGGGGGATGTCCCTCCCGTTCTGTATTCGGCGCTCCTCATGGCAGCATGATGGCTGCGACCGCTCACCCCCGAGGCGGGGACTCATCCATAAACCATCGCCTTGGGAATCGACCCTCGGGGACCTCGGCAGGCGGTGGATGCGGTCAATGCGCACGGTAGAGGTGAGCAGTTCTCCAAGATTGCCCTTGCCTCCTTGCCCCCTGGCCCATACCTGGCAGGTTTCGCCGGCCAGCCCCGAGGAGGAGGAGGAGGAGGAGGAGGAGGAGGAGGAGGAGGAGGAGGAGGAGGAGGAGGAGGAGGAGGAGGAGGAGGAGGAGGAGGAGGAGGATCGAGAAGGAGGAGGATCGAGAAGTGTCGACATGGCCTCCGAGGCCCTCGGCACCCTCGCCGCGCATCCCTCGTGTGCGCTGTGGCCGCTGGGGCAGATGCCCGCCCCGCACCACCGGCCCGGGTCACCGGAGGCGCGCCGGGGGACTGACATGACAGGGGGGGCCCTCCGCGCGGGCGCCCGGCCCTCGCCCGAGGCCCTCCGCGACAAGCTCGCGGAGGACGCGGCGCGGCGCGGGCGGGGGGGGCGGGGATCGAGCATCGAGGAGGCAGGGATCGAGGAGCGAGGGGGCGGGGATCGAGGATCGACGGATGAGGGCCGAGGGTCGAGGGTCGAGGGCCGAGGAAGGGGGGGTCGAGGACCGTGGATCGAGGCCTCTGGGCGCCTCGGGGACTCCTCGTCGGGGCCCCAGAGGCCTCCAGGAGCCCCTGGAGGCCTCGGGGGACGTCTGGAGATCTCGCGGGACCCTCGGGGGCCTCCGGGGAGGCAGGCTCTTGAAAGGAGCAGGCGAAACAGCACGAGCACTCGTGTTCCTAGCCAGGCAAGCGTTGGGAATTGGATCGGTGTGTGCCCCTTTTTGTTGGCAGCCCAGTGAACACAAGCTTCCACCCTGCACATCTCAACAGGGGCGTAGGACTGCTAGTGTTTTCGAAATTATTCACGCTTATCGCATTCCCACCAGCCCTTTCAGGAACCCTGCCCATGAGTATGGACGAACGGATACGTCTTGTGAAACAAAGCGGGCAGCCAGGATGAACATGGAGATCTGGGAGCAAGGGGATGGCCTTGGAGGGCCTCTTCGGGCCATCCGAGGGGCCCGCGGGGGGGCGATGGGAGGAGGAGGAGGAGGAGGAGGAGGAGGAGGAGGAGGAGGAGGAGGAGGAAGGAAAACGCTACAGGCTAGATCCTTAAGTCGGGCTAGCGTGAGGAGGAGGAGGAGGAGGGGAAGGAGGAGGAGAGGAGGAGAGGGAGAAGAGGAGAGGAGGCTGAGGAACAGGAGGAGGAGGAGGAGGAGGAGGAGGAGCAGGAGGAGGAGGAGGAGGAGGAGGAGGAGGAGGAGGAGGAGGCGGAGGCAAGCCGCCTCTCGGGGGCCTCGTGGGACGTTCTCGGGGCGCCCCTGGGCGCTCTCGGGGCCGCCTGGGGGCCTCCGTGGGGCCCTCTTGGGGGTCCCTTGGGAGACCTGCAGGGCCTTTTGAGGCAAGGGCGCCCTCGAGGGCGCGAAGTTATTCGCGCTTCGCGCTTCGCGGCTCGGCTCCGACTCCTCATCCTCCTCCTCCTCTCTCCTGGGAGGCGGCGCGAGAGCGCGAAGTTTTTCGCACTTCGCGCTTCGCGCAGCGCGAAGCGCGAAATTGGGAGCCCTTGCTTGGGAGACCTGGAGGGCCTCTTGAGGCCATCTTGGAGGCCATCGATCAAAGGAGGGGGGATCCTTGCCCCCGAGATCGCCTCTGGGGACCCTCTTTTGGGCCGCTCTTGGGCCGTTCTTGGGCGCTCTTGGGCCGTCTGGGGGGCCTCGTGGGCATCTCTTGGGCCTCTCTTGCGCCATCACGTGATGTCCAACACCAATCTGCTCATTTATCGAATTTTTGTGCACGCGCACTTCCTCGCCGCCGCCCTCATCAGCGCCGCCGCGTAAGCCATGATAAGCAAACTGTTTCACAACCGACGCATGGGACATCATCATCGCCGTCGTCGTCACCAACTTCGGAGCCGTCATTGGCCTTGTCGTTGCCTTCGTCATCATCGCCACCGCCATCGGTGCTATCATCATCGTTGCCGCCGTTGTCGTTCATCAGCGCCCGCCCGAGTCACCGACCCGCATTGAGGCGCCCGCGCGTCAGCGCGGCGTCCCAGCCGCGCTGGGGAGTTTCCATCGGCAAGCGCCATCTCGGCCGCGTCGGTTGCTCCAAATCAGCCGGCCGCTCTGCGCGCGAGCATGCGCGCGCGAGCGCAGTCGCAAAGATGCGCCAGCCAGTGCCAAGCAGTCACTACACTCGCGGCCGCTTGGTTGTTGTGAAGCAAGTTGTGGGTGGGAGGTTGGGATGATTGCGTGAGCAGTGGCATTGACGACGTCGAGTAATGCAAGGTGGATTTTCTTTCTTGCAAGGGTATTGGGTTCATCCACCCCCCTGGGGTTAACAGTACAGCTTCTCGTATTGTAAGTTGCCCATGATTCTGCCCCATCGTTTACCTTACTTATGAATTCATACCATCCCAGGCAAACCGGTATCGCCTCCTCATCCATTGCAAAAATATAATGCGCGCGTTCGTGTTTCAAAAACCCTCAGTTTTCAATAATCCTTCGGGAAACACGGGACGAATTGCACACGCGCGCGTCGTCGCGCGCGCATGCCACAATCCCTCAGAAGGTTTTGGTTTCACAAGGATTTCAATATCGAGAGTCACGTCGCAACACGGGTTTTCAAACATTTTGTGCGCCCGTGCTCTTGCGACTTCTTAAGAGAATCGCAGGTTTTTCAACATGTTCATGCAATGCTACCGAACGGGTCTTACGCGCGCGCGTGCCGAAATCGCTCGAACGCCCTTGCGCGCGTGCAGATTTCGAAATCGAGCGTCCCGAAAACATAAAAAACATTTGGTTTCACAGTATCAGTTTTCAAAAACACCTGCGCTCGCGATCTTGCGGACCTTTTCAGAAAACCAGGCGTTTTCATCATTTGCATAACATTCTGCCAAACGGACCTGTCGCGCCGCATGTCGAACTCATTCGAACAGCCTTGCGCGCATGCTGGGGGGAGGCACTATCCGTATCAACTGATACCACGCGGGCCACTCGCGCACGTCGGCCGCGCGCGCATGTCGAACTCGTTCCAAAATCTTCATCCCCGACGCGAGAAAAATCGTCATCGAAATCGGCGGGCATGATCAACGTCGGCGCCGTCATCTGGCCCTGCTGTCGTCCCACCATCGTCACCATCATCGCTACCCTCATGATTCTGTTTCGCCTTGTTGGCGTCGCCATGATACTGCGCCCGCCAAAGTCACCGACTCGCACTGAAGTGCCCGGTGCGAAGTGCCCAGCGGTCAGCGCCACCGCGGCCGCGTCGGTCGCGTGAACCTAGCTGGCCGCTGTTCGCACGAGCATGCGCGGGCTAGCGCGGCCGCAGAGATGCAACATCCAATGCCAAGCACTCATCGCAATCGCCACCCCATGTGCACATGCAAACCAAGTTGTGGGTGGGTGGGTGGGATGTTTGCAAGAAGGTGGAATGTATCAACTCGTTGGTCAAAATCCATTGCACCACATCTGTTGTACCGCAATAGCTGCCTCACATAGCTTGCGCCACTTGCGGAACATGACATCGTCCACGTGACATAAGCGGCACCGCGTCGTTGTATCGTGTAGCTTGTATGGTATAGCTTGCACTAGGCGGGTAGTTCCACCGCATGCACATTGCATTACGTATGTTGGGTCATGTAGATTCTCTTTCCGTAGAAACAATCGGATCACCCCCCGGGAATTAACGGCGCTTTTTTTCCGTATTGCAATTCACATTTGATTTTGCCCCATCGTCCATCTTACATATGAAGGCATACCATCCCAAGCAAGCTGGTACCAACATCCCTTCTCATATTTTTGCGAAACATATTATGCGCGCGCGTTCGTGTTTCAAAACCATGGGTTTTCAATGAACCCTTGCGACAAATGGGACGAAGTGTGCAAGCGCGTGTCGTCGCGCGCGCATGCCGAAATCTTTCACTCCCCCCAGGTTTCGCAAGGATTGCAACATCGAGTGTCTTGAACACATACAAAAGCACATGGTTTCGCAGCACCGGTTTTCAAACAAACATTTGCGCTCGCGCTCATGCGGATTCGTAAGAAAACCGTATTGTCCAACATGCTCATAGCATTTTGCCAAGCAAGCCTCTCGCGCGCGCGTGTCGAAATCATCCAAAAGCCCCTGCGCGCGTGCTTTCGCAATAATTCCTTGCAAACAATGAGACGAATTGCACGCGCGCGCGTCGTAGCGCGCGCACGCCGAAATCGCTCTAAAATCTGGGTCCTGATTTCAAAATCGAACGTCCTGGAAACATGAAGCCGTATGGTTTTGCAATCACCCCGAAAGGCTGCGCTCGCGACTGTGTGGGTTCTTCAGAAACCCAGGTGCTTGCAGCATGTTCAGACAGTTCTGCCAAACGGGCCTCCCGCGCCGCATGCCGAGATCATTCGGCGGCATGTGCACGCGTGCTGGGGCGGGGGCACGATCCGTCTCAAACATTGCCCTGCGGGCAACTCTCCCGCGTCGGCCTCGCACGCATCTCGCACTCGTTCCGAAACCTGCATCGCCGACGCGAGGACGCCATCATCGTCGTCGGCGTGATCATCATCGGATCCGTCACTGGCATTGCCATCGTCGTTGCCATCATCGTCACCAGCATCGCTACCATCATCCTCGTGTTTACCGTTCTCGCCGTTGCCATGGTATCGCGCCCGCCCAAAGATGACAACTCAGCGCAAACACACACACACACACATTATTTACACCCACCGCGCGCATCCAGGATTCAACCGCACACTGTTTGGGCCCGCGCTGGCACGCGTCAGAAGCAATGGGGTACTCTTCGTTACTCTACACCATGAGTGTTTCATGCTTCCTTCTTTCTCCCACGCCCTCTGCCCCCGCGCCCCCTCTATTCTCCGCTGTCTGTCGACCGTTCCACGGAAAGGTCATCCTCAGAAATTCTGCTTGCCTTGCTTGCCTGGTCTGACATTCCCGCCACCTGGCCCCCTCTGACCATGGTTGACTGGCAGGGTTGGCCGGGAGGGTTGGTTCGGGTTGCTTGGGGCTCGGCGGTGGGTTGGTTGAGGTTTGCTGGAAGGTTGGCTGGGGGTAACTCTCCGTTCTGTAGCTCTTTCGGTGCCATAGGGCACAGCTGGTCTCACGTTGCCCAGTCGCCTGCGGCATGCCTCGCCGCCGTGCCAGCGCAACGCCGATATATGCACGCAGCATGCTTCTGCCGGTCTCTCCTGGGCCGGCCCGGCAGGGCCGTGCCAGGGCCGTTCTGGAAGCGGCGCTAGGATGCTGCAGAGCGGTGTGGCGTCAGCCCTCAACGGTTGTCCCGTTGTCTCCTGGGAGCTGCCTGGAGGCTTCTCCGGGGCTTAGCTGAGGCCTCTCGGAGACCTTTTGAGGCCCCCTTGGGGGCTTCTGGGGGGATGTCGGTGGGACTCTTCGGGGCTTGTCGGGCGTCATGGGGTGATCTTGGGCGCGATGGTCCCGATGCCGTTGTAGACGCGTGCGGGCGGCTCGGTAGAACTAGCTTGGGGGCGTCTGGGTGGGTCTTTCGGGCTCTCTTGGAGCCCTCTTGGGTGGTTATCGGGCCGTCCATGGGCTCTCTTGGGATTCTCTTTGGCTCTCATGGCCCGTCTTGAAGGCTTCTGGCGGCTCTCCGCGCCGGTCTTGGGGCCCTCTGAGGCCTCATGGAGGCCGTCTTATGCCGAACTGTTTGGGACCGACACACCCGGGAGCACCCAGGGTTTTGGCGTGTCTTGAAGCCCCAGCGCTTTCCTTTCTCGATCTCTCATTGGGTGCCTCTTGGAATCTTCCTGGGGCCCTTTTGGTCCTGAGGACGTTTCGAGGCCTCCTGGGGGCATCTCAGGCCAGGCTCTGGACTTCTTGCAGCAGCCGTCCTCGGGCGGTCTTCGGCCATCTTCGGAGTGGTCTCGAGGCCTCGGATGGCGCCAGGCAGCAGCGAGCGGGTGGGGAGGCTTCGCACTGGTACGCTGCGAGGGTGTGTATAGCCGAGGAAACAGCTGAGTGAGCTCCTATGAGGCACCAGGAAAGCATTCTAACACACCCCAGCGTGCCCAAGGCACGGGGGCGGATGCTGTGATCAATTTGCCTTGACATATCTTGCCTTGTGCATGCGTTCCCGATAGTCTTCGGGTTGGTTTTCTATGCACGCATATTTCGCGTCAACGCTTCGGGTTCCAAACACAAATCGATTCAGGCTGTTCGAATCCCAAAAGCGCTACCAGTACCACGCCGCTTTCATTACGTCCTCCTACTCCTCCTCTCGTTCCTCCTACTCCTCCTCTCGTTCCTCCTCTCGTTGTCTTGCCCCCTTCCCCCTCGCAGTCATTCCCGCTCCTCCTCGTCACACACAATAACCTCTCTCACTCTTTAACGTCCTACTCGCCTCCAGCGTCGTCGTCGCCAGCGTCGCCAACGTCGTCGTCGTCGTTCTTTTCGTCGCCGTCGTCGTCGTCCTCGTCGTCGTCGTTCTCGTCATGGTCGGCATGGTCGTCGTCGTCTTCGTCGGCGTCGTCCTCCTCCTCATGCCACCCCCTCCTCCAGCCGCTTGGCCGACCGAGGCTGCCCTTCGCAACCCCGCGCGCGGGACCCCGCAGGAGCTGTCCGTGCTCGCCGACGAGATCGCCGAGCTGGTCGCCAGCCGAAAGACGGCGGAGGAGATCCGCGCCAAGGAGAAGGCGGGACTCGACGCCCGCGCGCGGGGAGCGGCCGCGCACCGGGCTTTCTCTTCGCGCTTCCTGCCAGTGCCCCTCTGGGGCTCTGCCGTCGGCTCCCACCTGCAGATTTGGTGCTCGCGCTGTCAATGCTCTGCTCTCCTGGGGCTTTGCAGCGTCGTCCGCACCCTGCCTCTGCATGTCCGAGCTCCGTAGCTGCCTGCACGCCCTCCTGTGCTCAGCTGCGTTCTTGCTCTTACGGGCACCGCGCAGGCCTGATGGAAGCTCGAGAGGTCTCTGCCAGCGTGTCCTCCCCGGTGCGCCCGCGAGCCGCGCAGCACTCGGCTTCCTGGTGCGGCATCCCTGGGTCGCAGTGGGAGGAGCGGGTCCTGAGCCAGGAGCCGGGCGAAGGTTGGCAAACCCGTGTCTGCTGAAGCGGAGCTCCGGGATTTTGTCTGTCTTTTCGTTCTCCGGGAAGCAGCCAGTCTGACTACTCAGTGCGCTGAGCTGTATTTCGGGATTTTTTCTCCTTCCAGGAAGTCAAGGGCATAAAAAAACGCCCCTACCCTGGTTTACGAGGCGCTGTGCGCTGAAACTCCTGTGGGCTGACAGGGTAAACCCTGCGTGATGTGCCGCGTCCTGGTGGCTCTAGGCTTCGGAGGTTCCCAGGAGGTTTACAGACCACGCGCTTGTAACCCGGGGTAGGGTCGCTTTTTTCATCCCTCCAGGAAGACCGCTTTGGCAGCCACGGATTTGCCAGCCCTCGCCCAGCTTCCGCTTGCGGGGAGCGGGTCCCGAGGTTTCTCGTCGTTTGCGGGCTCTCGGGGCCCTCCACGGGCCACGGGACTGGCAGAGGGCGGCTCAGGATGGCGATCTCGTCCTGGAGGGGAAGGCCCCCCAGGCTCTTTACCACACGGACCTCGGCCTGTGGTGTTGTGGAACCTGTGGGTTTACAGCGAGTGCTCAGCTTCGGTCCCTTCGAGAGAGGTGCCGAGAGCACCCCACGGATACCACCAGAGTGTGCCTGCCCAGGATCAGTACAGGACTTTGGCCAAAGGTTCTCTTTTGGAGAGAGCGGATTGCCAGAGGCATCGATCCTGCGTAATTCTTCATAACGCTTCGCGTTTTCACCAGTTCCAGTTCCAGTTCCGCCCGCCCGTCACTGAGAGGTTTGTGGTGGTGGCACTCTCCTCGGGTGTGCGCCAACGGAAAACAGCAGAAGCCGGTGAGGGGGCAGGAGTCGGGCGGGGCTGGCACGAGGATGAACCCGTTCAGAGCGTTCCAGAACGCTCTCAGAGCATTCCCGAGCGCTCTGAGAAGGCTGCAGCGCCCGAGACATCCTCCAGATCCGCCAGATCTCAGAGATTCTCGATTTATCCATCACTGAATATCTCCTCGTCTCGGCTTTGTCTGAAAGGGGACCAACCCTTCCCTCGTTGTTTTTTCTTTGTAGAGGTGCTGAAGGCGCAGGCAATCTCGGACTTCGGGGCGGTTGACGGGGAGCGGGCAGAGTGAGTGGGGGAATTGCACTTCGGGAGGGGGGGGGGGCGCGAAGTGATTGGCGCAACCTCTGGCGCAGCCTTTGGAAGGTAGACAGGGCGGGGACATCGCAATTCGGGGGGGGCATTTCTGGCGCAACCTATGGCCAAACCTGCGGGTGGTACGGTAGGTTTGCGCCGCGTTGACGGGGCGGCGACCCCAGCGCGCGCGTTCAAGGTTACTCGCCGCCAGTGGCCCCAAATGGGCCGCCGTCGAGCGATCAGCGCTATCGGAGAGCCGCGATCGTTCAACTTTCAAAGATCCACGCGGCGTCAGAAACCAACGCTGTCGACGTCGCGACGTGAACCAGCCGTGGACAGACAGGGCGCCTCGCATTCCAGGATGGGCGCGAGGTTTCTGCCGCAGCCTGTGGAGACGGCGGGCCGATACCCGCGGGACCGGCGGTTTCGCCGGCTTTCTTTCCTCTGGTTGCCTGTTGTGCTTGTGTGTGTGTGTGTGTGTGTTTGTGTGTGTGCTTGTGCTTGTGTTGTGTGTTTGCGTGTGTGTGTTTGTGTGTGTGTGTGTGTTTGTGTGTGTGTGTGTGTGTGTGTGTGTGTGTGTGTGTGTGTGTGTGTGTTGTGTGTCTTTTTGTTGTGTGGGTGTGTTTGTTTGTTTGCTTGCTCGTTTGTTCGTTTGTTTGTTTGTTTGTTTGTTTGTTTGTTTGTTTGTTTGTGTGTATGTGTGTATGTGTATGTGTGTGTGTGTGTGCGTGCGTGCGTGCGTGCGTGCGTGCGTGCGTGCGTGCGTGCGTGCGCGCGTGCGCGCGTGTGCGCGCGCGCGCGCGCGTGTGTGTGTGTGTGTGTGTGTTTTTTTTTTTTTTTTTGTGTGTGTGTGTGTGTGTCTGTGTTCGTGTGTGTCTCTTCCGCCTCGGGGAAGCTTTTTCCTGTGCCCCCCCCCTCCCCGCCTCGGCTGGCCGCCTCTCGGCCCTCTTACGCTGCACCTCTCTAGCCCCGCGCACTGCACTCCCTCCACTTGCCGCCCGCCCCAGCCCCCGCTGGCCCGGTTGCTGCCCCGTCACCGCCCCAAGGAGCGGCCGAGTGCTTGCCCGCGCGCGCCTGGCGAGCAAGGGTTGACGGCATGGCGAGTCGCCTGCCGGCTGACGCTCGAATGTGTGTGTGTGTGTGTGTGTGGTTTGTCTGTGTGTGTGTGTGTGTGTATGTGTGTGTGTGTCAGTGTCTGTGTCTGTGTCTGTGTGTGTGTGTGTATGTTTGTGTTCGCGTCTCAGTATCGTTCTATTGGTGCCCATATACAGTCAACGTCATTCACCCTACACAGTCCTTTCAGGTTGTTGCGAACATGCATCTGGCTGCGCGCTTGGATGTTTCCGACTGCACCTTGTAAACGCTCCGTCGGAGTTTTGCTGAGAGCCCGTCGTACTCGGGCAGGACTCGCTCATGTTCGGATAGGCCCAACAGAGTGTCCCAGGACATGATATGAAGCTATGCGCATAGGGGATCTCTGCGTCGAGTAAATTGTATGTATTTCCGCAGGCCCCTAAATCAGGGCCAGCGAGAATGGGATCGGAGGATTGCGCCACGCCGCCGATGCATCGGTGACTCTCTCCAGATCCGACGTAGCCAGTGCGTCGGCGACTCATCGGGGATGCGTGCGCGATGTGTTGCGATCTTCCGACCCTTATATCAGGAGGGAAAGAAACACACACAAAATTAATCGTCGATCCCCCGGAAGATATGAGAAACTATGGCAAGTGGGGGGGGAAGACGAACATCCAGAAAATACAAGAAAATATGGGGAATCCTGGCTTTTGTGTCTATTTACTTGTGTGTCCCTGGGCCTCTTCAAACTAGTCTGGTCCGATTCGGGAAGCCTGCGGCTGGGTTCCTTGAGAAGATGTGCTGCCAGAGCGTCCCGTTCGAGAGGTCCTGTGAGGGCTTCCCAGAGCGCCCCCCCTGGAAAGAACCAGGGGCCGAATTTCGAGGCAGTGCCCGGATCTCCGACGTCGTCATTTTCTTCACGGCCACCGGGAAGATCTTTTTTCTTTCTCCCTCTTGCCCCCTTGCCCTGTGCGCCGCCGAGGGCCAACGCATCCGACAATTCACTCACTGTGTCACGACGAGACGACGAGGACCAGGGAGGAGGATTTGATCATTTGCGTGGCCCAGTCGTGGATCTTCTCCTCAGTTGTGCATCGGACCTGCAGCTGTCAACGGCCAGGACGTCGCAGGTAGGCGCCGTAGCGCCAGGCGTGTGCAACATGTGAACAAGTAGGACTGCGCAAATGGGCAGTACAAAACAATATTAACAAACACGGGCGACGTCATGCACACTTACACAATAAGATCAAGCTCATTCTTGACCGCTATCATCAGAAGGGCTACACATCGTCTGGCTCTCTTCTTTCCTCCTTTTCCTCCTCGTCCTCTTAATTACTCGTTTTGAGATTACATGGTTATTTTGAGGTGTACCCAGAAGCTCCTGAAGTTTGCTGCTTCAGCTTCGAAGTCGCTTTCATTGATTCCAAGACACAGCTGGGGCTACAGCATAGCGCCCCCCAAGGGGCCAGCGGGTCTTGTTGCAGCCTCCCGTTTGCGAGAGTCAGGGTTTCTTCGGCCGTGAGCCGATTGGAGCAGCCTGTCAGACTCCGAGTCTTTGGCAAGGCCAAGGTTTGTCAGGCGCGCCCAGGGTCGGCCATGGATACCCCAACTTCTGGGAATCGTGTTGGGGGAGTCGTCGGCCCACCCGCAGACGCTGCCCTCTCCCTCCGCCGACACCGCCCCCCTTCGTGTGTGCCGAAGCCGTGTTTGTTCTCCCCCTGGGAAGGCGTCAGTTCAGTTCGGTGCCTACTTGTCATCCCCCCTCTGTCGCGCGGCTCTGTGGACTCAGGACCCGGGTGCCCGCGAAGCGGGCCCACAGAGGACCCCCTCCCGGCGGCGTGCAGCACCCGCATGCGGGCCACGGGCCGAAGAGTGCGCCCGCCCACGGCTCGCCAGAGAGACGGCGCGCGATCGGATGAACAACTTGGGGTCGAAGGGGAAAACCTCCTCCTCCTCCTCCTCCTCCTCCTTCTCCTCCTCCTCCTCCTCCTCCTCCTCCTCCTCCCTCCTCCCTCCCTCCTCGGAGGAGGAGGGGCTCCGTCTTTCGGGCCCCTCCTCATGACTTGGGTCGGGGAGCCCACTTGTGGCCGACGCTCCCCCCCCCCCGGAAGGGAAGCCACTTTGTGCCTTCTGTTTTTCGTCGCGTTCCTCGGGTTGGAGCACGCTGGCTGCATCGGCGGCCTGAACAGCGTTCAGAGGCCTGAGGCCTGCCGCCCCGTCCGGGAGTGTTCAGAGGCCTCTCAGGCTTTGAGAAGCCCCGCCGCCTTGTGAACAGTGTTCGGAGGGCGGCGGGGCTTCTCAGGAGCCCTCCGTCGGGGGTGAACAGAGTCCCCACCCTGACACGTCGATCAGTGAATTGTCCGTTTTCGGTTCTCGAGAGGGCGCCGCGGCCGTCATTTTTCGGGCTTGCGCCCGCAAGGTTTTGGCCCGAGGTCGTTTTCACTGAACTGCGTTTTACCAAAGGGGGTTCTGTCCATCCCCGACTCCGGCCTTCCGAGATGCCGTCTCCGTCTTCGGAGGAGGCTCAGCAAACTTCCCAGAAGGCCAGAGGCCTTCCGAGACTTCCGAGAAGGCCCGCCCCATTTGACTCCCCCGCTCGCCGCCGACATCAAGACGGGAGGAGGAGGAGGAGGAGGAGGATGACGAGGAGAAGGAGGAGAAGGAGGGTTTGCGGTGGTTTCGTTGGGGCCACCGTTGGAGGAGCAGAAAGCGGAAAGAGGAGGAGGAGGATGAGGAGGAGGAGGAGGAGCAGGAGGAGGTTGAGGAGTAGGGGGAGGATGAGGAGGAGGAGGTTGAGGAGGAGGAGGTGGAGGAGGTGGAGGTGGAGGAGGTGGAGGAGGTGGAGGAGGAGGAGGAGGTGGAGGAGGAGGAGGAGGAGGAGGCCCGTCTAGCTTTTGCTGCCCTCAGGCGGAGAACGAGTTCACCGTCGCAGAGGCGCAGGATCGGCCCGGTCCAAGCTGTGGGCGAGCGCGAGCGCAGATGACGGCGGCGACGAGCCCGGCGGCGATGCTGCCGCCTATGCGGGCAGTGTCTATATCCACATCCAGTGCGCTTTGGAGTTTCGGACTCTCTTCCCAAGAAGCATGAAGCGCACTGGATATGGATTATAATATGCCTCCAGAAGGCTAAACTTTTATCCATATCCAGTGCGCCTCGGCCTTGCGGCGCCCCTTCCAGAAAGGCCAAGACGCACTGGATATGGATATAATGATTGCCCGCAGCCTACGCTGGCGATTGCGGCGGTGCTGGAAACGTCTACGGTTTTGCAGTCTGCAATAGGCGGAGCAGGTACAGTGGAGACGCATGCCAGGAACCACCCTGCTTGCCTCCAGGGTGCCCCTCGGTTTCTTGGGTTTCGATGGTTCTGCTATGGAGAGCGTGACGTTCCCACGCCCAACATCAAGGGACGTCCTGGAATCTCAGGGTTGGGTTTCTCGTGGAAGGTTTCTTGTGGTCGGCCCCCTACTGCAGGTAGGGCACAGCCGCATCTGCATCTCAGTCTCTCTTCCTCCGCTTCCTCGAGTTCACACGCTCTCCTTCCTGCATCCAGATCTGTTCGCTCTGCCCTCGTCGATCTCACCTCTCTCTCTCTCTCGCTCTCCCCTGGTCTCTCTCTCTCTCTGTGTCTGTGTTTGGCCTCGTCCCCACCTCGATCTCTGTCTGCGTCTCCATCCCTACAGCAGCTACCGTGTGCGTGTAACAGTGAAACCGTCGACAGGCGTTTGCACGGCATGCGCACACGTACTCCGTGCATAGGTGCACGTGCACGGCAGGGCATGTGCAGAGCGCGTGCCAGAGGCAGCACATTCGCACTCTTATAATATTATGCGCGTTTTGTTGAATTGTCAGATGCCTCAAGGCTGGTCTCGAAGCCATCAACATGGCCATGGACATCTTGGACAAGTGGTGCTCTTCCCGCTTCACCACCCTCACCTGTTCCACCCCACTCCGTGCAAGCCTTCTCTTCCTCCCGGTGCGTGTTCCTACCCCTCCTTTCGTTCGGCCGCTGTGCTTGCCCGCGCTTCCTCCCCACGCTCCCCTGCTCCCCCCCGCCCTGTCATATTTTCAGCTCCTCGTCGCTTCTTCCTATCAGCCCCCCTCCTTCTTCGGTGGCAGCGTCAGGGGGGGCGGCTGGCCCAGGCGGGGGAGGGGGAGCGCCGACCCTCCCTCTCGCCGACTCGCCGCCCGACAGGGCCCGGGTACCCCCATCCCGCCTCGGAACGTGCGGCTTCGCCATCGGGGGCCTACAGTGGAGACCCATGCCAAGAGACACCCTGCTGTTGCCTCCAGGGTGCCCGGGTTTCCTGGGTTTCGACGGTCTTGCCATGGAGAGCGCGGCGTTGCCACACCAGGAAAACTCAACGGACGTCCCGGGGTCTCAGGGTTGGGTTTCTTGTGGAAGGCCTCTCGTGGTCGAGCTCCTGCAGTATTCGCCGATCTATCAGCGATGCACCGCCGACTCCAAGGCGGTGCTGCCCCCCCGGAGCCGCAGCCAGCCAGCCCTGCGAGCAAGGGTGCCCTCGAGGGCGCGAGGTTATTCGCGCTTCGGGCTTCGCGCTTCGCGGTGCGGCTCCGACTCCTCCTCGTCCTCCTCTTCTCCCCTGGGATGCGTCGCGAGAGCGTGAAGTTGTTCGCACTTCGCGCTTCGCGCAGCGCGAAGCGCGAAGTTGGGAGCCCTTGGGACACCCTCCGCTGGATGTCCTGGGCCTCAGAGGGGAGGGCGGCGGTGTGCAAAGCACCGCTGAGAGCCAGCGACTCTGGGCACCGCCCCCTCCCTGAAGGCACACGCAGAGTTCGTCGGAGGGTGTCTGTGTATACAGTCGGGGCGTTGACCTAAGGAACCCTGAATAAGGAACGAGGCCCCTTTTGTCCATAAGGTAAACTTCGATTTACCTTTGAAAACCTGAGGAAAACCCAGGGCAAACTGTAAAACAATCAAGGAACACCAAGCCCCTCCCCATCGAAAAGGGTTCCTTCTTCAGCGCCCCGACTGTATGGCTTCGTGCCGTAGCATGAAGTCGGGCATGTCCCTCAACAAGAGGAGTACCAACAAAACAAATCAGGGGATGATTTTCTTACATCCTTGACTATTTTTGAGCATTGTTTGAGTATCTCTTCTTTTACTTGTTAAAATCCGCCTGTGGGAGGACACGCCCGACCTGAGCGCAGCACCCTCGCCTTGGCGTGCAGTGCCTCCGCCAGTGGGTCTGCTTCTCTCAGGTGCTGCCCGCGCCTCTCGGCGCGCCCCTCACGACGAAGCCCAGAGACCCCGAGGCCCCCCACCGAGAAGCACGCGAAGAGCTGGGGGCACCTTGAAGGAACACCCGTGGAGGCCTCCAGAGGTGTTCAGAGGCCCTCCGAAGGCCATTCGAATGCCATCGGAAGGCCATTCGAAGGTCGTCGAAGGTTTGGGATGGCTTTCGAAGGTCGTCGAGGTCCCGCGAAGTTCTTCGAGGCCTCTGGCAGCGCCCGGAGGTACAAGACGAACGCGAAGAACGAGGTCTCGCTCTCCCAGCAGGGCCCCGCGGATGACGCGCCCGACGCGGGCTTCGACAACTTCGAGGCGCGGGCCAGACGTTCTCCATCCAGGGCCCTCGCTGGCCTCTTCTCTTTATCCTCCTCCTCCTCCTTGGCTATGCTTGGCGCTTGGGGCCGTCTCGGATACAGTCATCCCCGCATAGGAAGGATGAGGCTTTCCAAGGGTGCCCTTGCATCCTTCCTCTTCGGCCCATCCTTGGCCAGTTTCGCTGGCCGCGCCCCGCTCGCACAGTGTCGACATGGCCTTCCAAGGCCCTGGCGTGCTGCTTGTGCGTCCTTATTCTACGGGTTGTCTGCAGGTTCGTTGCGCACCTGCGCAGCAGCACAGGAAACAGGAAGGAGGGCGGCCGCGGAGGAAGGCGAAGGGGGGAAGAGTTGCGAGATGGTGCGGCTGCACCTGTGTAGCGGGGCAGTCGATAGGACTGGGGACATCAAAGGGCACCGAAACCGCTGCCCCCCGGACCCGTCCCGAGGCGCGTTCTGACCAGGATCTCGAGGCGAGTCCAGCGCGGTGGCGAAGAGGGAGGCCACGGAGGCCCCCAAAAGGGAAGAACGGGCGAAGGGTAGAGGTACAGTGGAGGCCCATGCCAAGAAGCACCCTGCTTGCCTCCAGGGTGCCCTGAGTTTCTTGGGTTTCGATGGCTTTGCCATGGAAAGCGCGACGCTCCCACACCCAAAATCAAGGGACGTCATGGGATCTCAGGGCTGGGTTTCCTGTGGAAGGCTTCTTGTGGTCGGGCATCCACTGTATTGGTACCTATTGTGAAGGCCTTACGGCCGGTGCCGTCGACCCTGAAGGCTTTGGCCGTCGATGGCGACGGGATGTGTGATGACAGGAAGGAGCCAAAGGACAACGTGACAGGGTAGGCGGAGGAAGTGTGTGAGGAGGAGGAGGAGGAGGAGGAGGAGGAGGAGGAGGAGGAGGAGGCGCACGGGATGTGTGCTATGACAGGTAAGCAGCCGAAAGGACAACGTGACAGGTAGGCGGAGGAGGAGAGTGTTGGGAGCAGTGAGAGGAGGAGGGAGGCACCCGGAGGAGTGTGATGAGGAGGAGGACTGAGAGAGGGGGGGAGAAAGTAGGAGGACGGGGAAGGAGGAGGACGGGGAGGAGGAGGAGTGGAGGAGGAGGAGGTAGGATCCAATGAAGATCCCGCCGCCGGGCGGGAAGGCGGGCCCCACCCTAAGAGTGGATTAGTGGTTGCAGGGTAGTGGATGAGGTAGGTGAGGAGGGGGCTGGAGGACGGGTAGGGAGGAGGAGGAGGAGGTGGTCGGGCCTCCACCGTATTGGTACCTTTTCCTCCTCAGATAGGGCCGTGGAGCAGCTCTGGCGGCACGGCCCACTGCAGCCGCCGGGCTTCTCGGGGCGCCGCGGCCCTCTCCGGCCAGGCGTCCAGGAGCTCCGACGGGTGCTGTACGAGGGAGGGCAGTCGGAGGTTGATAGACTTAAGCAAGGGCGCCCTCGAGGGCGCGAAGTTATTCGCGCTTCGCGCTTCGCGGTTCGGCTCCGATTCCTCATTCTCCTCTTCTCCCCTGGGAGGCGGCGCGAGAGCGCGAAGTTATTCGCACTTCGCGCTTCGCGCAGCGCGAAGCGCGAAGTTGGGAGCCCTTGATCGGGCCTGTCCATCTGCAGGGGGAATATTCAACATTTTGGAGTATTTGTTGAGTACATTGTTCATCTTTCGTCGAAGATCCCCCTGTAGGGGGACACGCCCGACTTCATGATAGACCTCCTTTGCTGACACGTCGATCAGCGAATCTGCCGTTTTCGGTTCGCGAGAGGGCATCGCGGCCATCGTTTTTGCGGGTCCAGGTCCGTCGGGTATCGGTCCCAGGCCGTTTGCACTAAAGGGTGGTTTACTAAAGGGAGGTTTGTCCACCGCCAAGGAAGGGAGATATACAGTCAACCCGCATAGCAAGGATGAGCCTTCCCAAGGGCACCCTGTCTGGTTGACCCAACGGGGTCCAGCTGAAGGGAGGTGGTGCAAGAGATCTGCGGCAATTGTATCGCAAGTGTATTGCGCTCGGGAATGGTATGGCATTGTGTTGCAACTAATGTACTGCACGCGAAAATCCAGCAATACATTTGTACTCCGAGATGTATTGCACGCCCCAAATCTATTGCAACCCCACAAATCTATTGCACCAGATCTATTGCACCACCCCCTTGCATCCTTGCCTCCTCGGCTCATCCTTGGCCGCTTTCGTTGGCCGCGCCCTGCTCGACAAGCTTCGAAATGGGCGCCCAAGGCCCTTGCATCCTTGTCGCGCGTCCTGATGACACGGGCCGACAGTAGGGCGAGAGAGGGAGAGATCGCAGCAACTCGGATGGCGGGTCATCCAGGCACCTGGCCCGCACGTACTTGGCAGGCCTTCCTCGCAGAGCGGGAGGCACCGCATGCGGAACAATGGTGGATACTAGAGGCTCACGACTGAAGAAAGGGCGGGCGGCGGTGATCAGACCTCGCCAGGGTCCGTCTGCGCCACCGTGCGGAGAGAGGCACTGGCGTTGAGCGCACTTTGGCGTGCGCGCCTCGGCGCCCAGGGAAGAGCGGCGCCGCCTTGGGGCATCCCCCGTAGCCGCCGAGGAAGAGGGCGAGCCACGAAGTTGCCAACAGGTTCACGCGGCGCGTCGAGCGAGCAAAGGTGAGAGGGCCTCGGTGCAAGGGAAGCGGGGCCCCTGGACCGGCCAGGGGCCCTCACTCGACGGAGCACGCCTGAGGCCATGACGTCGGTCCCGAGCTGCCCAGGGGCTTGCCCAGTGGCGCGCACCTGGGGGGCAGAGCAGGCGGCAGCGGCGCCGAGGGGCAGCGTGAGCCTGGGGATGGAGCCACGCTCGGACAGCGTCGGAGTGTAGGTACGGACGGTGTCGTCGTCGTCGTCGTCGTCGTCGTCGTCGTCGTCGTCGTCGCCGCCTTCGACGTCGTCGTCGTCGTGGTCGTCGTGGTTGTCGTTGTTGTCGTCGTCGTCGTCGTCGTCGTCGTCGTCGTCTTCGTCGTCGTCGTCGTCGTTGTCGTCGTCGGGACAAGTCGGTCCCCAGCGCTGGTGAGAAGGTGTCCAGCCAGGCCGGGCGTCGGTCGCAGG
>CAUYUJ010009580.1:435390-447703 GCA_963575745.1 Prorocentrum cordatum | reverse complement strand
TGCTTCTGCTCCTCCTCCTCCTCCTCCTCCTCCTCATCATCATCATCATCATCATCATCATTATCATCACCATCATTATCATCATCAGCCTCAGGGTGGGAGCAGAAGAGCCATAAGCCAGAGTCAGTCGCGTGGTCCCGAGCAGGTTGTGTGGCACGGAACGCAGTTCAAAGAGGAAACAGGAAACAGTTCATGAGTCCGCGCTGGGCCCCCCCCCCGGGCGGCGCCTCCAGTACCGCCTCTGGCGCGCCCCGCGCGCCAGGGAGAGGGGGGTCCAGCGTAGATCGAAGAAATCCGCGCGGAGCGCCAACAGTTGATGTTCATGTTCCTTTTTCTTCTTCCAGTGCCTGTGCACGGTGCCCGAGACACAGATCCGCCGTCAAAGCGTCGGGCCCGGCGGGGGCCTTCATCCGGGTCCGGGGGCGGGTCGGCGTCCTGCGGTCGAAGTAGGTTGGACCAAGTAGGCACCGAGCGCCCAAAGTGCCCACAGTGGGATGGCGCGACGGCCTGGTAAGAGCGACAGTCGCCCCGGGCCAGTGCGAGCCGTCAGGGGGGCACTGGTCTGGCGTGCCGCGGTGCCGCCTTCCCAGGCGGGGCGGCCTGGTGGCCCCCGCCTTGATGAGGTTCTGCTGCAAGTTGGTAGCTGTCACCCGAGTACTTCGGTGGTGTGGTGGTACGTGATGGGCCTGTTTTCCACCACCACCACCAGAAGTTGGAGGGGGAGGGGGTTCTCCTCCTCCTCCTCCTCCTCCTCCTCCTTCTCCTCCTTCCCCCCTCCAACTTATATGGTGGTGGTGGTTGTGGAAGACAGGCCCATCAGTACATGTGTCGCCGTCGGAGTTTGAGCAGTCGACAGTCGGTCGTCGGCGGTCGTTCCGGCGGTCGGCGGACGGTCGTCGGCGGTCGTTGGGGCGGACGGTCGGCGGACGGTCGCTGGCGGTCTCAGAGCAGTCGGCAGACGGACGGTCGTCGGCGGTCGTCGACGCCAGAGCTGGCTGAAGTGCGGGCCTGGTGGCCACCTGCGGAGCGCCAGTGAGAGTCGTGGGGCACTCGGTGAGTGTGTCACGGTGGACCACGGTGAGTGGGCTGGCGGCCGCCGGGGCGGTGGCCCTCGAGGCAGATGTTTTCGAAAGTCGGCGGACGCTCACTCGGGCGTCTCTGCGGACTCTGTCAAGAGTCATCGTGAAGTTCGGCGTCGTGAGTCGGTCGTCGTCGTCGTCGTCGCCGCCGTCGTCGTCGTCGTCGTCGTCGTCGTCGTCGGAGGAGGAGGAGGAGGAGGAGGACGAGGACGAGGAGGAGAAGGCGGAGGAGGAGGAGGAGGAGGAGGAGGAGGAGGAGGAGGAAGAGGAGGAGGAGGAGGAGGAGGAGGAGGAGGAGGAGGAGGGGGGCGGCGAGCGAGGGGGGGAAGGTGGGCGAAGGAGAGGGCCTTCTTCAGGAGCGGCGGGGCTTCTCGAAGCCTTCCTTCTTCTGAGAGGTTTTCTTTTTTTTGGGGGGGGGGGGGGGGCACCGAGCAGGCGAGGCGGGAAGTGACGAGCGGCGGGACGAGCGGCGGGGGCAGCCGTCGGCGGACTGCGCTCGGCGGTCGCCGAGCGTCACCCGGGGCCCTGGAGGGGGCGGCGGGGCGGGAGGGGTGGGGGCTCCGGAAGGCTCCGTGGATTCGTCCTCCTGCTCGTCAGCGATCTCTGGGCTTCTCCAGGGGTGCGATGTGGCATGGCGCCAGCATCGCAGAGCGGGTTTCGTTCGGAAAACGCTAGGATGGGCCCGGAGTGTCCTGGAAATTGCGTTCCGGATTTCGGGGTGAGTTTCGCGCGACTTCTTTTGGTTGGCCGGGACTGAAGACCCCCAAAAAAATCTCCACGCGAAGCTCGCTTTGTTTTTCGCTCGCCGTGTCGGGCAAGAAGCCACGCGGGAGTCCACGCAGAGGTCCGCTGCAGCACGTCCTGCGAGGCCGGTGCGGTGAGATGCGGCCCAGCGTCTCCGGAGGTCCAGCCGCGGCGGCCACGAGCCCCCTGGGGGGGGGGCAAGAGAGGGCCTCCGAAGAACGCCCGCGAACCTCGATCCTCGAACCTCGACCCTAATCTTCGTCGTCGTCTTCCTCCTCCTCCTCCTCCTCCTCCATGTCCTCCTCCTCCCCCATCTCCTCCTCCTCCTCCTCCTCCTCCTCCTCCTCCTCCTCCTCCTCCGACGACGACGACGACGACGACGACGACGACGACGACGACGACGACGGCGCCCACAAACCTCGACCCTCGAACCTCGACCCTCGTCCTCGTCGTCCTCCTCCTCCCGGGCCTCCTCTCCGCACTCGCAGGCATACAAGGGCGCGCAGGCCGAGTCCGGCGGCATCATCGGCATGATGGAGGTCATCGCCTCCGACTTCAGCAGGAGACTGGCGGCATGGGTGGTGGTCGCGCGCTTGAGGCCGGCCATACGTCACGTGGGAGTGGCCCTTCGCTGTTGGTGCGGGCCTTTTGGTGTCTTCGGTCGAATGCGATGCGATGGCAGCGGCTTGCGTCTGTCCCCCCCGCGCTCACCCAAAACCGCGAGGCAGAGGTCAGTCCTGCCTGTGGTCACTACCGCGCGGCATAGGTCAGTCCTGCCTGTGGTCACTCCCTGCGCGCAGCCTGTTTAAGCGTCATGGGAAGTCGGCGGCGTGTCGAACGGGGTGGCCTTTTACACGGGGGCTTCTTGCACATCCTCCTGCCTTCCAAGCTGTTTTGAAAGAGCTTGTAAGGAGTCCCCGGCCTTCTCATAAGGTCATACGGGCCCCCCCGCCACCTTCTTCTCCGTGCCATCGAAGAAGAGGATTCTTTCTCTCTCTCTCTCTCTCTCTCCCTCTCCAGGGGCGATGATGGACGACAATGGGGCAGAGGTCAGCGTTACAAGCACGCAGGTTTTTTGTTTTTTTGTCTCGTCTAGCCGCTCTTCCCAGTGCGACCTACGCGATGTGCTCCAGGGCTTCCGTGACTTCCCACGAACGCCCCACGTTGGGCGCGATAGTGTGGGGGGGGGTGATGAGATGTGCACTGCCTGTGGACCAAAGGAGCCCCTGGGGCCCAAAAGGGGCACGGCCCTCCCCCCACCGGTGCCCCCCACGACGCAGCGCCCGACCTCAACTTGGACCCCCCCCCCTCCCCAAATACAAAAGCTCCCCCTCCCACCCCTGCGGACGGCCCCGCCCTCCCCGAGAGGCCCCTCCACGGCGAGGGGGCCCTGCGCCCGGCCGGCTGCGGCCGGGGCCGCGGCAGAGATGAGGAGGGACAAAAACACAGACACAATTATTTGTCGATTTCCAGGGAAAAGTGGGAAAAAATATGGGAAGTGGGGGGGAGGACGAAAACCCAGAAAATATGGGGAAATGTGGGGAATCTTTTTATTTGCGTGTATTTACTTGTGTGTCCCAGGGCCCCTTCAAGAGAGGCCCTCGCCGCTGCGCCCCTCGCCGTCGGCGGGGCGACGCGCCGTGGGCTCCCGCGGGCGCGCGGCGGCCGCGCGGAGGGCCGCGCCTCGGGCCGGCGCGCCCGCTGCCGCGGCGAGCGGCCCTCGGGCGGCCCGCGCGGCCCGCTCGGGCGCCGGCGCCCGCCGGCCGGCCCGCTGGCCGGCCCGCGCGAGCGGGCGGCGGGGCGCTGCTGCTCGGAGGAGGAGCGGGTACCCCTACTTCGATGCTCGTTTTGGGGACCTTCCTGGGGGCCACCTACTGGATCTGTTCGGCTCAGGTTCGACTCAGGTTCGACTCAGGTTCGACTCAGGTTCGACTCAGGTTCGACTCAGGTTCGACTCAGGTTCGACTCAGGTTCGACTCAGGTTCGACGCAGCTTCGACGCAGCTTCGACGCACGAGTGGAGCGAGTGGCTCCAGGAAGGTCCCCAGAATGAGCATCTAACCCTACCGCTACCCTTCGCCCGTTTTCCCGTTCTTGGGCCTCCTGGGAGGCCCTCGGCGCCACCGCTGGGTTCGCCTCGAAGTTTTCTGGTCAGGGCGCGCCCCAGGAGAGGTCCAGAGAGCAGCGGTATCGGTACCTTTTGGTCTCCCTGGCTGCACGGCGCGCTGTGGCGGGTGAATGAGGTTTTGCGTCTGTCGCGCCATCACTGTGCGGAGCTCGGCGCCCTGGCGCGAACGGCGGAGCGACCCGTCTTCCAAGACACGGCCTAGAGCGCCTCCTTGCGGGCGCCCCAGGGATCCGCGGAAGACTCGTGTGGTGCATCCTCGACCCGGGCCTGGTACGGTGCACGTGTTTTTTTTTGTCGGCCCGTCGGAGCTGGCAGACTATGCACCGTGCCGCGCTGCAGCAGGGCACGCAGGGAGTCCAAACCTGGTGGTGCATGGCTGCTGATCTCGTAAGTCACCACCCACCAAATCACCCCAACCCAACCCGAAGGCCTCAATTTGCCCTCCATTTCCAGTGTGGGGAGGGTCCGGGAACATTGGAAAAACACACATGGAGCCCATACCCCCCCCCAGCCCGAAATTGGGGCCTTCGGGTTGGGTCGGGGTGGTGTCTGGTAGGTAGTCAGTCAGGGAGGCATCCGTCCTGGCAGGTGCCTTCGGCGTGCCCAGGGAGGCGTGCTGGCACGAACCCGCGGGCGCCTCGGGGGCGCGTGCTGTCGGGTGGGCGGCGCAGGACGAGCGGGGTCGTCTTCGCCGACGCTGGCGCGGAGGCTGCCCGCGTGGGCTCGCGCGTGTGCGCCCTCGCTTCCAGCGTAGCACGCTGCGCTGGCGGCCCCCGTGGGCTACCGCGTGAGCTGGCGACGTCATCGCGCGTAAGGCCCGTTTTTGACCCTCGCGCAGGTGCCTGCTGGGCGGAGAGCTCTTGGGGCGCAGGTCGGCGAGCTCGATCGCCCCTTCCGATCGATGTGCGGTCGATGGGGGAACTTTTGCAGAGGGCTTCCACTTAAGGAGGATCGGGGGGGGTCAGAGACAGCCACATTCACTGCGTCCCGGGGTCCTGGGACTTCGATGTTCGACGGCATTCTCATCACGGAGCCCACATAGAGCCAGACCCTGCCGCAGGGCCAGCATTCCATCCTGTGCAGTGTTTGACGGTCCTTGGGACCGGATGGGGGCTCGCAGAGGCCGAACGCGGCGAACAATGTGTGCATGTTTTTTCTTCCAGAGCGTGATATGTGTGTGTATGTGTGTATGTGTGTGTGTGTGATGTGTGTGCGCGTGCATGTGCGTGTATGATGTGTGTGTGTGTGTGATGTGTGTGTGTGTGTGTGTGTGTGTGTGTGTGTGTGTGTGTGCGTGCATGTGCGTGTGTGTGTGTGTGTGTGTGTGTGTGTATGATGTGTGTGTGTGATGTGTGTGTGTGATGTGTGTGTGTGATGTGTGTGTGTGTGTGTGATGTGTGTTGTGTGTGTGTATGATGTGTGTGTGTTGTGTGTGTGTGTGTGTGTGTGTGTGTGTGTGGTGTGTGCGTGCATGTGCGTGTGTGTGTGTATGATGTGTGTGTGTGATGTGTGTGTGTGTGATGTGTGTGTGTGTGTGTGTGTGTGTGTGTGTGTGTGTGTGAGGCGGCCTCTGTGAGGCGGCCTCCCTGACATGCCCGAGCGCAGGGGCCTCCCGCCCCTCCCCCCTTGGCGGCGTGCGCAGGGGGGCGCCCCTCCGTTCTGCCTGCGCGCGCAAGGGGGTGGGGCGGCGGGGGCGGGCTTCTCGGAAGACTCAGGGGGCAAGTCACGGGAGCCTTGTATACCCTCTTAATTCCGTCTTCAGCGTCGATTCGCGTCGGTTAGCGTCTGGAGTCGATGCGATAGCGCCGATCGAGCGTCGGCTAGCGTCGATTGGCGTCGACGTAGCGTCACTTAGCGCCTGTCTAGCGTCGGCTAGCGTCGATTCGCAAGAGCCGACAAGATGATATGGGAGGCTCCCATGAGTTGCCACCGAAGAAGACGGGCCGGGGGGGGGGTCCCAGAAAGCAGGGGCCTTCCCAGAGGGGCCCCACCCGTCCTGTGCTGCCCCTCTCTGTGGCGCTGCGGCCCTTGGGGGGCCGCAGCGTCTATCACCACCCACCAAACCACTCCAACCCAACCCGAAGGCTCATATTTACTGTCGATTTCCAGTGGGGGGGAGGGGTCGGGAAACATCGAAAAAACACATGTGGAACCCTTGACCCCCCAACCCGAAATTCGGGTCTTCGGGTTGGGTTGGGGTGGTCTGGTAGGTGGTCAGTCTACCACGCGAGAAAGCCCACGCCAGAGTGCCCGGCACACGCTTGAGCCCCGTGGGGCCGCAGGTGGTCCAGAAGGGCCCGGCTTCCGCCCCAAAAAGCGGCTTCCTCGGAGCCAGGAGGGCCTCTCAACATCCCCCCCTTGCCTTAAGGTCACCACCCACCAAACCACCCCAACCCAACCCGAAGGCCTCAATTTGCCCACCATTTCCAGTGGGGGGGGGGGGCGGGGAACACTGAAAAAACACATGGAGCCCGTCCCCCCCCCATCCCGAAATGCGGGTCAAACTCGGGTCTTCGGGTTGGGTTGGGGTGGTCTGGTATGTAGTCATAAGGCGGGCATCTCCCTCTACAGGAGGAAAATTCAAGAATAGCCTCATGACAGCCAGGGCACCATTCCCCGATCACTCTTGAACGATCTCTGATTCTTCTCCCCAGGCTCCGCCTGCAGGAGGACATGCTCGACCTCACCCTTGCCTCCTCGAACCCCCCAGTTCCTGGAGGGGCCGCCCGCCGCTCCGCGCCGACCCCCCGCGCGCGCGCCGCCCGCCGATCCAGAGGACCATCACCGAGACCCAGAAGGCCGAGGCGCGGCGGCGACGATAGGGGCGAATAGCCCAGGGGCGGGCGTCACACGTATTCGCCCGGGAGCCTGTTCCGAGGACATAGATCACCGGCGCACCCGAGCACACGTACTGCTCTGCACGTTCTCGCTCTCCCCTGGGCTATTCGCCCCTATCGTCGCCCCTGAGAGGCCGCGGCGGAGGACGAGCACCTGGAGTTCATGACGGCCACAGGCCTGCCCGGGCCACGCCGCGCCCGCGCCCGTGCGCGCGCGCGCGACCCGCGACCCGCTTCTGAGGCTCTACGGCGTGGCAGGTCCGTCTGCGGGAGGACTCTGCGAGAACAGTCAAAACATGGCCTGGGGACGACGGTTGCGACTGTTTCTGACCCTTTTTTGAACCTTTGTGGGGCTGGTTTCCGTTCTTTTTCCAGAAGCCGCCTGCAGGAGGACATGCCCGACCTCATTTCGGGGGTGGATAGACCTCCTGCCCTGACACGTCGATGAAGGAGTTGGCCGTTTTCGGTTCGCGAGAGGGCGTCGCGGCCGTTCTTTTTGCGGGTCTGGGTCCGTCGGCTTCGGTCCGAGGTCGTTTTTCCTGAAGGGGGGTTTACTAACGGGAGGCTTGTCCTCCGCCGATGATTCTGGGGGCGCCCGCCGGGGTGGTCGGCCGGTCCCCTCCGCAGACCCGCAGCGGCGGCGGGGGTGGTGGCGGAGCGGGGGCGGCGCGGCATGGTCGAGAAGAAGGGCGGAAGCAGGGACGGGGCAGAGCACAGGGGAGGCCCCTGCCAAGGAGCACCCTGCTTGTCTGCAGGGTGCCCTGGGCTTCTTGGGTTTCGTTGGTCTTGCGATGGAACGCGTGACGTTCCCACGCCGAGAGTCAATGGACGTCCTGGGGTCTCAGGGTTGGGTTCCATGTGGACGGTTTCCTGTGGACTGGCCTCCACTGTAGAGCCGGGAGGGCACGCAGGGGAGGTGGTCGGAGCAGGGAGGTTCCGCCCCCGGTAGGCTTGTAGCCATTTCTGCCTATGCAGTGTTTGTGTGTGCGCTTCGCGAAGCCCGCGGCGCGTAGAACGCTTCCCCGGCAACATATCGATACTGAGTTTGCTGTTGTTTTTGGCCTCTCGGGGCCCTCGCGGGGCCCCAGGGCCGTCAAGGACGACTTGGGATGGAAAGCGGGCCCTGGGGCAAAGGTCGGGCCTTCCTGGCAACCCGTACTGCATCATTCGAGACATGCGGTGGCGGGTGGCCGGGGCCATGATTCCTCCCCAGACTTCATGGCTTTCGAAAGAAAAAACGCCATAAACATACACTTTAGGCGCTCCGCGCGGATTTCTTGAATCCGCGCTTCGCCCCCCCTCCCAGCGGCGCCTCTGGCGCCGCCCCTGGCGCGCTCCGCGCGCCAGGGAGGGTGTTCAGTGCAGATCTAAGAAATCCGCGCGGAGCGCCAAAAGCTTATGTTTATGGCGTTTTTTCCCCACTCAGTGCTTGCACTGAAGTGGTCCTAGCGGATGTTGAAGGATTTGGCGAAAGTCCAGGCCGATTTCGGTGGGCGGCCGGGTTCCCGGGTTCCCGGTTCCAGGTTCCCAGGTTCCTGGATTTTAGGAGAAGGAGGAGGAGGAGGAGGAGGAGGAGGAGGAGGAGGAGGAGGAGGAGGAGGAGGAGGAGGAGCAGGGAGGAGGAGCCCCCGCCGAGCCATTCCCTCCCTCTTTGGCTATACCCTCATCTTTGGCAGTCCTCTGCTCCTCATTGGGCGCTCAGGGGATGCGGCTCCTCGTCCTGGCAAGTCTGTAGGCTTGCTCAGCAAGGGGTGGTCCAAGTGAGGTGGACACAAGTGGGGTGCTCCAGAAATGGCCTCGCCTTCGAGGATGGAAGGAGTTGGCGTCTCTTCCCTGGCGGAAGGCGGCGGAGAGGCTGTTGGAAGCTGGCTGAAGTAAAACGAAGTCGCCTCCGCTGGCGGAAGCCGGCGGATGGCAGTTGGAAGCCGGCGGAAGTAAGAAATGCGCCGAGGAGATGGCACCATTGTATGGTCCATCGTTTTCAGAACCGGCAAGGTCTTTGAACAAGTGTGATGATAATGTGTGCTGATGATGGTGATGGTGTTGATGGTTTTGATGGTGATGGCAGTTGTGATGGTGGTGATGCTGCTGCTGCTGATCATTCTGATGATGATGACGAGGATGTTGCTGATGATTCTGATGATGCTAATGATGAGGTTGGTTACGATGAACATGATGGTGACGATTAGGATGATAACGACGATGATGATGCTGACGACGACAATGGTGATGATGATGATGATGATGATGATGATCATTATGATGATGATGATGATGATGATGATGATGATGATGATGATGATGATGAGGCTGATGACGATGATGCTGCTGCTGATGATGTTGATCATGCAGGATATAATGATGATGCTGCTGATGCTGCTGATGCTGATGCTGCTGATGATGGAAGCTATGATGGCGATGAGTATGGTTCTGATGACAATGATACTAATGGTGATGATGCTGACGACGATGATGATGCTGCTGATGATGATAATGATGATGATAGTCATGATGATAATGATGATGATGCTAATGATGATGCTGATGAATATGCTGCTGATGATGACGCTGATGATGACGATAATGCTGATGATGATGATGTTGATGAGGACGATTGATGATGATGAGGATGATGAGGGTGATGATGCTGGTGCTGATTCTGATGACGATGGATGGTCATGGTGATGCTGCTGCTGCTGCTGATGATGATGATGATGATACTGATGCTGGCGATGCTGATAGTGTTGATGGCGATGCTGCTGCTGATGATGCTACTGGTGGAGATGACTAGTGATGCTGACAGTGATGGTGATGGTGCTCATGCTGCTGCTGTTGATGATGCTGATGATGATGAAGGTGAGGATGAGGACGAGGATGATGATAAGGATGAGGATGAGGATGATGATGATTATGATGATGATGATGCTGCTGATGCTGATGATGATGATGATGATTATGCTGATGATTGTGATGCTGGTGGTGCTGATGATGAGGCTGATGATTCTGACGATGATGCTGATGATGCTGATGAAGATGGGACTGGAGATCACCATCAACAGAGCCAGTAATAAAGCCACCACTATTATCATCACCATCATCACCATCATCACCATCACTATCATCATTATCATTCGCATCGCCACCACCACCACCATCATCATCATCAGCATCATCATTGTAATCATCATCATCACCATCATCATCATCATCATCATCATCATCATCATCATCATCATCAGCATCATCATAGTCACCATCATCGTATTCATCATTCTACACCATTATCGTCGTTGTCAGCATCGTCGATGATTCCGTGCGGTGATGAGGCTAAGCAGGTCTAGTGAATTCAACGTAAGAGCTACACCTCTCACAGCAGGATTCGCTCCGCGTCCAGCCATGACCGAGGCGCGTGAGACCAGGACGTTGGTCCACCTTGCAGGGTGGGGTCGGGCGCGGCGCGCGTGTGTGCGGGTTTGATCGTCCCTGTGAGATTCTGGCGCCGCGTTTTTTTGTTTGCACCAGGTGTTTTCTCGCCCAGTTCTGGTCCCCAAGGCCCTCACAGACTGACGGCCCAGGAAGTGCCGCAGAACATGGGGGACGCGGGCTCAACTCGTGATATTGCAGAGTCGTCGTCGTCGTCGTCGTCGTCGTCGTCGTCGTCGTCGTCGTTATTGTCAGTTCGAGTTGGATTATTTCGCGTCCTCGGATCTTATGGCATTACGCGCCGTGGGCAGCGTCCACGTCCTGCCCCAGATGAGGCGCGGGCGCGGCCCCCCCGCCTTCGCAGGGCGGGGAGCACAGTCTTCCGTGCTCCTCGAGGCGTGTCGTTCCGTGGCGCGATCAATCGAGGATCGCACCCTGCGCGCCCTGCTTGCCAGCTTTCTTCTGCCCTCACCTCTGCCTTGGGTAGGGCCGAGGGTCAGAGAGCGCCTTCCTCTGCAGGACCACCAAAAGGCGTACGTCAAGGTTGTCAAACGCCTCGCCGGTTAAGCCTACGAAGATGTGCAAAGTCCAACCGTGCGCTTATGTCCAAAGTTTTGGCTTGACGACGGGTGTGGTGCATCAGTTTCAGCTTGACGGAACAGGTTGCTTGCGCCCCTTGACGTCCGTTTGGGGTGCTCTGCAGGCCTGACCCCCGAGCCCTGCTCCGCCTCCCCCCGCTTCTGCGGCGTCTCCCGTGCAGCGCCTGCCTGGCGACGCGCAGGGTGGCGCCCAGCGGGGCAAGCGGCGGCGCAAGTGGCCCGTGGGTCGCGCCGTGTCTCGCCGGCGCCCCCCCCCCCCCGCCTCTGTCCCTCAGCTCGCTCGGCCGCGCAGAGTGACGAGCGAGCGTGCACGTCTGCCACGCGCCGCGTGCGCCGGGCTGGCCGGCCACGGCGCTGCCCAGGGGCGCGCGGGGGGGGCGCGTCGACGGCAGCGGGCGGGACCCGCCGGTGGGCCGGCCGTGCGGGCCCTCACGGAGGGCCCGTGCGGGGTGGACGCTCGGAGCACGCGGGCGGGCTTGCGGGCGAGCCGGCGGGCGACCCCGACGGGCGGGCGGGGCGGGCGGGCCCCCTCATCCACGGGCGGGTCGGGTGCCCACTGGCCGGCCCGCCCGCCCCCCCTCTCATTGGGGCGTTTTCTGCGCCCTGTCGGCGGCATTTTGCCCGCGCCAATTCTTTCGGCGTGACACCGATCTACTAGTGCAATGTGTGCGTCGCCTCCCCTTCGGGGCGACGCGCGCCCCGAGGAAATCTTCTAGTGTAAGCTCCGTGGCGGGCGCGTTCTGGTATCATGCCGCCCAGGAAACGATACACCACAAGATGTTTGCACTGGATGTTCGGGTCGGACGCGCGCCTCCGAGGAGGACGCAGTACTAGTATGTCCTTATGCGTCTCATCCACCCCTGCCACATCAGGTGGTCGGCGCACGTCTTCGTTGGCGCAGCCTGCGACAGCAGCCCCGTGCCCACAGCGGCGTTGAAGGGGAACAAGTGTCGGCGGCGCGCGGGAGGCTGTGGCGGCGAGGGGGGGCGGCGTTTCCCTAACAAGGCGGGGGGCCTTCTCAGAAGCGCCGTTGCCGTTGAAAAGCCTTCCTTGGAAGCCTCCGTGTCACTGAGATAAGCCTCGTGCCTTCTTAGAAGGCCGCCCCCCCCCTCCCCACCGCTGCGTGTGAACCGCCAAGTTTGCGTGAGTTGTGTTCGACATGGGCCGTCTGCACGGTGGGTCTTAGTTGCTGCTGCTCGCCAGGCAAGTCTCTTGGGGAGAAGAAGGTGATCGAGGAGCAGAAGACCACAGAGAAGGACTGCCATCTTCTGCAGTCGGCTTCTCTCGGGCGTCTGTGGGCAGGCTATCTGGAAGGAGGTGCAGGTCTTGGACCGCAGCAGCACAGATCGCACCATAGCTCTCACAGCTGCACGTCTGTGCGCGGCACAAGGTGGTTCATCGAGAGCATGTTTTTTTGGGGGGGGGGGGGCGGCGATAGGGGGAGCGGGGGGAACGGTGGTCGGTGTGGGATGCCTCCCTGCTGATGAGCGCCGCCTCTCGCGGT
>CAUYUJ010009580.1:387890-427890 GCA_963575745.1 Prorocentrum cordatum | reverse complement strand
ACATGGAGGGGATGCGGTTCTTTCAAAGGCTGCTTGGCTTTTTAGGATCCCGTGGATGGAGGATTGGTTCCTGGTCGAACTTTGCCCTTGCTGGAAGGCCCCCTGGAGTATTCTCAGCCTCTCAGCATTCCTTACAGCTAGAAGGACAGAGGAGATGAATCCTTTTCACAAGACGCACCTCTCACCCGACTGGCAGCCCCATGACGCCCTCGTGTTTTCATGCGGGTGCTTCCCGCAGAGGAGGAGTACTTGTAGGGACTTCATTGGGACTTGAGGGACTCCATGTTCTAATCCGGAGTACCTGTGGGGACTTCATGGGGAGGAGTACTTGTGGGGACTTCATGGGGACTCGAGGGACTTCAGGGAGGAAGGAGTACTTGTAGGGACTTTATGTTTTAATGCGGAGTACTTGTAGGGGCTTCCTGGGGACGGGGCTGCGACGGGAGGGTGCCTTGCAGCATCGCTCTGGTGCATCCTGGATCTGCTCGGGTCCTTCCCCTGCTCCCGCTCCTCACCCTCCGCCACCTCGCCCTCTTCTCCTCGTCCTTCTCCCGCCATCTCCCACCTCCTGAGCCTCCTCCTTTCCTCCTCCTCCTCACCCTCCTCCCCCTCCTCCTCCTCCCCCTCCTCCTCCTCCTCCTCCTCCTCCTCCTCCTCCTCCTCGTCCTCCTCACCCTCCTCCTCCTGCACCTCCTCCTCCTCCTCATCCTCCTCCCAACCCTTCCCCCTCTCCTCTGGCCCGTGGATGCTGCGCTGCGAGGGGCGGAGTCGTGTTCTCAGGCCTCGCCGCGGAACGTAAGCCGGCTGCTCAGATGACAAGACACGGAGGGTTGATCCGGCCGCTCTCGAGCGCGGTGCTTGGCCAGGCCACTCCTTGGAAGCCCGCGGGCGCCCAGCGGTCCAAGACAGCCGGACGCGGGTCGTGGCCGGCGGTGGAGCGAATGGAGGCACGAGGGCGGAGGAGAACAGAGCGCGGGGGGGAGGAGGCAGGAGCCCGCACTGGATTCAAGGGGGCCCAGGGACACGCAAATAAATACACAAACAGCAGGATCCCCCATATGTTCCCATATTTTCTGGGTTTCTGTCTTCCCCCCCCCACTTCCCATATTTTCCCACATCTTCTGGGGAATCGAGGATTCGTTGTGTCTGTGTGTTTCTTTGCCTCCTGATAGATGGCAAAACACGAGGGGTGTCATGGCGCCGACATCGCAGAGCGGATTTCTGTTTGGAAGCCGATGGGCTGGGCCTGGACGGTCCCGGAGAAGTTCGTTCCGGATGCCGGCGTGCATTTGGCGCGGAGTTTGCTTGGCCAGGAGCGAAGGCTACAAGACATCCACGTGAAACTCGCTTCGTGTTTCTCGCTCGCCTTGTTCTCGGGGCTTCGCGCTGGCAGAAACCCACGCGGAACTCCGCAGCAGCACGTCTGCACAGTCGGTGCGGTGATCACCACCCACCAAACCACCCCAACCCAACCCGAAGGCTCAGATCTACCTTCGATTTCCAGTGGGGGGGGGGGTCGGGAAACATCGAGAGAACACATGTGGAACCCTTACCCCCCCCAACCCGAAATTCGGGTCTTCGGGTTGGGTTGGGGTGGTCTGGTAGGTAGTCAGTTGCAGTGAGGGGTGGATCTGGCCGCGCTCGAGCGCGGTGCTCGGCCAGGCAGCTCGCGCGACGCCGCCGCCCGTCCAGCGGGACGCACGGAGCGCCGCGCTGGGAAGCAGTCGGCTGGTCACCGGTCGGCGGCCGCGGCACGGAGCAGAGCACCGTCCTGCCAGCCGTCCGTCCGTCCCTCCTCCTCCTCCTCCTCCTCCTCCTCCTCCTCCTCCTCCCTCCTCCTCCTCCTCCCTACTCCTCCTCCTCCCTCGTCCACCTCCTCCTCCTCCTCCTCCGCCTCTCCTCCTCCTCCTCCTCCGCCTCCGCCTCCTCCTCCTCCTCCTCCTCCTCCTCCTCCTCCTCCTCCTCTCCTCCTCCACCTGCGCACCTGCAGTCGTGCGAAAGACCTTCTGCCCCCTCTCCGCGTGCTGTTCTTGTACACACACAAGCTTTCAATTTTTTATTATGATGGTCTTTCAACAATCCGACTATTTTCGGTGTTTCGAAATGTTACTCCCGCTTCAGCGTGGGCTCATTTTCGGATCGGCGCTTTGCTCCCGTCGTTCCAGACGGTGCTCTCGCCCCAGCGCGGGCCACTTTTCGGGGCCCGACTCTAGCTTCATGGTGACCACCCTCATTTCCTCCGCCTTCCCTGGGTCCTCTTGTTCCGTCCGCTCCTTCCATTGCAGTTTCTGATGCTGCTGCTGTTCGTCTCGCCTCAGCGATGGCCACTTTAATTTCCCCTTCTCCGCCTTCCCCAGGCCCTCTTTTTCTTCTCTATCATTCCGCTTTAGTTCCTGCTGCTGCTTCTGTTCGTCCTTATTATTTTCCTCCCACTCATCCTCCTGCCCCCCCGCCACCTCCTCCTGTGCACGCAGCTCCCCTTCTTTCCGATTGCGCATATCATGACGTTGCCTTTCTGTGGGAGTCGCAGGTCGGTTATGACACGCGTCCGCTAATAATGAAACATCAGCGCCATGGGATGGGATGGAAGGGAGGGATAAGATGTCAGATCAGGCACGAGCGCACCAAGCTTGTCTTCCTCCCTCCTCCGCCTCCTCCTCCTCCTCTTTCTCCTCTTCCTCCTCCTCCAGGGGACGTCTCGTCCTCCTCCTCTGCAGGCCAGTAACGGCCCGTCTCCTTTGAGGGACGCCTCCGCGCGCTCCTGCTCCTGCTGCTCCTCCTGCTGCTCCTCCTCCTCTTCCTCCCATTAGCAGCAGGGCATTGGCGCGACAAAGAAGGACTGGCTCACATTCGCAGCTGATGGGGTTGCATGGTGCAAGTTGAAAACAGCATGCATCGTATCATCATCCTTTTGTCGTTTTGTCTTATGCTGCTGGTCCATTTGGCTGCTCTGCATGCGCTGGGAACGCTGCCTGGGAAGCTGCTTCGCCATGTTCTACCTCTGAACGTTGCGGCGTTTTTCACCCCTCCGCCACGGAGCGCGCCTCAGCGCGATGCGGGTGTCCTGTCCTGTCCTGTCCTCCGCGCCGGGGCCTAGGTGGGAACGACCTTTGGACCCTTGCCCCAAATGTGGGCCCCGCCCAAGCGTCAGTTCGCATATTCCCGCCGTGCCGGCGGCCTGCTTCTCCTCCTCCTCCTCTTGCTTCTCCTCCTCCTCCTGCTCCTCCTCCTCCTCCTCCCCCTCCTCCTCCTCCTCCTCCTCCTCCTCCTCCTCTTGCGCCTCCTCCTCCTCCTCCTCCTCCTCTTCCCCCCCTCCCCGACCCACCACCAGGACAACGCCGAGGAGGACCTGCAGGCCGCGGACGACAAGCTGCAGTCCAACAACAACATCCTGCAGACCTCCATCACGGAGCTGCTCGAGCTCAAGGCAGTGGCGGCCTCGCCCCGCTGCCGGCGGCCTCGTGCCGCCGCCGCCGCCTTCCATGTGCTGTGCCCTCGTCTCCTCCCCTCGCCTTCTGGCCCTCCGGTTCCCCTGCGGTCTCAGCGCAGGTTCGTACATCAGGTCAGTCGTCTTGCGTGCCAACGCCACGAGGTCCCTCGGGCCGCTGCTTCCTCCTCCTCGTCCTCCTCCTTCTCCCTCCTCCTCCCCCCCCCTCCGCCGCCTCCTCGTCGTCGTCGTCTCCTCCTCCTCCTCCTCCTCCTCCTCCTTCTCCTCCTCCTCCTCCCCCTCCTCCTCCTCCTCCTCCTCCTCCTCCTCCTCCTCCTCCTCCTCTCATCTCTCTCTCCTCTCTCTTCTTCCTCCTCCTCCTCGTCCCTGCTCCACCTCCTCCCATCTCTTCATCCCTCCGCCTCATCCTCCTCCTCCTCCTCCTCCTCCTCATCCTCCGTACCCCTCTCTTCCTTATGAGCACTTCTTCCCTGTCGCACCCCGAGGCCAGTCAGAAGGGCGGGCCGGGTGTTTGGCCTGAGACTTTCTCACCATTTATGATCATGAAGCCTAATTTTGGTAGCAGACGGAAGGGGGGTGGACCGCTTTCTTAATGTAGCTCTCGTTTCGGTGCCGCGCATACCTGTGTGAAATTGCAAGAGTTCCACGAATTCAGGGCGGGTGGTTTTCAACATGTGATTCTCGCTTTTAGCGCCCTGCATGCCCATCCGAGTTGAAACATTGCAATCGTTTCATTGATTGAGGGCAGACCGTTTTCAACATGTGATTCTCGTCTTAGCGCCGCGCACATTCGTTCTGAAATTCTGAAAGAGTTTACCTGGTTGAGGTTTGGTGATTGCCAACATGCGGCTCTCGCATTAGCGCCGCGCACATTCCTTTTCAACGCTTGCAAGAGTTTCACTGCTGGAGGGCGGCTCTTTTTTCAAAATGTGGCTCACGCCTTAGCGCTGCGCACATTCTTTTTCAAGGGTTCGCAGCAGTTTCAAGGATTCGCATTGATAGCATCACAGAAATTGTATTTTGGCACGATCTCGGAGTGTCAGGGCACAACTGTTACGTTGATTCGTGGTGTTGCAGTCCCAGGAATGGTGTTCTTGCGCGATTCAGGATCGTCAAAGCAACAGTGGCGGTGATACGCTGCGTTGAATCCCAGGGATGGTATTCTGGCACAGCTCAGGGTTTTCAAACGGTTGTGTTCCAAGGGGGCACTTCCTTCAGTGAAAATGAGTCCATGCAGAGGCCTATGAAGTGTGAGCTTGGAGGGAGGGTTTATTGCAGTATCTGTGATGAGTCTTGGGTTTGCACTGGTCCTCTCCTCCTTCTCCTCCTCCTCCTCCTCCTCCTCCTCCTCCTCCCCTTCAGCCATTCCTCTTGGCCAACTTGGGAGTGGCACTGCCATCGAGAGCCCATTAGGTCGGCGGCGGCCCCGCTCGGCCACAGCGCTGAGACCAGGCCAGCTACAAGGTTCGCAGCCGTTTGCTGGCCACTTCATCTTTCTTCGCTCTCGCGCGCCCTCCCGTTCCCGCACCCTTGCCCCGCTATCTCGCGAGCTCCGAGTGCATTCTCCAGTTCTAACTCTTGTCTTCAGGAGTTGGCATCCCGCGCACGCTCCGCGGCAGCCTTAAACAGCTCCGGGAGTCCGGGAGTATCGGCATCCTGGTCTTTGGCGACCCGGGTCACGGCGACGAGTACGACGAGGATGACCTCCATGGCAACCTCACCGCAGGTTTGAGAGTGGTGGTTTCAAGTAACTTGCCCTGCCGAGTCTGGAGCGGCAAAGAAAGTCCTGACCATCCACCAGCTTTTCACCGACCTCACCTCATTAGAGCACGGCGCTGACATCATGGATATTTGCGGTGGGGAGGCGCGAACCAGCAGACTGGCTGCCCGCCGACACCTCAAACCAGGCACCAACTTCGACCTGGTCGCGGGCTGCGACCTCAACGACGAGAGCCAGACGGCAAGTCCGTCTTCTCGGCCCTGGCCGTGGATTCTGTCCGACCCCTATGGGAAAATAACATGGCCGGACGTCATTGGTGGCTGTCAGATCAGCGTCACACCAAACATATCGACGCCGTACTGGTGCGACACCAGAGAAATAAAAACAGACCCCATGACGAAGGAGGCATCGGCAGAGATCTCATCTTGAGCATGATTGACGGCGAGCTCAGCTACGACCACCACACGATCAAGCTGAGCGAGGAGAAGCACAAGAAAACCGCGCCAGTCTCGCAACACAGTAATCTCACCGTCAAGGAGATTGGCGACTCGAATGGTTGAATTATCATGTGTCGCATCTCCCGGGCTAAGTTAGCGAATGCGAAGTCCTACAGGCATACGCCCAACCTTCTGAGCAACCACGACAGGCATGACGAAAGGGGTAACGTATGCAAGTGAGAGGCTGGCTGCTCCCGCGCGGAGTGGCAGACGTGGCGACAGTTGAGCGTGCCGAGTGAGTGCTGCTTCCGTTCGCCCTGTGGATGGAGCGGCCGTCTAATTATCTGATGCCCGCTATTTTGATTTTGTGTCTGTCCGCGCTGGAACTGCTCAGTTTAAACAGTCTGTTGGGTTTCGGGTTTTTGTGGGTGAAGCTGGGGAATCCACCGCGGCGTGACGGGCCCGTTGGAGCACCGGACTCGAGCGGTAGGTCTTCATGGTATACAGAGTGCGGAAGGAATTTTCCACTTGTGGCTGTTTGGCGCAAGGTGGCCATGTGCCGCGCCCCTTCTAGTGCGCGCGCGACGCGCTTTACACTGCGTGCGGGAAAACATTTTTCTTCATCGCTTTACGTTCTCAGTAAACTGTGGGCGCAAGAGTTAGCTCCCGTCCTCCAGGCATGAAGGAAACATCGTGGCGACACTCGTGTCATGCGGGCCCCGGCAGCTGGATATGCGATGCTTGTCAAGCACACTTCGCCGCCAGACCCCGTGGTAGAAATACGCGGAGCTCGGGCAGTTGCACCTTTTGGGGGCGTGCTTCGCATATGGCGATCAAGTAAAAGATGCCGAACATGATGGTGAATACCTATGCGACACCTTTCCAGTGAGAAAGAGCTTCGGTTGGAAAGGGGAGGAACCGACGTCTCAGTCACCTCATCTCTCTATCAAAATCACTCTCGATCTCAGTATCGACCTCGCTATCGGTCGCAGTGTCGATAGCACCATCGATCGCAGTATCGATACCACCATCGATCGCATTATCGTTCTCGCAATCGATCCCACTATCGGTCCCGTTGTCGAATTTACGATCGGTTTCATTGACGACCTTACTATCGGTCTTCTTATCGATTTCGCTATCGATCCCACTATCGATCTCACTGTTGGCTTCGTTCGACCGACCGCACTATCGATACCACTATCTATGTCACGGTCGATCTCACGATCGACATTGCAATCGACCACAGTATCTTTCGCACAACCGATTTCACGATCGATTGCGCTATCGGTCCGTTCGACCCCACCATCGAAATCAATATGCATCCCACCATCCATGTCGCCATCAACGTCAGTATCGGTATTCGTCACCAGTATCGATATCAATGTCGATTTTCAGTATAGCGGGACACCGCTGGGGCATTGACGGGACACCGCGGGACACCACGGGACACCACAGGACACCACGGGACACTATCGGAACCCTATGGCGGGGCCACCGTCGCCCTTCGGGGCGGGGTGGTGGCGGCCTGTGGGCCAGCTCTGGCCAGAGGAGGGTTCATCCCTCTTGATGCAGCTTCGCCTCGGTCGCACGCGCGACACGAACACGAAACCGAAACCCATTTCTCGTTCTGGGTCTCCCGTACTCACTGCGATCTCCCCCCCCGGCCTCCAATTGTGGAAGGGATGCTAACGATGAGATTAATGATGATGGATGTGCTGTGACTTTACTGTGATACAACAAACAATCGGCGTGTTTAGTTTCGTATTAGCTGCATGCAAAGTATCTGTCTCAACGTATACCTATACAACCACCCTTCGGGTGATCAGGAGATTTTGGAGGTGGGAACCAACGTTTCGGTTAATGGATTTCACGACCGGTATCAGCACTATCGGTGCCGTTATCGCTCTCTCTATCATATCACTATCGGTCTCACTTGTTCTATTTCACCATCGATCTAAATCAATCGATCTCGTTCTACCGGTCCCACTCGGTCGATATCATTGCTGTTTAGCGACATTTGCATATAGACCTCACTATCGATCTCACAGTCGATGTCAAATCGATATTACGATCGGTCTCTTTCCATCTCACTCGTCTCACTCGATTTCATTATCGATTTCATTACCTTGTCAGGACACGATCGGGCCATAATCACAATGGGAAACACACCATCGAGGGCACCATCGAAAATCTACAAGGACACCAAAGGGGCACCAATCGGGACACCAACGTGACACCGACAGGACACCAACGGGACGCCAACGTGATACCGATAGGACACCCACGGCGGAAATCGACCGGACAGGACACTCACGAGACACCGACGGTACACCGATGGCACACCGACGGAACACCGCGGACACCGACGGGAAACCGACGGGACACCAAACCCCTGGCCACGCTGACTCACCAGGAGGGGCGGTCTTTTGTCTTGCTCCGCCCTATCCCCTGCGGGGTCATTCCTCTTCGCCCGCCCACGCAGCTTCGCCTCGCCCGCACGCGCGATACGAACCCGAAATCGAAACCGATTTCCCGGTGGAAGGTCTCTCCGTTCTACTTCTATATCACCCCACAGTTTTCCACATTGCCTAAAATAGTTCCACTTCCAGCAGTGAGGCATTCGCAAAACTGATCTTCTACGTGCTTATCCCTTTCTTCTTGGATCATGCCAATGACGTGGTGATGCCAATCATGCAACATGTGAGGGAAGTCCTCCACTTCATCACACATCTTGCCGTACGCGTCGAGCGAATAGTGGAATACCCTCGCTGGGAGCGACAGCAAGTGCACAGCAACTCGAATATGTGGTGCCGCTTAGAGAGTTGTTGAGATCAAAGGCATCCCCTGGTGCTTGCGCACCTGGACTTTGAGCTGCAGCATGGCTGTGGGATTTCGAGGATGTCGTGGACAGCGCCTCGGGGGCTCCACCTTCCCTTGCGGCGTCTGCAACTGATGCAGAAGCGCATTGTGTGTTGTTAGCGACCGTAGTTGCGTAATCTTTTCTAAGAGACGCGTGTTGTGCAGGTTTCCGAGGATGTCAAAGACAGCTCCTCTGGGCCTCCACCTTCCCTTGAAACCTCCTCCTGTGTTCTAGGAGAAACGGCCTGTGTAATAGTGTCCGTCGGCTTTGAAATCGGAATGTCCCAGCGGTCCTTATTGTAACTAACTGTTTCAGTGGATGTGCAAGGCAGATGTCCAAAGCCAAAGTGTTCGGTATTGATTGTCGAGCGAATCGCAACTGAATTGATTCTTGGCGTGATGTTGAACGTGTGTAAGGTAACCACTTGCCTATCTTCTGTCTGAAGTCCTTGTGTATACTGAAGCGGTCGCGGACACTGCCTGAGTAAGGACGCCGAACTTATTCGAATTGTTTGATTGATTGTGTGCATCCTGTAGATGGTTGTGCCGAACATTGCTGTGCCGCTTGCTGGTGATATGTTTGTCCACATCTGCGCACATATTATTGGATAGTTGGGTTTGCATCTCGCGAGCGTAGTATGTGAGCTCAACGGTCTCGGATTCGATGCCTTTTGGATCGACTAGTGTTGACATCGTTGCCATGATGCATGTCGTCGCAAGGTCGCCAAAACATATCGTTGATGAGAACATGACGGCTCATGGCCAGAATGCAGTAATGGGATGGCGCGGCTGCTCGCGGAAGGCAGACGGGCTTGAGCGAACATTCTACGGATTCTTTTGTTCCTCCCCCCCTCCTCCTTTCTCTGCCTCCTCCCCCTCCTGCAACTCCTCTCTCCTCTTCCTCCTCCTTCTTCTCCGCCTCCTCCTCCTCCTCCTCCCCCTCTCCTCCTCCTCCTCCTCCTCCTCCTCCTCCTCCTCCTCCTCCTCCTAATCTTCCTGTCTCCGCCTCCTCCTCCTCCTCTTCCTCCTCCTCCTCCTCCTACTCCGCCTCCCTCGCTCCCAAGATCTCGCAGGGCCTTCCATGGTCCCCTGCTGCCTCCTCTGCCCGCCCCCGTGCTGGTGCGCGCGGGTCGCTGCTCTCGAGCGCTACGGAGCCGAGGGCAGTCGATGGCGCCACGGGGTGTGCCCACCAACGAAGCTGACGGTGTGCGTTCTCGTGCTACCCCCTTACCCTCTTGTGAGGATGCTGCTGCTGCTGATGATGATGCTGATGTTGATGGTGATGATGATAGCCATGATGGTGATGGTTGTGGTGGTGGTGATGATGATGATGATGATGATGATGATGAGGGTGATGGTGATGGTGATGGTGATGATGATGGCCATGATGATGCTGATGACGATGATGATGCTGCTGATGATGATGCTGATGGTGATGATGCTGATGCTGACGATGCTGATTCTGATGCTCATGAGGATGAAGAGTATGAGGACTATGATGACGATTATGCTGATGCTGCTGATGATGATGTTGAAGATACTGATGACACTGAGGCTGTTGATGATTATGATGCTGATTCTGATGATGATGCTGATGATGACCATCATGCTGATGCTGATAATGATGATGCTGCTGCTGATGATGATGATACTGCCGATGATGACGATGGTGATGATGCTGCTGATGATGATGCTGAGGTTGATCATGCTGATGTTGACAATGACGAATGTGATGCTGAGTATGCTGCTGATGACGATAATGATTATACTGATTATGCTGCTGCTGCTGCTGCTGCTGCTGATGATGATGATGATGATGATGATGATGATGATGATGATGAGGAGGAGGAGGAGGAGGAGGAGGATGTGGAGGAGCAGGATGTGGAGGAGGAGGAGGAGGAGGAGGAGGAGAGACGTAGGAGGACATGGGCGAGGGGGCAGAGAAAGAGAGGCGGAGAGAGCAGGGGCAGGAGGACGAGGGGCAGCCGCGAGGTGTGGTCTCGTGGGCCCCCTTTTTTTCTCTCCCTCTCTCTCTCTCTCTCTTCTTCCTTTCTCTCTCTCTCTCTCGCTCTCTCTCTCTCGCTCTACGTCTCGAGGAAGCGCAAACATGGATCGAGGCGAGTGGATCAGCAGCAGGTCCCGTATGCACGAGATCGGCGCGCTCCGTTGCCAGAGGCACTGCCGCCACGCTTCGGGGGGGCCCTTCCCCGATCCGTGGATCTGGCGCCCGCGCGCCCGATCCATAGACCCCTCGTCCATCTCTTGGCATCGCTCGGACGTGTGCATTTTTCGTTCGGCGAGGACCATCGAGGAGCATCCTTGATCATTTGGCGAAGAAACCACGCACGAAACCAAAAAAAACACAGAAAATGGACGTCCGAGCGATGGCCAGATCTTAGCGTCCCCACTGGGCTATGACACCTCAGCCCCAGCATCCCCACCCCAGATGGGGCCGTGCCCCTCGAAGCCCGAAGGAAGCAGCCATACAGTGGGGGCCCATGTCAAGAGGCACCAGCCTCCAGGGTGCCCTGGGCGGACTTGGCTTTGACAGTTTCGCTATGGAAGGCGTGACGCTCCCACACCAGACGTCGATGGACGTCCTGGGGTCTCAGGGTTGGGCTCCTTGTGTGCAGGTTTCTTGCGCTCGGGCCCCTACAATCTCCCCCCATCTCGGGCTGGAAGTCGGCCAGCGGGGCCAGTCGGCTCAACGCTGCCCCTCGACCTCGACGTCTCGCCGAGCCGACGCCGAGCTGGCTGGCGAGGGCCCGCCGCGGGAGCCCCTGCGGCAGCGGGCGGAGGGCACGCCCGGAGGCGGGGGGCGCGGAGCGCCGCGCCCCCCGCGCGGCGCCAGGCCGCGTGCATCGACACGGGCATGAGCTACCGCGACCGCGTGGCCAACCGCGAGGAGCCCTGGCCTCGCCGGGGGGGCCGAGGCGGAGGCCGGCGGCAGGCGCGGGCGGCGCACCCCGCGCATGGCCGCGTCGTGGAGAGCACATCGGGACGGGCAGTCTGTGGCCGATTTCGGCCTCGGGGGGGCCTCGCCGGGCCTCGGGGCCGTCAAGACACGACGCAGGGTGAAAACCCGGTCCTGGGGAAAGGGTCGGGACTTCCAGGGGCCCCGTAGTGAACAAACTCGGGACGTCGCATGTCTGAGAACGCACAGCGGGAACCCATGCCACGGAACATCCTGCTTGTCTCCAGGGTGCCCTGGGTTCCTTGGGTTCCGATGGCTTTGCGACACAGAGAGCGCGGCGTTCCCACACCATCAATTTTCAGAGCGTGAATTACCTACCCCGCTTTCGCTTCCAGGTAAAACCAAGTCATACCACGCCTCCCCGTCAAGCGGCCTGACCAGTACAGGCCGTCGCTTGGCATCGCTTGGTATATCTCTTGGAAGCGAGGGTGGTCAAACGCGAGGCAGGTTTGTCTGCCCCCTGGATTTTATAGACGTCCTGGGGTCTCAGGGTCGGGTTTCTTGGGGAAGGTTTCTTGTGGTCGAGCTCCAAGCTGCGGTAGCCAGATCGCGGCCCGGAAATCCCAGGGCGCGCATATCCCCGCGGAGATGCGCCCGCACGGGCACGTGCCGCGCGCGGCGTGGCCGCGAAGAAGACGCCCTGCACCTCTGTCTTGGCATCGCTCGGACGTGTGCATTTTTCCTTCGGCGAGGACCATCGAGGAGCATCCTGGATCATTTGGCGAAAAAACCACGCACGAAACCGAAAAAAGCACAGGGAATGGACGTCCGAGCGATGGCGAGCTGTGTGGGGTCGGGTCCCGGGGCGGGCCGGCTAGGGGAGGGGTGACATCATGGCGTGGGCCACGAGATCTCCCCAGATTTCAGAGCGCCCCGCGTCCCCAGCCCCCCCCTGGGCCGCGCACATGCCGCCGGCCGCGATTGGCGCCCCCCCCTCTTGGACGCCCCCCTCTTGGCCGCCCCCGAACAGATATTTCTTTTTTGCCCACGGAGCACCTCGTGGCAAGTCGCCTTTCTGCCCTCGAGCTTCCGTCTTCAGAGTGCCTTCGCGTGCGCTGGCGTCAGGCAGCGCCGAGGAACAAGCGTCGATGCAGCGTCGGTCTCGCGTCGATGCAGCGTCGCTGAGCCGCAGCCATCAAGCTGACATGGGAGGCTCCCATGCGTTGCCACTGAAGGCGAGAGCGCGGGGTGTCGGCGGGTCGGTCGGCTCGGCTGCGTCGCGGTCAGCCGCGTCGGCCGGCCGTCGTGCCGCTGCCGCGCCGCCGCGCCCCTCGGGGCCGGCCGCGGCCCGCAGCTGTGTCGGTTGGCTGTGGTCTCTCTCTGTCGGTGGCCCGCCGTGAGAGGCCTCGCCCTTTGGCCGATCGGGTGGCCGAGGGGCTCGTCGATCGAGGGTCGAAGATCGAGGAGGACTTGGGGCGTTCCTGCCGCTTCTTGGGTTCTGGGCTCCCCCCCCGTCCGTCCTGCCCCTCCGCTCCTCCTCCGTCCTGGTTTCTCCTCCTCGTCGTCCTCCTCCTCCTCCGTCCAGGTCCCTCCTCCTTCTCCGCGTCGTCCTCCCCCTCCCCTCCTCCCCTCCTCCCCCTCCTCCGCGTCTCTCCGCGTCGTCGTCGGCGTCGTCGTCGTCCTCCTCCTCCTGCTCCTCCTCCTCCTCCTCCTCCTCCTCCTCCTCATCCTCCCCTTCTCCCCCTCCTCCCCCCTCCCGCCGCCTCCTCGTCGCCACGACGGCTAGATTCCCCCAGGAATCCTGGCCAAGACGCACACCTCGACAGACTGGCCTGGCGTTTGCGAATGGCGGGGAATCGCGCTGTCATCGGCCCGAGCTTCCGTCGCCTGTGTTTTGAATCAACGTAGCATCGCATAGCATAGCATAGCATTGCGTAGCATAGTTACGGAGGGATGCGAGGTTTCCCATGTCGTTGCGTATATCATAGTCATGCATCATGCCCCGCTGATCTCTGAGAGTTCATGAGGGCATAATATCTGTGTACGTGTATACATAGATGGATACCTCTCGGTCTGTCTCTTTTGGGTCTCTCTCTGTCTCTCCCTCTTATGTATGTATGTATGTATGTATGTCTGTATGTATGTATGTATGTATGTATGTATGTATGTATGTATGTATGCATGTATATATATATGCATGCAGGCATGTATGTATGTATATGTGTATGTATGTCTGCATGTATGCATGCATCTATGCATGTATGTATGCATGCATGTATATATATATGCATGTATGTATGTATGCACGTATGTATACATGTATGTATGTGGGTGTATGTATGTATGCATGCATGCATGCATGTATGTATGTATGTATGCATACGTGCATGCATGCATGCATGCATGTGTGTATGTATGTATGTATGTATGTATGTATGTATGTATGTATGTATGTATGTATGTATGTATGTATGTATGTATGTATGTGTGCTGGTATGTATGCATGCATGTATGTATGTATGTTTATTTGTATGTATGTATGTATGTATGTATGTATGTATGTATGTATGTATGTATGTATGTATGTATGTATGTATGTATGTATGTATGTATGTATGTATTTATGTATGCATGTATGTATGTATGTATGTATGTATGTATGTATGTATGTATGTATGTATGTATGTATGCATGTATATTTTCATGTATGTATGTATGCATGCATGCATGCATGCATGCATGTATGTGTGTATGTATGTATGCATGTATATATTTGTACATATTTGTATATAGTGAGAGGTAGAGAGATATGAGGAGGGGGCTCGGCGCCAGGCTTGTGTCCTCTCGTCCTCCTCCTCCTGCTCTTCCTCCCTCAGGTCCTTCTGTCTTTGTCATGCTCGGCCACCTCCTCCTCCTTCTGCACCTCCCCCAGATCGAGGCTCTCGTGCGTCTCCCCTGGACCTCCGGGCCCCTTGCAGCAGGTCGCGGAGACGCCTCCAGGGGCCCAGCTGGCTCCGCCCAGGCTTCGTCCTCGAGACGTGGTCGCCTCCGGCGCCGGCGGGCGCCGTGACATCCAGCTGCGCGGAAATCTCGCCGAGCGCGTTCCACTACTCGCAAAGTGCCTACTCGCAACAGTCCGAAGAAACCCACGTTCGCCTCGATGCAACGTATCGTAGATCCCCCACGGCGTGTCCTGGCCATTTGCGAGCAGTGACTTGCCGAGTAGTGGAACGCGCTTGCCTAACATGGAAGAAGATGAAAGCGTCATAAGCATAAACAGTTGGCGCTCCGCGCTGATTTCTTGGATCCGCGCTGGGCCCCCCCCTCCAACAAATTCTAGACGCTGCCCTCGAAGTACACCATCCTGGCGCTGTAATTCGCCCGGAAGCTCTTCCAGGTGTGCGCCGTCTCTTGAGCGGCACCGAGGCTCGCCTCCTGTTTGCCCTCCCCTCTTGGTCTTTTCTCTTCCACGTTCGTCCTCTGTCTCTGTTCGCCCTCCTCCTCCTCCTCCTCCTCCTCCTCCTCCTCCTCCTCCTCCTCCTGTGCGCTAATTTAGCCCGATGCATCTGCGCTTCGTTCCTGTTCGCCGCCCGACCTGTCCCGCCGCGGTCGCGATCAAACAAATAACCCCGCCAGCCCATCCAGGAACGATGCCCGGAGGATTTGCCTCGATCAGGGAAGTGTGCAGCGCACAGAGGAGGGTCCTCCAGTGGAGGCTTTTTGAAGTGTCTTGGGGGCCTCTTGGCGGTCCCGGGCGCCTCTTAGAGCGTCTGGGGTGCCGCGCAGAGCTTCTTGGGGCCTTTTCGGGGGTATTAGGGAGCCTCTTGGAGGCCTCTTGGGCGCCTGTTGGGGCCTCCTGGACCTTGGGGCCCTCTTGAAGCGCTCTTGGGAGCCTTGGGAGCGCTCTTGGGGCCATCTTGGGCCATCTTGGAGCCATCTTAAGGCTTCGGATGGCCATCGGGAGCGAAAAGGCTCAAAGAAGGGCGTTCCCTTAACTAGCCTCGCTCCTCAGGAGCCCCAAGTCGCCTTTTTGAGCGTCCTTGGGGCGCTCTTGGAGCGTTCTCGGGCGCTCTCGAGGCCGTCTTGGGGCTCCTTGGAGCTATCTTGACGCTTCGAATGGCCATCGGGAGCGAAAAGGCGAGAAAACAACAACTAGTGGCCTCTTGGGGGCACCCTTGGGAGCTCTTCTGGCATCTTAGAGCCGTCTTGGAGCAGTCTTGTGGCGTATTGGAGCATCTTGGGAGCCATCTCGAGGCATCTTGCGTTATCTTGAGTCATCTTGGAGCTCATCTTGGGCTCTCTGGACGCCCTCTTGGGGCCCTCTTGAGCCATGTTGTAATCCCTGACCGCTCGCGGGGCGCCCCGTCCAGGTCCATGGAAGGGGGTCGGGGGATGGGTATGCCCCTTTCCGAAAAGGGAAGAAGGAAGGTGGAAGAGGAAACGCTCTAGACCACCAGCGCCCAGAGGGCTGGCGGGGTTATGTTTATGCCGTTTTTCTTCCTTTAATTTAGCTGCGCGAGAAGGGGTGGAGGTTTCGACAGGAGTGGTTGACTCGCTTCAGCTCGAACCCCAGAGGTCCTCCAGGATCGATCCTGGTGGTCTAGGCTTCCTAGATTGGGTCGGAGGATCGCGCCGCATCGCCAATGCATCGACGATGCATCGGCGATGCGGCTCGATGTGGGGCCCAGTTCTCTCCACGCGGACGTCGCTGATGCATTGCCGACGTCGCCGATGCATCGCCGGTGCATCGCCGACGCATCGCCGAAGCATCGGCGATGCGGCGCGATCCCCCGACCCCATCAGCTGACGATTTTTGATTTTTTGATTGTTTATGATATGTTTTGATTATTTTCTTTTTTCTTGGGCAATCCGCCTGTAGGAGGACATGCCCGACTTTACATTACGCCCTCCTTTCGTCCATCCTCAGCTGCGACAGGTTGTCAAACCACCGGGAGATTGATTGATCGAACGCACAGTGGGGACCCATGTGAAGAACCACCCTGTTTGCTTCCAGGGTGCCCTGAGTTTCCTTGGTTCCGACGGTTCGCGGTGGAAGGCGTGACGCTCCCACACCCGAAATCAAATCAAATCCTGGGGTCTCAGGGTTGGGTTTCTTGTGGAAGGTTTCTTGTGGTCGAGCCCCTACTGCATGCACGTTCCCAACCATCCTGTGGTGTTGGGTCCTCGTCTTGACGAGAGCGCCCCGCGGCCTCCCTCCCCTCCTGCCTCCCCCTCTTCCTCCTTCTCCTCCCTCGCCTCCTCCTCCTCATGCCTCGTCCTCCCCCTCCTCTTTCTCCTCTTCCTCCCCTTCCCCCTCCTCTTCCTCCTCCTCCTCCTCCTCCTCGTCCTCCTCTTCCTCCTCCTCCACCTCTCCTCCCCTCCTCCTCCTCCTCCTCCTCTCCTTTTTCCTCCTCTCTCCTCCCCCTCCTCCTCCTCCCTCCTCCTCCTCCTCTTCCTCCTCTCCTCCGTCCCTCCTCCTCCTCTCCCTCCTCCTGTCTCCCCTCCTGCCCTTCTCCTCCTCCTCTCCTCCCTCCTCCTCCTCCTCCTCCTCCTCCTCCTCCTCTCCTCCTCTCCTCCTCCTTCCTCCTCCTCATCCCCTCCCTCCCCTCCTCCTCACCTCCCTCCTCCCTCCTCCTCCTCTCCTCCTCCTCCTCCTCCTCCCTTCCTCCTCCCTCCTCCTCCTCCTCCTCCTCCTCCCCTCCTCCTCCTCCTCCTCTCCTCTTCTCCTCCTCCTCCTCCTCCTCCTCCTCCTCCTCTGATCCTCTTCCTTCTCCTCCTCCTCTTCCTCTCCTTCTCCTCCTCCTCTTCCTCCTCCTCCTCCTCCTCCTCCTCCTCCTCCCCTTCCTTTTCCTCCTCCTCTTCCTCCTCCTCCTCCTCCTTTCCCCCCGCCTGCCTCCTCCCATCCTTGCCTCCTCCCATCCGCATGCCAACCAGTTCGGCACACCCAGTACCGCGTTTCGTGGCCCCGCAGGGAGCTCCGTCTGAGGCCCCAGTGGCCGTGTTAGCATATGCCCCCCCCCCATCTCGGCACACCTTCCACGCGCTTCGCGGCTCAGTTGGGAGCTTCACCTAAGCCCGCAGTGGCCATGCTCGCATGCGGCCGCCCAGTCCCAGTTCGGAGCGCATCTCACACGTTTCATGGCCCCATACGGAGCTCCACCGAAGGCCCTGGAAGCCATGCTCGCGTGTGGCCGCCCCCCAATCTCGGCACGCCCCTCACGCGTGTCATTGCCCCACAAGGAGCTTCACCGAAGGCCCCAGTGGACATGTTCGCATGCGGCCGCCCCAGCAATTTCGGAACACCCCTCACACGCTTTTTGGCCCCATGGGGAGCTCCACGTAAGGGCACAGTTGCCATGTTCGCAAATGACCGCCCCGCCCCACTTCGGCACACCCCTCACGCGCTTCGCGGCTCCATAGGGAGCTCCTCCAAAGGCCTTAGAGGCCATGTTCGCATGTGGCCGCCCCACTTAATTCTGCACACCCCTCACACGTTCTGTGGCCCCACAGGGAGCTCTACCGCAGGCCCCAGTGGCGGTGTTCACATGCGTCCGCTCCGCCCCATTTCGGCACACTCCTCACACGTTTCGTGACCCCATACAGTTCCACCGAAGGCCCCAGTGGACGTGTTCGCATGCGGTCGCCCAACCAATTTCGGTACAACCAGTGCAGCGTTTCGTGGCCCCATAGGGAGCTTCACCGAAGGCCCCAGTGGCGGTGTCCAGATTCGGCCGCCCCACCCGTGTCGGCACACGCTTCGCGGCCCTACAGGGAGTTCCACCGACGGCCACAGTGGCCATGTTCGCATGCGACCGCCCGCCTCATGTCGGTACACCCCTCACACTTTTCGCGGAGCTCCACCGAAGGCTCCAGTGACAGCGCCCGCATGGTGGCCCCGCACCATTTCGGCACACCCCTCACACGTTTCGTGCCCCATACGGAGCTCCAGGGAAGGCCTCAGCGGCTGCGTTCGCATGTTGTTCACCGCCCATGTCGGCAAACCACTGAAACGTTTCGTGGACCCAAGGGTGGCTCCACCGACGGCCCTATCGGCTGCGTTCGAAAGCGATTCCCCGCCCATTTCGGCACACCCCTCACACGTTTTGTGGCCCACTATGGAGCTCCATTGAATGCCTTAGTGGTACGGTTCGCACCCTCACACTTTTTGTGGCCCCATCGGGAGCTCCACCGAAGGCCCCAGCGGCCCTACAAAGAGTTCCACCGAAGGCCCCAAATGGCGACGTTTGCATGCGTCTCCCCCCGCCCATTTCGGCACATCCCTCACAAGTCTCGTGGCCCCCATCCGCATGTCCCGTGCCCCATCCTTCCCGCGGCGCGCTACCTACGACCCCGCGACATGCGAGGAGGTGGTCATATTCACCCTGCGTAATTTGCAGCTGCACGTGGCTGGGCCTTTCGCCTGGCGAGTTGCCTTCGAGCTTCCCCAGGTGGGCGGCCGAGGCGCCGACTGATCTTTAGTAGTAGTAGTAGTAGTAGTAGTAGTAGTAGTAGTAGTAGTAGTAGTAGTAGTAGTAGTAGTAGTAATAGTAGTAGTAGTAGTAGTAGTAGTAGTAGTAGTAATACTAGTCGTAGTAGTCGTAGTCGTAGTCGTAGTATTAGTAGTAATAGTAGTAGTCGTAGTCGTAGTAGTAGTAGTAGTAGTAGTATATAGTAGTAGTAGTAGTAGTATAGTAGTAAGCAGAAGCACCAGAAAGTAGTAGTAGTTAGTATAGTAGTATTAGTAAGTATAGTAAAGTTGTCGGTACGTAGTAGTTTGTAGTAGTAGTCGTAGTAGTATAGTAGTAGTAGTAGTAGTAAGTAGTAGATAGTAGTAGTAATAATACCGTAAAGTAGTAGTAGTAAGTTAATAGTAGTAAAGTGTAAGGTAGTAGTATTGTAGTAGTAGTAAGTAGTAGTAAAGTATAAGTAGAGTAAGTAAGTATAGTAATAGTATAGTAGTATAGCAAGTAAACAGTATAGTAAGAATCGTACCAGTACAGATAAAGTAGTAGTAGTAAGCATTAGAGCGTAGTAAGTAAAGTATAATTATTATTGGCGAGAACACAACGCAGTTTTGTTCGCTGTCACAAAAACGCGGACCAGGGAACCTTCTACCCCTGCCGCCCCGCCGCTGGCGCCGCGGTTCGCCGCGGTGCCTGTGGTGGGGCGGGTTGGGTCGGTAGGGGGGTGCGTTTGGGGTGGCTCGCCTCAGGTCTTCATGGGCTTCGTGTTCCTTGTCTTGTTCGTGTTCTTTGTCCACGTCTCCCTGCGGTGGGGGGATGGTAAATATACCCCCGCATCGCGCGCGCTGCCCCGAGGGCGCTTGTCGGCCGAACGCGAGGCTGGCGCCCTCGGTCCGCGCGTCGCGGGCCGCCTTGGCGGCTTTTGTTTCAATGAGGCGTGCAATGCGACCGTGCCTGGCCGTTCAATCGAACCGTGCCAATACGACCGGGTCAGTGCGACCGTGCGATAAAGCCGGTCAATGCGACTCTATGCCGTGTCAATGCGACCGGCAATACGACCCCGTGTTAGTGAACCGGGTCCAATAGGCCGTGTCAATGCGACCGTGCCTGGGCCGTGTCAATGCGACCGTGCCAATACGACCGTGTCAGTGCGACCGTGTCGATAAAGCCGTGTCAATGCGACCGTGCTATGGCCGTGTCAATGCGACCGTGCCAATACGACCGTGTTAGTGAGACCGGGTCAATAAGGCCGTGTCAATGTGACCGTGCCTGGGCCGTGTCAATGCGACCGTGCCAATACGACCGTGTCAATGCGACCGCGTCGATAAAGCCGTGTCAATGCGACCGTGCTATGGCCGTGTCAATGCGACCGTGCCAGTATGACCGCGTCAATGTGACCGTGTTGATGCGGCCGTGTCAATGCGACCGTGCCTGGGCCGTGTCGACGCGACCGCGCCAGTAAGAACGCGTCAATGCGACCGCGTCTGTAAGGCCGTGTCAATGCGACCGCGTCTTTTCGATTGCGTCAACGCAACGCGTCAATTACGCCGTGTCGTTGCGAACGTGCCAATTTCTCCGCGTCACTGCGTCCGTGTCTTGTGGGGCGTGTCAAGGGGACCGTGCCGTTGCGACCATGTCAACGCGTCCGTCTCGCCGCGACCGTATCAATGCGAATGTGTAAGAGCGAATGCGTCATTGCGACCGTGTCAGCGCGACCGTGTCAGTGCGACCACGCCAATATTACCGCGTCAATGCGACCGGTTTCCGCCGCCCAGCAGGTTGACATTCGTCAGGAGACGCGCGCAATGATCGTTGTTACGCGACGGAGCCAGCAGTGCGCGCAGGCAGAAGACGCGAGCCGCATACGCCGTTGGGCGCGCCGCGGCCGCACCAGCGATGTGCGCTGCAACGCCCACGCTTTCCATGAGCCTGGCTGATTTTCTTGCGGCCCATGATGATACAAGCCGCGGCGCCGAGTAGCTTCGGCAGTGCGCAGCCCTATGCCAGGCGCCGCGAGCGGCTGCGAATGCCGCCACGACGCGCCAGTGCCTCGCGCGCAGGACAATGAGTTGGAGTCTGTGCGTGATCTTGCGTTTGCAGATCCCGGCGCACTGCAGGGCAACCCGTCCGCGGGTAAGCGCTCCTTCTTAGCCAGAGTGATGGCTGCCGCGAAGTCTCTGACAGTGGAGGAACAGCGCGCGGCTGATCCGGCCAGCGCAGGCAGCGCGGCCGGGAGCGGGTCAGCACCTGAGCCGATGTGCCACGTGGACATTCAGGCGAAGTTGCTAGGAGGCGCTCTGAAGGATGTGGGCCAGGCGTTTTGGCCGCGGTCCGCGGCGGTCGACGCCCTCGAGACGGACGTGAGGCGGCTGCAGCGTCGCGGCATCAAGCGGCCATTTGTGTTCGCTGACCTGAAGAAGTTCTTGCCGTCCTGGGCAGAATCGATGAGCGCGAAAGAGGAGGCTGATGAGGGCCCGCCCATGTCTCGGGATCTTCGCGACCTTTCGCGCGCGCTCGGCGTAGCGAACCCAGTCAAAGCGAAGTCGCTCACTTTCACGCAATGGCATGCCGCCTTCAACAGGTGCACGCGTCTGCGCGCGGGGCGCGCACCCAAGAGCAACGGCGTCGTCCGAGCGCGTAGGTACGCCATCGCTTGCGTCTGCACGGAGCAGATGACGCTGGCTGCGACGATTCGCCACCGCAAGAACGTCATGAAGGCCCGCCTATCGCCGTTGCTCTGCGGATCCAGCGGCGCGAGTGCGATGCGCGCGCGGCGCGGCAGGTGGCCGCGCAGGCGCCCAATGCTAATCGGAGTGGCGCGCTGGGGCTCGTACGATGAGATTTGCCGGCGCACTTGGGCAGAGAGGTCTCGCGCCGGTGATGATTCCCTCGACATCGAACCTGTCGTGGCAACGATCGATGTGACTCTCTTGGGCGAGGCAGAGGCCGCGTACGATCGCGAAAGTCAGGAGCGCTCAGCCCCCCGCGGGGGCAAGGGTGCCAAGGGCGGCGGAAAACCCGGCAAGGGCGGCGGCAAGGGCGCCAAGGGCGGCGGCAAGGGCAAGTTCCCGCCTGCGCCCCCGGCGTCGCCGAACGACCGCGGCGAGTACGGGGAGCCGCGGGCCAAGAGAGCCAGGCATCACGAGCGCTGATCAACGTTCCTGCGCCGCGCAGGCGCGGGTCGGTGCGCGCGCGCGCGACGGCGGTAGCCGGACGGCGCGCAGGCGCAGCTGAGAGTCCAGCGGTGACATGTGAAGCGTGCCGCGGACAGGAGGCTGGAAGCGCGGCGCACCTACATGTATGTCGCGCGCGGTGGCGTCGCGCTTGCGCAGGCTACCAATTCGGTGTGGACGCGCGGGGCGCTACCTACACCGGTTGTTTCACTGGAAGAAGTTGCCGGCGCGGGCGCTCCCGCGGTGGGCGGGGTGCAAGCCCATTTGTCGAAAGGCCCCATCGCGTATCCGTCTTTGCTCCCGCGCGCGCGCGTTAAAAATCTGTCGCGTTGTAGGAGAGCTTGACGCTGGCGACGTGCAGAAGATAGAATTTATCAACTGTGCAATGAAGAACGGATTTCACATCGCGCCATCGCGCGGGATTGAGGAAGACGTTCGCTGCGCCATAGAGTGGGAAGCGTCCAGAGACAGCGTAGAGGTTATGCGTCTGCGCGACAATATGCTATCATGCCTGGAAGCGTGGGGACAAGCGTTACGACGTGACGGGGCCGTCGAGCAATGGTTCGCCGGCGCTGACGACGCGACGCGCGCCGTGTCCGCCGACGTGAATGGGCCGCTTTTAGCTGCTCTGCTCGACATGACGAGCTACGATGACACGGCCGCGGCTGATCTGTTCCGCTACGGCGCGCCTTTGCTCGGAAAGCTGCCCCATGCGGGCAGAGGGCCCGCAAAGAAATTCCCGGAGCCCACGTCGTCCGAGGAGTTGCTGACCTCCTCCCCCGTGCACAATAGAGCCATTTTGTCTACCTTGCGAGAGGACGTGAACTCGTCTGCGATCCACGAGGGCGCGCTCGCCGATGCGTCTCTGTCGCGGATGACCGCTCCGGTTGTGCTGGCCAAGGCGGACTTGGGCAGGGTGCGTCTGTCCCCGCGTTTCTTCATTGTGCAGGGCGTCAAGCCGGATGGCGCGCCCAAGGTTCGCGTAGTAGACGATGAATCGAGAGGGGGCATCCACTCGGCGTGCCAGCCCGCCGAGAGGTTGTTGCTGGACGGGGCTGACGTTTTGGTGGACGCCCTGCGCTGCTATCACGGTCTGCGCGGGCACGCACCGGCACTGTTTAAGGCTGACATCGACTCCGCTTACCGGCGTGTGCCTATCGCTCCTTAACACAGGCTCGGGATTTCCGGGTGCCCCCCCCCGTTAAAAGCATCGACCTGGGGGCTCGTGTCGGGGTTCCAGAGGAACCCGGCGTTTGCGGTGTCGATGTCGGCCTTGCCACAGGTGGGCAGCTTACATCACGTATTTGCACGACGGAGACATTTGGGTCACTGGTCACCTGGCGTTGATGTTCGGCGCCCTGGCTGCCGTCTTTGGGTGGGACCGAGTCGGAGCTGCCTTGGCGCACCTCGCCCGCAAGCTCTTAAAGATTCCACCCTCCGATACGTGGACGATTTCTTTGGGCCGTGCGCACCCGCAACTAAAGAGCATACCATGGCATCGCTGGCCAGACTAGTGCGCCTGCTCCTAGGTCCAGGAGCGGTTTCCGATAAGAAGCTGGAATGTGGCGACGAGCTGGAGATTTTGGGCCTGCATGTGTCCTTTTCTCTCAGCGGGATCAACTTGTTTCCCGCGCCCAAGAAGGTGCGCAAGTGGCTTTTCTTGATCAAACAAGCGCTCGACTGCGGGACACTATGTGCCGGCCAAGCCAGCAAGCTGGCCGGCGCTCTCAGCTGGGCAGGTCAACATTGCTTCGAGCGGCTAGGGCGTGCGATGTTGCAGCCCCTGTTCGCGCAGCAGAATGCGCGACGGGGTGTCGTTCGCGCCCCGCTCAACTTTGCGCTGTCATGGTGGGCGGAGGTGCTGGCCCTCGGCATCCATCAGTCCAAGCCGTGGGCGCAGCTGGAACGGCAAGAAGTGCACTTGTTCGCTGACGCAAGGGGCGGGTCCGATCCACGGCTCGCCGCCGTGCTGTTCGTCGATGGTCGCGCCTTCTGGTCCGACGCCCCTCCAGACCAGGAGCTGCTGGAGGACTTGGCGCCGCGCCGGGACTCTCAGATTATGGCGTTAGAACTGCTCGCAATAGCGCTGGGATTAGCTACCTTTAGTGAACTGCTGGCGGACCGCCGAGTGGTGATTTGGTCCGACAATGTGGGCGCAGAAGGGGCAGTGCGGAGCGGTCGCGCTTCCGCTTGGGACCACTCCCGCATCATTCACGCCATGTGGTTCCTCATCGCACGCACCCGGTGTTCGCCGTGGTTTGCGCGGGCCCCATCAGCAGAGAACATCGCCGACCTTCCGTCGCGGGAGGAGTACGAGTTGCTACGTGTTCTTGGGGCGAACTTCGTGACGCCGCGCTTACGCGCGGCTGAGTTCTTCGCACCGGAGACGTTTCTGGCCCGCGCTCTGCCGGCGGGAGCGCGCCGTCGCGCGTCGTCGCGCCCCGCGAGCGCCGTTGCGCATCGAAGGCGGCACGAAGCAACGAAGGCGAGTGAGCCGCTGTCCCGCGTCGAGCCCGTTGCGAGCCATGCCTCGCGCGTGCCTTGCAAGGGCGGCCCGCGCGAGTTGATGCCAAAAGCCGACAGTGGAAGCTGCGTCGTTAACCGGCCCCATCGATGGGCGCCTGGTCGGTTGTCCTATGCGTCAGCGCGCGGTCCCAGCGCAGCCAGCGACGGGCGCTCAGTCGAGCGATAAGCCATGACGTTGTTTCATGAGGTCCGCGGCGTCCTGCCAGAGCTTTCACCCATGGTTACCTTTGCGTTGATCGAGTTGCTGCGGCGCCAGGACATAACGCATCTCAGAGATCTGCAGCTAGCGCGCGTCGATTGGTTCGACCCGGTGTCTGCCGCAGAAGGGGAACGAGGCGTCAGCCCTGACGCCCTGCGCGTAGCGCTGTCAGAGTTAATTAACGAAGCGAAGAAGCCATCTGCCGTCGTGCGCGGCGCAAAGGACGAACCTCCGCCTGCACCCGACGTGCAACAGCGCGAGTGCCGCAGCCGCAGTCGCCCTGCCAGGCGGCGAGCTGCCAAGTGCGATGAGCTTTCGGCGGCTTGCGGTGCTGTGCGGGACCTTGAGCTGGCCGTCAGCATAGCGCGCCAGTGCACCATCGAGCCGCGCGCGGGCCCCCGCCGTGAAGTCGAGGCCCTGCGGCAGGGCCTCGCCCCGCGAAGCTTCAGCGAATGGTCGAATTCGGCTCGGGTCGCCGCGATTCTGGGCAGCTGCCCGAAAACGTGGCCCAGCGTAGTCAGCGCCTTCCGCTGCTGGGCGACTTTCGCCATGACCGTGCTCGGCTGCGACGCGGGGGAAGTGATTCCGCCGTCGCCCGAGGGCTTTGCATTGTGGAGCACATGCTTCCGTTGTAAAGGAACATTCGACAACTATATTTCGCACGTCAGATTAGTCTGCATCCTGTTGCGCGTCCCGCTGGACGCGCTTAGCGACCCGGCAGTCGAGCGCGCGGCTCGCGCGGTGCAAGCGCGAAACACTTGGCAGGCCAGGCCCAAGATGTTTATTCGGGAGGCGCTCCTCACCAGATTACTGAAGCATCTCGAACGCCACCAATCGGGGCGCGAGCTGCAGATGCTTTTCTTGACGGCGTACATATTCCTGTTGCGATTGCCGACGGAAGCACTGCCGATGCACGTCGCTCGGGACGGCGATCCGCCGCGGGCGGTCGAGCCGAAGAGCTGCCTACGCCTGCATGACGGCTCGATCTCGCTGACGTTGCTTTGGCGCAAGAATCGCGCCACGCCGCTCACGATGACGCGCACGAGCTGGTGCGCGCGCTGTCCATCAACGTGCCCCGTGCACGCGCTGGGGAAATTCTGCGCCGACAGCGCGGCCCAGCAGCCTTTTGCGGGTTTCCGCCCGGACGCTGTCCTATCGGCGTTGAGAGCGGCCCTGCAAGAGCTCGGGGTGCCGCGGCACGATGCCTATCCCACGCGCGATTTTCGTCGGGGCCACGCCCAAGACATGGCGGTGCGTGGCTCGCGGCTGGCCGACATCCTTCGCGCCGGAGATTGGCGGTCCGCCGCCTTCCTGTCATATTTAGACAGGGATGCGCTTGAGGACAGCGCCGTCAGGGAAGCGCACGGCGGCGTTTCGTCCAGCGACGAAGACAAGGACTGAGGTGGCTGTGAGACTATAGAACACCTTCGGCGAGAACAGCGTTGGGTTTTCCTCGCGCGCAGGTGCAGCAAGGGCCTTGGGTGTCGCTGCACCCGCGCGCTCCCGCGGGGAGCGGCGAGCGTCGAGTGCGCCGCTCGCCCCCCCCCGCGGGCGCGTGCCTACCCAACGCGCAGCGCTCCCCGCGCTCTCCCCCAACCCTCGGGTTTTCCAGGGTAGCGTCTTTTGTGGCGAGAACACAACGCAGTTTTGTTCGTTGTCACAAAAACGCGGACCTGGGAACCTTCTACCCCTGCCGCCCCGCCGCTGGCGCCGCGGTTCGCCGCGGTGCCTGTGGTGGGGCGGGTTGGGTCGGTTGGGGGGTGCGTTTGGGGTGGCTCGCCTCAGGTCTTCATGGACTTCGTGTTCCTTGTCTTGTTCGTGTTCTTTGTCCACGTCTCCCTGCGGTGGGGGGAGGGTAAATATACCCCCGCGTCGCGCGCGCTGCCCCGAGGGCGCTTGTCGGCCGAACGCGAGGCTGGCGCCCTCGGTGCGCGCGTCGCGGGCCGCCGTGGCGGCGTTTGTTTCCCCTCACCCTTCGCCGCTCCTTTGGTTGGGGTGGGGCGCGGGGTGTCGCTGCACCCGCGCGCTCCCGCGGGGAGCGGCGAGCGACGAGTGCGCCGCACGCCCCCCCCCGCGGGCGCGTGCCTACCCAACGCGCAGCGCTCCCCGCGCTCTCCCCCAACCCTCGGGTTTTCCAGGGTAGCGTCTTTTGTGTTTTTTTTTATTTATTATTATTATTTTTTTTATTATTTTTTTTTTTTTTTTATTTTTTTTATCAGCCTCGGACATGCATGATTTCCTCACCACTACCTCTCTTCAGACAGGCGAACAAACGGCCGCCGATCGGAAGGGAGATTCTTTGCACTAAAGCATCAACAGGGAGGGACGGGGACGAAGGGGAGGGACGGGGAGGGAAAGGCGAGAAAGGATAAACTAGGCCGGCGCCCACGCGCGATGAGCCAGAAGAGGGTGGAAGGCGAACGGCTGACGCCACGAAAGCAAAACCTTCCACTGGACGTCTCCCACGTGGGCCCGGGAGCACAGGAACAACTGAAGCATGCATTCAAAATCGTGGACAGTAGGTTGGCGCACGATTGCCTCCGGTAAGATATTGTACAACCGGACGCCTCTAAGAGGAGACTTGCGGACATAATTTGGCGCAGAGGCGCTGCATGGATCTTGAAGTTGACTGCAGTGGAGGGGCGAAGAGCGGGAGCGAGAGGAACGAGAGGGAACAGAGGAAGGGGGACAGGCGGGGCGGAAGAAACGGGAAAACAAGAGAGGTCCCAAACCAATGGCACTACGCCAAGGATAGCAATATCCCGGCGGAGATAGTAGAGCCAAACAGTGGTCCTTCAGCGCTCGGAGAAACCGATACTGCACCGAGTCTAAAACAGACAGCGCGGTAGATGCAGCGTAGCTAATGGCAAGATGTGGCTTTGTACAGAAAATCAACTCCCGAGTGTTATAATAACAGCGACAATTTAGAATAGACCGGGAGCGCTAGCCTGCTTCGCAAGCACACTCAGAAATGGCATCTCCCATGAGAAGCTTGCTGTCGAATGTGACCTCCAAAGACTTGAAACTGTCACCATGCGGCCAGGAATGAGATAAGATTCGCATGTTTTTTTTAGAAGCATCAAAAACTACTGTTTGCGTGCCCCCAGGAATGCAAATTGTTCTGACACTCGTGCATTGCCGCATAGGCTTCTGCGTTAGTCTCGTCTCGCTCTAAAACTTTAAACGCATTGAGGTCATCAGCAAATATGATTTCTTGAAAACCTACATTGCGGACGGCCTTTTTGGAGTCGAAATAAAAGACATTCCACAGAACAGGGCCCGAAACAGTGCCTTGAAATACCATGTCAGTCATGGTGATCGCACGAGAGAGTGCACTCTCAACAACTACATTCGCCGAGCGTGGCGCCAGCCAACTGCTGAGGACAGCCAACACGGAAGGATGCAAACCAGAAGCTCCTAATTTGGCTTTTAAGCGGTCAGCTGAGACTCTGTCGAACGCACCAGCAGCGTCGGAGCTGTACACAGCAACTCGTCTCCCATCGCCGAATGCGACGAGGCAGATCAAATCGAAAAAAACAGAATCGCATCTCTCGATCCTCTGCCGGGCGTGTAAGCAAATTGAAAATCAACATAACTCAGTTCCCGCACAAGCCGGGGCACAAACAAAGAAGCAATCAGCCGCTCAACGACCTTCGACATTTGTGAAGTAAGATGGATTCCTCTGTAATTGCCAGCGTCGTGTTTCGACTTGTTTTTGAAAAGAGGGTGAATCCAGTGGGTGGTCCAACAGCGCGGCCACTCCCCGCACGACAGCACACGACGAGCGAGAAGAACAATGGGAAGAGACAATTCTTGAAAACACACCTTGAAAACACGAGCTGGGATCAAGTCCGGCCCCGTGCCACTGTCAATGCACAAATCTTTCAAGACTTTCGAAGCGGAGCGGAGACGTAGAGGAGGGAGACCAAGGGAAGGCGAGGAGGGAGAGGGAGAAGGGCAAAAGCTGTAGGGATTAAAATTGGACTTTGCCATTTGGCTTCAAAAGATCGTGCAAATTCGTTTGCTTTGTCGGCCGCCTGGATCGCCCAAGGGCCGTCTAGTTCGAAGAGGCGGCGAAACTTCCTTGGAGACTTTACACATTAAATCACGAGACAGCTTCCACCAGCCTTTGCTGCCAGATCGGATCGAGCGAAGCTTAGCACGAGTGCGCCCGATATAATCGTGAAAAGGTTTCAACATAGCATGGCTGCAAGCTCGGACTGCAAATAGAAACTCTGGCGAACCCTCGACCTGTGCTTTCAGCCGCACCTTATCTAGAGAATCCGTCGTCAGCCAAGGGTGGGACGACGACGACGACCGGATCAAGACAGACGGAATAAAATCTCGCATGCCGTTTAAAATCACGCTTGTGAGCTGCTTCGGTTGGACGAAAACGGCAAATAAATTCCCAATCTGTCTGCCGGAAACGGCGTCTTAGCGACGACCAGGAAGCCTCCGAATATTTCCATCCTCGGCGCACGACCGTAGACGGAAGGAGGGGAGGAAACGAAAGAGAGCAGAGAACGAGAGAGTGGTCGGCGATCTTGGGAAGAACCGCGCACTCGATCTGCTCGCGAAGATCTGTTAAAACAAGATCGAGAAGATTGGTGCCCCGAGTTGGTGATTTGACGCATTCCTTGAAACCATGTAATGAACACCAATTCTGCATCGCGATTCCCTCCGGGCTAGTGTGTCTGGAAAAGCGTAGCCACTGAACATGGTGTAAATTCAGGTTTCCAACGAGAACGGTTCCGATAGCTAAAGACGCGTGTCGGGACCACTCTGTTGAGAAGGAATTAATCGTTGCAAGTTCGCCGTAATGGGGCGGACGGTACCAACATGCAATTAAAATGGGCCCGCACTGAGAATGAAACAATGTCCATAAAATTTCGGCCTGAGTAGAACAAGGAAGTGGAGAGAATAAACCTACAAATCTGTCGATGGCAAACATAAGAATTCCACCACCGTGGGCGTTTCTATCCCTACGGTCAATCAAAGAATACCCGCTCAGGCACGGTACTGGACAGGATCTGTCAAGTTTGCTCTCATTGATCAAAATAAGCAAAGGGACGGCGGGAAGAAGAGACAAACGAGCCTCAAGTTCAGCACGATGACTAAAAAACCGTCGATATTTATATGCAAAATGGTGAGGTTCAGTGAAACAACCGACAGTGAGGGTCCGGGTTCTCGCGGACCCCTGCCGGGAGGCGAATTCGGTTGGAAAAAAGACGAGATGGATCTCTGACTAAAATCAACACGGCGCACACGCTGGAGCACAGGTAGGGGGCAAGAAAGAGGAAGAGGAAGGGACGCACAACGAGAAACAGAGGTAAGGCCGGTCGAAAATTCCGGGTTAAGGCGATTCGAAAAATCCGGGAAAAGGCAATTCGGAAAATGCGGGATAAGGCGACTCAAAAAATCGCCGTCTGAGGGACCAGGATGCGCAGAATTAAATTGCTTTCCATTGCTTGCCCCAGAAAATGAAGCAGACGGAAAACGAGCTGCATTGCCGCACTGGCGTGTCAGAAAGGATGCCGCTGATCTTGGACCACGACGGCGGAAACGAAAAGAACACGAAAGACCCGGGGGCCGCTCACAATCCGTTTGACGGAGGGCGGTAGTAGAACTAACAGAATTGAGGTGAAACGGTAAGCGAGCCCCCCAACACCTCTACTTCAACGAAAGCTTCGAATAAGGAGGCAAAAACACTCCCTCGAAGTCAGTGCTGGATTGCTCAAAAGCCTTCGAATCGGAAACCTTGACGACGCGATTTTTAAAATCGGCCTCAACAGCCACACTAGAACCGACGGCCTGTTTCAATACTTCAATTGCTCTCCGGAAAGCCCAATCACGATGCTTCTGGTATTTAGTCTTTGCGGGCCTCACCGTGATATTGCCGGTGGCACTCTTGAAAACGATGCTCTTCGCGCTCTCTAGAAACTTGTTCCGAGACACCCCGGAGGAAAACTCGATGTACGAGACTTTGGTTGCTGTCTGCGCGCTCCGCGGGCCTTGCATGAAATGACCGGCAGAAACGGCGGACACATTTTGAAACCTGCGCAAATACTCTTCAATCTCGTTCGTCCGGCTGTCTAACGACAAGGCAGTGGAGAAACCAGAAAGAGCAACCTGTCGATTCGCCACATCCATCGAATTGATCAGCAGGATCTGCTCTTTGGAAAGGCCAGACGCGGAACGAGCTTCAACTGCGTCGAGACGACTGCGTACATCGGCAATCTCGTCTTTCAAGGGATCGACAGCCTGAGAAATCGCAACCCGCGTGGCCTTCATCATCTCGATCTGTGAATTCTGAATAGACACATTGGTTGCCATGTTGCTGATGATGTAATTCAGTTTCTCGCTGTCAGACGCCGAAAGTGGAGGTGGAACCGGTTCTGAAGCCAAAGGAACGTCTGCCAGTGGAAAACCTGGCAGCGCAGGTGCCGGCGGGGGGACGAAACCCACGCCCGCTCCCGAGGGGACAGAACCCGCACTCGGCCCGGGACTGCCACCCAAAGGGCCGGTCCCAGGTGCACCACCAAGACTGCCACCCGGAGGGCCGGTCTTGGGAGCCGCATGCGCGCCAACCCGTGGGGCCTTCGCATGCACCGGCACTGCCACCCGAAGGGCCGGTGCTGGGAGCGCCAGGTGCAAAGGCAGCGGCGCTCGGCTCTGCGCTGTTCGCTCCACTCCCCAAGCCTGGGACAGTAGGAGCGGGAGCAAACTGCCCGGCCTCCGGGTGCTTTGCTCCGTGATCAGTCGCCATTGGCTCCTTGTCGTAGCGTCCTTTTTTCTGCTCAGGAGATCGCTGACTTGGAGATTTCAGCTGAGCAGCACGAACAGCTTGAGCACGTTCCTGCAGGCGTTGGACAGTTTCCTTACCCGTCAAACTCTGTGACATCTCGGTCGACTCTCCGGGCTTCGCAGCAGCTGCACCGCCGGGCATCGCGCGAGCAGATGGCTGACTGAGGGAAACGAATCGATGGATAATAGTGTAAGAAATGCTCCAGCAGGAGCTCACTGAAGCAATGGGAAATCGAGGTGGCCGACAGCCCCGGCGACTGGCGATCTGATAGCTCGTGCCACAACAGCTTGAGCCAAAATGGCTTGAGCCAAAATGGCTAACTTGAGCCAAATGGTTAAAAATTTTGCTCTCGAAATTTAAGAATTCGCTTGAGCTCTAGTATATGTTTCAATAATATTAGATTTTCTTTTGTTTTTCATTTTGATTTGAATTTAATCAGACACTTGTATTCAAAAAACGCGCAGGCGGAATCGGTCGTTTCAAGTTATTTGAATACGTGATGACGATTTTCTGAAGATAACTCGGGCTGTATGATAGTTATAGAGTTAGTAAACACAGCTAATCGATTCAGAATGATGAGACGCGTTCGATTGGTCAATGTAGAGGTTTCAACTCGATTTGTTAGCCGAGATAAGTGCGCAAATTTATCCGTATTATTCGAATTATTCTCACAGGCGATTTCGATTTTCTGTATTTCCCCAAGCTATAAAATAGTTCCTAAGTTGTTACGGTGTTGGTGGTCACAGAAACCGATTTCAAGAGATCAGGAAGTCCACAGGTCGGAAGTCCGCAAAACCTAGCAGTCGTTCGGCGGTAAAGAAGGTCGACGGTTTACCGTCGGCGCCTAGTAGTAGTAACATTGCCATTTCTGGGACAGATGTGCGCTCAAGAAACTACGCTTGCCCTCTCGAATATTGCGCGTATTGTGTTTCAGGGCGAGTAATGTCGAATATAAGCAATATGGGCGATAATCGAGAAATGAATCGTTACGAAGACGCCAAAGGCAATATAGGGATGTTCACGCAGAAGTTTTTTTCGCGTGTTACGTTCGAAGGTTGTGTTTTTTTCGGTAATTGTTTGGTTTTTAGTATTTTTCAGTCAGCGGCGAAGGACGATTTTCGAGAGGTCGTTGCTAAGTGTGTGGTATTTCATGAGATCAACAGTTATTTTGTTGTAGCGCGTATTATCTAATTGAGATTCTTTAAATTTTATTTCTGGAAATATGTTTAATTCACAGATTCGGTCAAAGTGATTTAACGTTGAAATATGATGTGGTAAGAATATGAATTAGTTTTTTTGGATATCGGCATTCGGATAATTCTATTCACGGACAATTTTACGTTATAAATAAAATTACAGAATTTATGTTGATGTATATGATATGTAATTGTTCAATTCGAGAAATTAATTTATTAGTCGAATTAGAATGCATCAGTCAAATCTATATTAATGCATCATATCGATTTTTAGTCGAGCATTATAGAATACGAGTAGATAATTAACAAGCAAAATAAGTTGTTTATTTTATAAATAAAAATAATTCAATATTAAATATGGTAAAATTAATGATTTCGGATTTTTTTTGTTCAGATCGTTTTGGACATTCCGAGCAATCGCGTTTTTCCCAGCTTTACGACAGCAAGGCTTGATCGCGTTTTTCTGACCAGATTTTTCAAGCGCCGGACGAAGTTGGGCAGTGTCGAGGTTGAAAAAGGCCGATGTTTTGTATTTTTTTTCGCAAGTCGGATTTTTTACTTGTGAAATATTATTTCTTTGGATTAGTTCAAAGTCTTGGCGTTACTTTTGTGATTCGTATGTATGTCGCTAAGTATATGTTTCTTCGATTTCTACGTCGACGGAGGACAGGGTTCGTAGTCATTTTGGTTCAAGGTGTTCTAGTTCAAGTTGTTTTTGTTCAAGTTGTTCTGGCAAGAACGTTAGTTACCGGCTGCCGGGCTGGTGTTACAGATTTCGATTCAGACATCAGACGCGTCCGGTTGTCGTATGCACAGGTCTGATCTCGGTTTGATACTCGAGCTAAGTTTGCCAAACTATTCGTGATTTTCGAGTCATTTTGAGAGATGTTTTCCGTATTTCGGGCTGTAGGAGAGCTAGAGAGCTCGGGGGCGTTCGGTTGTTCCCTCCGAGAGGTTTGAAATTGTTTGGGATGAAATGTTTTTTGTTTTTTTTGTGTAGTTTTTTTTTGATATTATAGATTGTCAGAAAGGTGTGCGAGTCCCCCGGCGCTAACAAAGGTTGACGGTTTACCGCTGGCGGTCAGTTGTTGTTGGATTCTCAAATTTCAACATTCGTTAGAGTTCTATTTTTTCCCGTGATATTCTTCGAGTTCCAGTTTTTGCAAAGCTGGCTGCTGGTTCTCAGCGGTTGGCGGAGCGTCGTGCTGCAGTGGCTGCTGCGGTTGCGAAGGAGGGTTCAGTGGCTCAAGCTGTTCTGGCACGAGCTATCAGATCGCCAGTCGCCGGGGCTGTCGACCACCTCTATCTCCCATCAGCGAGCTCCTGCTGGAGCATTTCTTACACTATTTACCCACCGATTCGTTCCCCTCAGTCAGCCATGGCTACCGGGTCTGCGGGAGTCCAGAAGCCGGCGTTCCAGAAAGATACGAAGAGCGACCGCCTTGCCCGCCTTCGTGAACGTCGTGATCAGGTACAGCTTGCCTTGTCGCCTGAGTCCAGACGCAAGGCAGAGGCCCAGACGTTGATGGACACTGCCGAGGGCGAGAACGCCGGTGGCTTTGCTCCCGCCCCCGCCTGGCCAGGCGCGAGTGGCGGTGGAGCGCAGCGCGAGGGTCTTGTCCCCTCTGCTGCCGGGACCGGCCCTTCGGGTGGCAGTCCTGGCCTCCTGCCGAGTGCCATGCCAGGCTTTCCCGCTCCCGCATTTGGCGGTGGATGCGGTGTTGCTCCGACCCTCTCGCCCAGAGGCGGTGGTGCGTTGAGCACGGCAGTGGCGTCGAGCGATGTTCCTGCACCTCCGGGTCCCCACGCATCGGATAGCGACAAACTGAATTTCATCATGAATAATATGTCTCTGAAGTTCGATTCTGTGAGTAAAGCAGACCTCAAGAAGGAGTTACAGCAGAACCAGATTGACATCATGAAGGCCACAAAGTTTCATGTTGAGTCGGTGTTGGGGCCCGTGAAGTCGGAGATTGAGACATTGAAACAACAGGTATCCGATTTGCAGTCTCGTCCACAAAGTTCGTCTGCCTTGAGTGTTCGTCATTTGAACCTTGTCAATTCGATGGATGTTTCAAATTTACAGATTGCTTTCTCCGGATTTGACACCTCTGACCTGAGCAAGCGCGTGGAAGAATTGAACAAGATCGTGAATGATTTTAATCCTGCAGTGAAGCTTCTGCACATTGGACATTTCTTCAGTGGCCCTCGTAATGCTCAGCAGGTATCTAAGGCATCGTTCGTTCAGTTTGCTACCGACCGCGACGCTCGCGTGTTTTTGCAATTATTAGGCGGTAAAGGCAAAGTCTTGCAGACCAGTTCTGGTCGTTTAACCGCCAAGCCTGCTAAATCGCGTTTGAATGCGTCGCGAGACTGGGCTCTGCGAGAGGCTCAGAAAAAATTGAAGGCGAAGCTTCCTCGCAGTGTGATTCACATTGACTGGAAGTCACGCGTGATCACCGTCGAGTCCGTGCCTGCTTTTAAGCAGGAGCCAACAGATTTGATTGGTAGTTTTTTGGCGCCTCACAGCGATTTGACCCTGTAGAGAGCACGGGGTCGCACACAATTTCGTTCACAGATCTCTCTTTCCTTTTCTTTCGGTTGTTCTGCTGCCCCTCGCCCTGTGAGTAGTGTGCGGCCCCCTCTTTGTCGATCTCGACGGCGAGGCCCTCGATCAGATTCATCGTTCCTGAGGCGTTTTGCTGAGCGGTATTCGCGTTTCGCACGAAATTCAGCTGCAGATTTTTTGCATCGCCTTACTCCGGATCCGGAGTTGTCTCACCGCCTTACTCCGGAGGTGTCTCAATGCCTTATTCCGGGGATGTCTCAACGCCTTACTCTCGACCTGTTGCTTCCGCCTGCTCCGCCTCCCCGACCCGAATTCTCCCAGCGCACTCTGCATGAATATTTTGAGCCTGTGAATTCGTTTCCTTTCCCTCCAGACGGTGGCTGTGGCGACTCCCAGCCGACACCGTCTGTTCGCGACCTTGACCTCACCATTTTCTATGTAAATATTCGTTCTTTGAACGCACACAACGGGGAACTATCAGCTCGCTTTTCTCTTTTCGCTTCTTTGCCTCACATCGTTTGTCTCACTGAATCTTGGCTGAATGAGGCCAATCCTCACCCGAGTTTGTGTGGATACACAGCCTTGGCGCGGAAAAACAGTCAGCAGCAAGCCGGTGGTGTCATCATTTTTGTTCTCGACTCCCTCGTCTCATCCTGTTCCTTGCTTTTAGAATCGAACGCGGCAGAATTAGCGTGGATTTTAGTACATTGCAGTTCTGGTCCTTTGTTATTAGGCTGTTTCTACCGCCATCCTCGGTACGGAGACAGCATCATTTGATACTTTGCGAGAAGAATGGAATTCTTTGCGATTGAATGCTGTCAGCACTGTGATTGTAGGTGATTTCAACGCTCATCATACGCATTGGTTGCGGCACAGCCACTCGGTGACACCAGAGGGCACATATTTGAAGCAAATTGTATATGACGAAGGTTTGAAACAGTGCGTTCGTTCTCCCACTCGGGGCATTTATTTACTTGATCTTGTTCTTTCTGATGCACGCGATTTTTAACAATAGAAGTTCTGAGTGAAATCGCGGATCATCGTGCTCTGTATATCCGTTTCTCTTCTCCTCCTCTTTCCATGGAAACTCTCAGCAGAGATGTTTGGCTGTATGGTAGTGCTAACTGGCGCGGTTTGAAACAATTGCTTTCAGGGCAGTGCTGGGATTGGATATCTTCTGGTAGCCCGGATGAGATTGTGCAGCAATTTAGTGACTTATTAATGAATTTTGTTCGTGGGTGTATACCGTCTGCCTCTCTTTCCTTCCGCCCCTCTCACCCCTGGTTGACGGATGAATGTATCAGAGCCGTGCAAGCGAAGACAGCCGTGACTGGGACTGACCTTTTCCCAGCAGAGTGTTTAAAGACGAGTCGAATTTTAATGGAAGCATATAACGCCCACATTGCCCGCACGCGAGAAAAGCTTTCCCTGGAAAAACGGGGGGGCAAAAGGTGGTGGAGCCTGTCTGAGCAGATTTTAAGTAAGAAGAGCAAATCAGGTAGCTCGCCTTTGAAGTATCAGAACGGTAGTTGGGCAGTGTCTAGTTCTGATAAAGCGAATCTGTTTGCAGAGTCGTTCAGTAGCAAGTGGTGCTTACCTGACGCTGAAAATAATGAATTTTCTGATTTGTCCTGGATTATGGCTCCCCCTGACTCGCCCTCCTTCCTCCGTGTCCGGGTCCGTGCCGCGCGCCAGGTTTTAAGTGCGCTCAGGGCGGACAGCGGCATGGGGCCGGATCTTCTCCCAACGCGGGTTTTGAAAGCCTGCGCTCGGGAACTCGCTGTGCCTGTTGCCCTGATCGCCCGTTTAATCCTTCAGAAGGGGCGATGGCCTGAAATTTGGTGTCAACACTGGATTTTTCTTCTATTTAAGCGGGGTGCTGTTACAGACCCAGACCACTATAGAGGGCTCCAGTTGACTTCCCAGCTTTCTAAGGTAGTAGAACGGCTTCTTGGCGACTTGTTCATACCGCGCTTGGAGCGTGTTGGGGCGTTCGGCCCTTTTCAATTCGCATACCGGCGAGAGCATGGCGCCAGAGATGCTATTTTATATTTCACTTTGTGTTGGCTTCTTGCGCTGTCTGCAGGCATGATTGTTGCTTTGTATTGTTCTGACGTTTCAGAGGCATTTGACCACGTTGCTTCTGATATCTTGCTACAGAAACTACGTGCCTTCAGTGTGCCGGATTGCATTTTGTCCTTGCTCCAGAGCTGGCTACGGCCACGCGTGGGCCGGGTGTTGGTTGGGGGACAGGAGTCCAACCCAATTGCAATGCGCGATATGGCGTACCAGGGCACGGTTTGGGGCCCACCGCTCTGGAATTGTCATTACGCAGACAGTTGCATGGCGACAAAATCTTTGAACTTTGAGGAAGTGGTTTTGCTGACGACCTCAACGCCTGGAAGGCGCTTCCCGCGGCCATTCCCCCGGAGGAAGCATATGCGCAGCTCCGCGAGTGCCAGTCCTCCCTACACGCCTGGGGCCGCGCCAACCGCGTCACTTTCGACGCCAGCAAGGAACATTTTCATCTATTGTCGCGCACTCGCCCTGCTGGCGATGCTTTTAAGATCTTAGGTGTTGTCTTCGATCCAAAACTCGTGATGGTTGATGCGGTTGAAAGCTGCGTAGCAGCGGCGTCGTGGATAATTCTTAGTATAGTACGCGCGCGCCGCTTCTACAACGATGCGGAACTTGTGAACCTGTGCAAATCCCACGTTCTGTCATTTATTGAATACCGGACCAGTGCAATCTAGAAACGCTTCAGCTTCTGTTCTCGCCCCTCTTGATGCGCTCCAGACGCGGTTCCTGCGCTCTCTGGGCATTTCCAAACAAGATGCCTTAGTGCATTTTAACCTTGCTCCGCTTGCCACACGCCGGGACATCAGTATCTTAGGGGTCATTCATCGTGCTATCTTAGGTCTCGGGCCAGCTTGCTTTTCTTGTTTCTTTCGCCTCGACTCGTCTCTGCCCCCTCCTCGGGCACCCCTGCGCCACGCACGACACGCGGTGGAGCCGCCATTTACCAGTCCAGATTTCTTGTTGCATTCCGCGATTGGCACCACGCGGGTTTACAACTTGCTCCCGCATTACATTATCCGTGCTCGTGCTGTGCCGCCGTTTCAAAGACGCCTGCAACAACTCGTTCTGGACCGTGCCAGGGCGTGTGAGGATTGGGAGTCGTCTGTGTCGCCTCGCCTTCCGCTTGCGTCCCACCCGCTGAGGAACCACAGGGAATGGCGGCCAAGGTCTTGAGTTTGCTACTTGGCAGACGTCTTCTGCTTCCTCGTCCTCTCTCCCCCCCCTTCTCCTCGTCTCCCCCCTCCCCCCTCCCTCCCCCCTCCCCTTCCTTCTCTCGCCCTGTCTGCTGCTGTTGTCTTCCGCCGTCGGCCTTCGTGTGTTGTCCTGCTTGCTGCTGTCGTCCGTCGGTCCTGCTCCTTCTCGCCTTCTCCTCCCCCCCGGTCCTGTGCGCTGTGTGGCACGCGGCAGGGACTTTTTAAGTGCTGCGCGTCCGGCGCCTCCCGCTCCTTCTCGTTCTCCTCTCTCTCCTCCGTTGTTGTGTTCTGCTGCTCCTGTCTCCCTCCCCCCTTCCCCCTCCCCCCTCCCTGCCCCTCCCTCCTCCCCGTTTCTCCTTTCCTGTCTTCGTTTCTGGCTATGCGTTTGGCAATCACTTTAAGGCCGGAAGCGAAATCTTAGTTTTTGCAAGCGTTTCATGAGCAAATCCATCGTTTTGGTTTTGCTTGTATCCGCGCCCTGCATTTCTTGCTCTGCAATTGCTTAATCCTGTGGTGAGGTCACGTCATCTGCTGTGCCGGAGTGGAGTAAAAAAAAAATACGTCTCGAGAAAGATTTTTTATTATTATTTGTTTTATGTATTTTTTTTACTGCCCCGCGATTCAACAATCTCACCAGTGAAACACGACGAGCACGCTGTAGAGTTATGGCATCGTTGCCGGACAGGAGGAAAGAACAGAAAGGGCAAAGAGATGAAGACGGAACAACGATTTTCAACCGTAGGTTCCGCTCTTGAAAGGCCGCCCCGGCCACAAGGAGCCCGCGTTCGAGGAAAGTACTGCAGACTGGAAGGGGAAGGGGAAGGAAGGAGGGCGGAAGACGGCGAACGACACGACCAGCAGCAGATAGACGAGGGAGGGAGGAGAGAGCGGAGGGGGGGAGGGAGGGGAGAAGGAAGGGAGAGGGAGAGCGAAGCGAGGCAAGGGAAGGGAACAAGAAGCAGCGAGCGCAGGTTGCCACGGCCGCCAATCCCGGAAGAGCCGGAGAGGGTGAGACGCCAAGCCGACACGAGGGCTGAGCAGACGTCGCCAGGCGGCCGTGTTGCGAGAGGTCACGCGCGTGCAGAAGAAGTTTTCAAGGCACGATTGAAACTGTTTTACCGACACAATGTGCGCTTTAAACAAAATTAATAACTTGTCAGTGCTGTGAAAACAACGATTGCGGAGCAGGTTCTGGACGCGCCGACCACATTCGCGCACGCATTCAGCAATGGCGTCGTGCATCAGAAGGCGAGTGTCAAAACGTACGCCAAGCACTTTAAACGAGGCCCCCGCCGGACGAGTGCGCGAAACGATGTGAACACTCTCCTTGCGAGGGTCGGAAACCCTGTTGGCGGCGCCCCACCTATGCAGGGGCGACTGGCATTCGCGAGCCCACGACATAGCGTGCTATATATATAT
>CAUYUJ010009580.1:322262-387790 GCA_963575745.1 Prorocentrum cordatum | reverse complement strand
AGTAGTAGTAGTAGTAGTAGTAGTAGTAGTAGTAGTAGTAGTAGTAGTAGTAGTAGTAGTAGTAGTAGTACTAGTAGTAGTAGTAGTAGTAGCAGCAGCAGCAGCAGCAGCAACAGCAGGAGGAGGAGGAGGAGGAGGAGGAGGAGGAGTAGTAGTAGTAGTAGTAGTAGTAGTAGTAGTAGTAGGAGTCGTAGTAGCAGTAGCAGTAGCCGTAGCAGTAGCAGTAGCAGTAGCCGTAGCAGTAGCAGTAGCAGTAGCAGCAGTAAGTAGTAGTAGTAGTAGTAGTAGTAGTAGTAGTAGTAGTAGTAGTAGTAGTAGTAGTAGTAGTAGTAGTAGTAGTAGTAGTAGTAGTAGTAGTAGTAGTCGTAATAATAGTCGTAGTCGTAGTCGTAGTCGTAGTAGTCCTAGTAGTCCTAGTAGTCGTAGTAGTCGTAGTAGTCGTAGTAGTCGTAGTAGTCGTAGTCGTAGTCGTAGTCGTAGTCGTAGTCGTAGTGCCAGACTGGGCCGCCTGGCCGCCAGGGGACGTTCCGCCGGGGGCCGCCGTCGCCGCCGAGAGCTGCGGGGCCGGCAGCGCGGTGTCTCCCCGCGGCGTTGCGGTCTGGGCCCCTCGGCCGGCGAGGCCGCGGCGCACGCGGGGCGCCGCTCTGCGCGGCTCCCCCGCGCAGAACGTGTCTCAGTATCGCTTATCCGACCCCCATCCCCATCCTCATCCCCATCCTCATCTTCATCCTCATCCCCGTCCCCATCCTCATCCTCATCCCCATCCCCATCCTCATCCCCATCCCATCCTCATCCCCATCCCCATCCCCATCCCCATCCCCATCCTCATCCCCTTCGAGACCCCCACCGAATTACCGCCCCAGTTGGGGATGCGCCCCTCGAGTCCCGAAGGGGACGGCCTGTATCCCCCTCGAGGGGGGCGAATCGGCCGGTGGGGCCCGGGCCGCGCCGCTGGGGATGGGGATCGGATAAACGATGCTCAGTGTCCGCGGGGTCGCGCAGCCACGGGACCGAGCTTCGGCACCGGGGCCGCGAGAGCCCTTGGCAGGCACGTGCTCGTCGGCCGGGGAAGTGCCGTGCTGCCCTCCACCAGCTTGGCATCGCTCGGACGTGTGCATTTTTCTGTCGGCGAGGACCGTCGAGGAGCATCCTTGATCATTTGGCGCAAAAGCCACGCGCGAAACTGAAAAAAGCACAGGGAATGGACGTCCGAGCGATGGCCAGCTGGGGGAACGGCACATGGCACGAGCATGAAAAACTCGGAGGTACGGACCTCCGAGTTTTATGCTTGTGTCATTGTTCGCTCCCCTACCCACCGCCAGCGAGCAGGGGCTGCGGCCAGGAGCTGTGGCTCGTCGTGCCGCGCCGCCGGTGTTGGCCCCTCCGCGCTCCGGCGCGGCACGCCATCCCCACGTCCCCAGGCTTGGATTGGGCGTCGGCGTTGGCGGCTCTCCCGGGCCTCCCGCCTCACGGAGCGGAGCCTCGCGCCATCCGCCGGCACGGCACAGCGTGCCGCCGGGGCCGCCGCCCCGACGCGCTGAGCACGAGCTCCCGAGCGTGCACAGGCCGAGGCTGCTCGCGGGCGGCTTCCTGTCGGCCCCCCGCGGAGCTTTTCGCGGCCTTCGGCCGGAGGCGTCTAGGCCTTTAGGCTTACACGCCGGTCGTTTAGGTATTTTTGGATTCCCAGGTCCCAATCTACTTCAAGCGCCTTCCTACCTCAAGAATCGACACGCTTTTGCTGTGTTTTGTTATTCTCTGGGGGGGCCTGGACCCAATCAACTTAATCCGCCCTCCTACTTCATGTTTTTACCTACTTCTTCCGACCGGCGTGTATGCTGTTCCAACCTGCTCTAGCCTTGACCGCAAGAAAGAATTTCGAGCACCAGTGGGATGTGGTCCTTCAGTCCGATGGAAGCATCATGCCTCTAGGTAGTCTGTCGCCATCGTCCGTTCCACGCCGCGAGGACGAGATCGAGGCTCTCAAGAAGGCCGCGCCCGCGACCCGGCCGCCCGCCGGAGGGGGGGGTGCGCCCGCCTGGAAAACAGGGCTCGAGCCAAACCGTGTCCTGGCGCGATGTCTTGTGGCCTGTTCTCGCTCTGATTCCGCTTCGCAGCCACTGCAGAGCGAAGACAGAGCGGGGGTTAACGAGAAGACTCTTCTTGCTGTTCTCCGCTCTGTCTTCGCTCTGCATTGAATTGCCGTATAGAAAATTCAATGAAAAATAGCCCCGCGCCAGAATCGAAAGTGTGAAACCAGGTCAAACGCCGGCGTAAGCGCAAAATCGTCGCCGGCAACCCATCTGGTTTTGCCGGGGGGCCCGGCCCCCCCCCTCAACCCCGACTTTCATAGAGAAGAGCACGTCCACGAAGCGCGCTGTTTCTTCTCTCGAGCCCTGCTGGAAGCATGTCTCTGCGGGCCGCGCGCGCGCTGCGCGCGGGGGGGGCCAACGCCGAAAGGGGGGCTGCGGGTGCGGCCTTCGCACGAGGGGCGGGAGCAGCCGCAGCAGCTCTGGAGAGGGCATCCTCGGGCAGGCCTCGGGGCAGGCAGAGCTCCAGGAAGGCCGCTGGATCTCAGCGATCCCCGCTTCGTCCCTGCCCGATTGCGTCCCTGTCCTGGTCTCGTCTTCATCCTGGTTCCAGTCGGACGACAAGGGGGGGGGGGCAAGGGACACGGGGGAGCACGAAATCTGCTGCATGCCGTGTCTCGGCGCTCGCCGCCGAGCGCTTTCCTCAATTCAGAGAGGGCGCCTCCTGCGCCAGGAGGCGGCAGGGAAACGAGCTCCGTGAGCTGATCCGCCAACCCCCTCTTTACTACCCTCAAGTCGGGCACGTCCCTCCACAGGGGGAATAGTCAAGAATAGTCGAAACATCGTCTGGGGACGATTTTGTTTTGATGATGTTTGACCATGAAGGGGCATTTCTTGACTATTTTTATTCTGCGTGCAAAATCCGCCTGTAGGGGACATGCCCGATCTAATACTACCCCCTTCTCTTCCAACCCGACTGAGGTTCTTCGTGTCTTGGGCTCTCCGCTTCGGAATGTTTTCCGTTCTAGGTTTCTGTCGGGCTTGTCCCTCTACAAGAAGAATATGCAAACATAGTACAACATAATCTGGGGACGGTTTGTGTATTTTTTAATACATCTATGTAATTACACCTATGTTTAGTTGTTCGTCCAAAATCCGCCTGAAGGAGAACATGCGCGACCTAATTCTAGGAGCATGGTACATCCACGGGGCCTTGGGATCGCGTTCTTTTGACCCACGTTCTCGTGGCCATGCATCGATTGCGACCGAGGCGCTCTTGGACGAGTTTCGGCCTGTTGCAAGCACGTCAAGGCGATTCGGTAAGTTGACCGAGAGCCCTAGCGCGATGCATGTTCGCTGCTTGCTTTGCTGAGGGACGGACTAGGGACTAGGCAGTTTCTGCAGGTAAGATGAAGCCTAGGTCAAGCTAAAGTCTAAAATCCAACAAGAAGTGCTCAGTGGTGTGTATTGTGAAGCCCTTACGGTCGGTGCCGCCGACGCAGAAGGACGACCACGGCCACGACCACGACGACAACGACAACGACAACGACGACGCTCAGGACATGAAGCTGGTGTTGGGAGGGAGGAGAAGGAGAAGAAGGAGGAGGAGAACGATGAGGAGGGGGAGGATGAGGAGGGGGAGGAGGAGGAGGAGGAGGAGGAGGAATAGGAGGAGGAGGAGGAGCAGGAGGAGGAGGAGGAGGAAGGCTGGAGAGCTGGCGGTCCACTTGCCAGCCTCCAGCGCCCCTCGGCCCGACGCGGCTGCACCGGGCCGCGAGCTCGGGCCCGCCGTGCCAGCTGACCTCCGGGAGGATGGAGGAGACCGTCGAGGGCGGGTGGGCCCTCGGGGCGAGGGGGGGGAAGTGGGGCGGACGGCGTCGGTGGTGGGGGGCGGGGCGGGTGCGGGGGGGGGGGGAAGGGCAGCACGCTTTTGCGTGGCCCCCGAGACGTGCTGCGTCCGGGGCCGAGGCCCCCCCTCGATGGGTGCGGTGGGGTCTCCCCGCGCACGGGGGCAGGGGCAAACTTCTGCTGTCGGTGCGCGGCGTGCTGCGCCGATGTCAGGCCAGGCCAGGTGCTTGGCATCGCTCGGACGTGTGCATGTTTCGTTCGGCGAGGACCATCGAGGAGCAGCCTTGATCATTTGGCGAAACAACCACGCACGAAACCGGAAAAGCACAGAAAATGGACGTCCGAGCGATGGCCAGGGCCAGGAGTGGCGTGCGCGGTGCAGGAGGCGTACCAGCCGGCGCGGGCATCCATGTCCAGTCTGGTCGCGCCAAGAATGGGCGGCGTCCCCATCGGGCGACGCGCGAAGCCTGACGGTCAGCCTCCCAGGTCCTCTGTTCCGAGGCCCGAACACCATCACGTCACCAATTTTGGGCCCCCGGGCCCACTGAGGCCCCAGGGGCCCCAGATCAGTGAAGTGATGCTTTTTCCCACGTCAGGACCCCGAAATTCACCACTTCACTAAACCGAGCCCAGGACGAAAGTCAGGGGCCGAATTGCTGCTGTGATGCAACATAGGTCTCGTATCTGTCCAACCAGGACACGGAGTTGCAGAGTCGGGCGATTTTTTCTCCGCTGCTTCATGGCGTCAGAGCCAATGGCTCCGAGCTGGCACGCTGTTGCAGGGAGCGCGCCGAGGGAGACGGTGTTTGCAAACTCTCGGTCAGCTCGAGGGCGACTTGCCGCGTGCCCAGGCATTCGGAGAGAAGGCCCGTCGAGATGGGTCGGAAGAGGATTCCGACCCGAGTCCGACGGGTGCGATTCTGTTTCGTTGATTTGCGTTGAGCTTGATTTGCAACAATCTCTGTGTGTCCCTCTGTCTCTCTGTCTCATGGCTTCTCTATTTCCCCATCCACCTTTTATTATTCTTGTTATCCTTCTTCGTCCTCCTTCTCCGCCTCCCCCTTCCCTCTGTCCGTCGACGCGAGGCCCTGTGCATACTCGGCGCCTACGAGAAGTTCGGCCCCGACGGCGCCAGCGACGCGTGCTGAGCGGGGTCGTCGGCGGCGAAGGGGGGCGGGCGGCCGATGGGGGCTGCCAGGCGCGGAAGCGGTGTGTGACTCTTCCTCCCCGCGGAAAAAGGACAGAAACTTGCTGCAGTCTTTGCTCGGCACGAACGAAATTGGTAGGGAAAGAATGGGTACAATGCCCAACAGCAGTTCCTGTTCATTTGGAGCAGAATTCGCTGTCCGCGCCGCCGCGGCCTGTGTCCACTTGAGACAGAAGGCCGCCTGCCCAACAGCGGCCGCTTCTGGTTTGGGACAACATTTGTTGTTGGGCATTGTACCCACTTTTTCCGTACCCATCTCGAGCGTTCAAATTTGCCCCGGCCTCTGCGCTCGCCTGGCATGCCCCAGGTCGGCCCCGCTGCTCGGCCGAGAACAAAGACGGCACCAGCATCGCGGCCCTGCCTCGAAGAAGAAACACGACAATAATAGCGATCGTTTTTCGGCGCGATCCCTCACACCCCCTCTCCCCTCCCCCCCTGGAGTGAGTGGATCTTGGCTGTTTTTTGGCGCCTGTTTCGAGCAGGTGGAGTCCCCCCCATGGGACGCACTGCTGCAAACAGTCGCACTAAGCAGAGGTCCGGAGCCAGACCCCCCCTCCCCCCCCTTCCGCCCAATGTCGAAACGCCGATTAAGAAAACGCTCACATCAGCTTTCGGAGGTCCGCGCGGATTTTCGGATCGGCGCTGGACCCCACTGGCGGTGCCTCTGGCGCCCCCCCGGCGCGCTCCCGTGCGCCAGGGGAGGGGGGTCCAGCGCTGAGCCGAGAAATCCGCCTGGACTTAAGTCGGGCATGTCCCTCTACAGGAGGAATATATCAAGAGTGGTAAAAATAGTCAGGTGACGATTTTTTTAATATATCTTTTGTGATTACTTTGTGAATCTGTTTTGATACATGCTTATTTTTCCTCCAAAATCCGCCTGCAGGAGGACATGCCCGACATAAGCTCGGGGGCGGAAAAGAGGGGGGTGGTGACTAGGGGGGGGGTGGATATCATGGCGGGGGCCATGATATTTCCCCAGATTTTATGGCGCCTCTTCTCATTTCATTACGTCCCTGGCCCCCCTGCTGTGCCGCGCACATGCCGCCGGCCATGATGTGCACCCCCCCCTCTTGGACACCCCCCTCTTGGCCGCTCCCGATAAGCCTGGACCTCCCAGCTCATGCGCCCAGTCATCCTCGCAGTCTGGGGATGCGAGGGCCCGCCCCGCCCAGGCACGCACCGCTTCGCTGCCTCGGGGCGGGGCCCCGTCGCCGATGCCTCGGCGACGTGTCGCCGATTCCAGGTTTAGGTCGGGCATGCCCTACAGGCGGATCTTGGACGAAAAGTATAAAAAGTAGCCAAAACATGCCAAACAGCAATCCACAAATCGTGGAAGCATCGTTCCCATCATATTTTTGGACTATGTTTGAATATTCCTCCTGTAGAGGGACATGCCCGACTTAATTCCAGGTCGAAGCGTCTCCCGCCCGAGCCGGCCACCCCTGGCGTCGGAGGCCTCGAGTTCGACACCAATTTTAGTATTGGCGGAGTGCCTCTACCGAGGGAAGATGCTCCCAATCTCGGTGATGGTGGTGATATTCGGGCTTCTTAGATGGCCGACGTATTACCACCAACACCAAAGGTTTAGAATCATCTTCCCCCTGTGGAGGCAACCTCCTGTGTTGGTGTTGGTGCCCTTGTCAAGGCCTCCAATATCGCTGCCCCTCATCGGGGAGGAGGAGGAGGAGGAGGAGGAGGAGGAGGAGGAGGAGGAGGAGGAGGATTTTGCGGGCGTTCCGAGAAGGCCCCCCGCCTTCTGGGGAGGGCGCTTCATTCACCCTGCCCCCTTGGCGCTTCTTCAGCATCGCCAGGAAGGAGGACGGCACGGAGTCCTGGGGCCGTCTTCGGGAGCTTTGAGACGGGGTCAGTGCAAACGAGAGTCAGCCAGAGCGCTCGATTTTGCAGGGTCCTGCAGAACCAGGGTCGCATTGACCCGGGTTTGGGTGCAGTATCTGGCAGCATCTTGCAGGACTCTGCAAGGCATGACTGACCCGGGTCTGGACTGACCCGGGTCAGAAGATCCCCGACGTCTCGGGAGGTCTTTGGGTCGTCTTGGGTCGGTCGTGAACCGGGCGGGGCTGGGGCGGGGATTCATCGCTCCAGAGAGCGCCCCCGGACGCTCTCGGAGAGTTCGGAACGCTCAGAGGAGGCCGCGGCGCCCGAGACATCCTCCAGAACCGCCTTCTCGCAGGGATTCCCGATGTATCCCTGTCCGATGTTGTCCCTGTCCTGGCCCTTGGCCCGTCGGATTGAATGGCTTCTTGCGGTCGTCGTGGCGGAGTTCCGGTCGTCCTGCGGCTCTGCTCCAGGCGTCTCGTGGAGCCGCCCTCGGGTCGGTTTTTGGGTCCCCCCTTGGGATGCCTCCGAGGCTCTTGCTGGCCACCGTCTGAAGAGGGCTGGGCGCCCTCCGGTCCAGCCCCGTCTGGCCGCGCGGCAGGTTGGGAGGCGTTGCAAGGCTTCGCTTCCGTGAGGCTCACGGCCACGTCCGATGAGCGCCCGGGAAGTCTGGCAAGCTTTAAATCGGGCGTGTCCCTCTACAGAAGGAATCTTCAATAATAGTACAAAGATAATCTGGGGGCGATTTCTGACAATTTGTGAATATGTTCGAGCAGTTTTTGACTAATTTATATTTAATGTCAAAAATCCGCCTGGAGGAGGACACGTCCGACCTAAGGCAAGCTGGAACGCGGGGCACTCGGGAGGCTTCGATATTTCTGCTGGTCACGGGCGCAGGACCCCTGGGCTGAGGGCAGGCTTGCGGATTCCTGGCGGAGGCCTCATGATGATGTGATGATGATGAGGAGGATGAGTAGGATGAGGAGAAGGATGAGGATGATGAGATGAGGATGATGATGATGATTATGAGGACGAGGATGATGATGGTGCTGATGAGGATGATGATGATGATGAGGATGCGCATGAGGATGAGATGAGTATGATGGTGATAATGGTGATGATGATGATGATGATGATGATGATGATGATGATGATGCTGATGCTCATGATAATGAATAAAAGCATGCTGACGAAGAAGAGCATGATGATGCAGATAGCGATGATGATGCTGATGATGATGGTGGTGGTGGTGACGATGATGACGATGCTGATGATGATGCTGCTGATGATGATGCTGATGATGCTGATGATGATGAGAAGGAGTAGGTCGCGCACGAGGATGACCAGGATGATGATGAGGATGAGGATTTTGATGATAGTGATGATGAAGAAGATGATGATGATGCTGATGATGGTGCCGACGATGATTCTGATGCTGATCATGCTGATGATGATGATGATGATGATGATGATGATGATGATGATGATACTGGTGATGATGACGATGACGATGATGATGATTATGATGATGGTGGTGATGGTGATCATGATGGTGGTGGTAGTGATGATGACGCTGATGGTGATGACGATGCTGATGATGATGATGCCGATAATGCTGCGGATGATGATGATGCTGATGATGATGGTGGTGATGATGATGATGACGATGATGATGGTGGTACTGGTCGTCATGACGATGATGTTGATGATGTTGCTTTTGGTTGTAAGGCTGACGACGAGGACGCTGATGATGACGAAGCTGCTGCTGATGATGACGATGATGATAATGACTATTCTTATTTACATTATTGCGACTATTATTATGTGAACGACGATGGCGATGGTGATTATTTCTATGACGAGGACGATGGTGACGATGCTGATGATGCTGATGCTGATGCTGATGCGGATGCCGATGCTGATGATGATGATGATGCTGATGTTGATGCTGGTGATGATGATGCTGATGATGATGATGATGATGAGGATGCTGATGATGACGATGATGACTATGATGACACTCATGATGCGGACGCTGATTCTGGTTCTGATGATATTTATAATGAGGATGCTGCTGATGATGTTGATGATGATCATGATGATGATGATGATGATGATGATGATGATGATGATGATGATGATGATGATTCTGCTGAACAGCATGTTGATGGCGCTGATGATGATGATAATTGTGGTGGTGGTGGTTGTGATGATGATGATGATGATGATGATGATGATGATGATGATGATGATGATGATGATGATGATTGTGGTGGTGATGATGCCACAGCTTATGATGATGCCGACGATGATGACGATGGCGATGATGCTGATGCTATGGTGAGGATGCTGACGATGACGATGCTGATGTCGATGACGATGGCGTTGATGATGCTGATGACGATGACGATAATGATGATGCTGCTGATGATGATGGTGATTATGAGGATGTTGGTGCTGATTACGTTGATTATGATGATGACGATGCTGATGATGATGATGATGATGATGCTGATGATGATGATTCTGATGATGATGCTGATGATGATGATGCTGATGATGATGATGATGATGATGATGATGATGGTGATGGAATGGGAGTGTAATCATAATGGTATAGGAGGATAAGGGGGATTAGGACGCAGGACAGAGGAAGGGGGAGAAGGGGGGAGCAGGAAGGATGAACAAGGAGTAAGGATGACGAAGGAGGCATGATGAGCAAGGAGGAGGAGGTTGGACGGAGGAGGAAAGAGGAAAGAGGTGGACATGCTGATGATGATGATGATGATGAGGAGGAGGAGGAGGAAGAGGAGGAGAAGGATGACGAGGATGATGCTGTTGTTGATGATGCTGATGATGCTGTTGTTGTTGATGCTGATGATGATGATGCTGCTGATGATGATGCTGATGATGATGCTGATGATGATGATGATGAGGATGATGATGATGATGAGGATGAGGATGAGGATCATGCTGATGCTGACGCTGATGCTGATTCTGCTGACGAGGATGATGAGGAGGAGGAGGCGGTGGAGGCGGAGGAGGTGGAGGTGGAGGCGGATGTGGAGGAGGTGGGGGAGGAGGTCCTGACATCGCAGCCCGCGGACCCCAACCCATGCGGCCCGAGGCATGCCGATCCTCTCGCGGCAGGGCCTGCGCATCCCTCCCGCTCTGCTGGTTCCCGCCTCTCCTGGCTCCCTCCTTTCCTCCCTCGCTCCTCCTCCTCCTCGTCCTCATTTTTCATCCTCCTCCTTCTCCTTGTGTTCATCCTCCTCACCCTCTTCTCTCCTGGTCCTCATCCTCCTCATCCTCCTCACTCCTTGTCCTCATCCTCCTCCTCATCCTTCTCTCCCCTCGTCCCCCTCCTCCTACTCCCCTTTCCTCCTCCTCCTCCTCCTCCTCGCTCCTCCTCCCTCCTCCTCCTCCTCCGCCTCCTCTTTCTCCCCTCCTCCTCCTCCTCCTCCTCCTCCTCCGCCTCCGCCTCCGCCTCATTCTCCTCCTCCTCTCTCCTCCCTTCTCCTGCTCATCCTCCTCCTTCATCCTTTCTTTCGTACGTTGGCCCCCTTCCTCCTTCCTTCTCCTCCTCCTTCCTCCTCCTCCTCCTCCTCCTCCTCCTCCTCCTCTCTCCTCCCGTCTTTTCCTCCTCTTCCTTTTTCCTCTTATCTCCCCCACTGGTCGCACCTCCAGGCGTCGGTAAGGTGGGCTGGGCGATTCGCATTGGACTTCCTCACCGTTTACGATCCTGAAGCTTGGATTCTGCAAGAGCTTTCAGGATGGTGGGCGGGCCGTCTTCAACATGTGGCCCTCGTTTTCGCGCCGCGCACGTTTGTTTTAATCCTTTGCAGCAGTTTCCATGATCGAGGGCGGGTGGTTTTCAACATGTGGCGCTCGTCTTACCGCCGCGCACATGTGTTTTTGGAGCTTGCAGCAGCTGCAAGGATGGAGGGCGTGTGGTTTTCAACATCTGGCTCTTGCCTTGACGCCGCGTACATGTTCTAAACCATGCAGCAGTTTCAAGGGCGTGTGGTTTTCAATCTGTGGCTCTCGCCTTCGCGCCGCGCACATTGTCGTACAAACTCGCATCCGTTTCAAGGGTGGAGGGCGTGTGGTTTTCAAACTGTGGCTCTCGCCTTCGCGCCGCGCACATTTCCTGTTTGCAGCAGCTTCAACGATGGAGGGCGGATGATGTTCAATATTTGTCTCTCGCCTTCACGCTGCGTGCATTCGTCTTACAAGTACGCAGCAGTTTCAAGGATGTAGGGCATGCCCTTTTCAAGCTGTGGCCCTCGCCTCAGCGCCGCGCGCATTCGTCTTCAAACTTTGCAGCCGTGGCAAGAATTCGTGAGGTTTCAGCAGCAATGATGTTCTGCCACGATTTATTAGTACTACCAGGACGTACTAGTCACGTTGAGTCGCAGTGTGGAAGTCCAAGGAATGGTGCGCTGGCACGGTCTAGGATTGTGTGGACGCAATCGTAACGTTGAGCCGCGGCGATGAAATCCAATGAATCGTGTTTTGACACGATTGAAGACTCTCATACGCTTACCTTTCAATGGGGCACTTGCCGCGACGAACATCGATTCTTGTAGAGACTCGTGAAGAGTAATTTTGGATGGCGGGTCAGTTGCAGCATCGTTGGTGCGCCTTGTGTTTACACTGGTCCTCTTCCTCTTCCTCCTCCTCCTCTCTCCTCCTCCTCCTAATCCTCCTCCTCCTCCTCCTCCTCGCTCCTCCTCCCTCCCTCCTCCTCCGCCTCCGCCCTGCCTTCCTTGCTTCCACCCCCACCCTCCATCAGCACGCAGACCGCTGTAATGCCGGGTGCTCCGCCTCCGCCCTTTGCCCTCCCTCCTCGCTCCCACCTATACAGTGGGGGCCCATGCCAAGAGACACCCTGCGTGCCTCCAGGGATGCGGTTTCTTGGGCTTCGATGGTTCTGCTATGGGGAGCGTAGCGTTCCCACACCAAAAATCAGTGAACGTCCTGGGGTCTCAGGATCGGGTTTCCTGCAGAAGGTTTCCTGTGGTCGGGACCCTTCTGTGTATCTTCCCTCCCTATTTTTTTTTTTTCTCTCTCTCTCTCTCTCTCTCACTCCCTCCCAACGCGAATCGAAGCGAGCATTCAAGTCGGATCGCGTCCGACCCATGGCTTAAAGCTTACGGCAAGGCCGAGAACCTCGCTGGCCAGCGCTCGTAGTTCCGTTTCGACTCGCATGATTGTTTACGTTCGCTCGCTCCCTCCTTCTCCCTCCGGCCCAGTGCGCCCCGGGGACCCTCCAGCCGAGGGGCCTCGTCCGGGCCCATCCTGCAGCATCGTCGCTTTGCTGATGTTCCGCTGCTGTTCCCTCCGATCCCGCCTCCTGCCCCTCTCTTACCAGCCTGGAACATATCCCTATGTCTATGCTGGGCACCTCCTCATCACGATGCCAATCTCAGGGATTCCCTTATTTTTTGAGGGCGAATCCCTAAGATTGTCATCGCCTTTTGGATGGGCGCTCTGGGCAGCATTTGAGCGCGGGGAGAAGTCGCGCGAGCGTCGTGGCCCCTATTGGCTATCTTCTTGCTTGTCTCTAATGCTGCGGGACGGCTATTCACGGCTGAGGCGGATCCCCACCCTGCGCGCCCGCGAGCGCGTTCTCGTCGCAGGTGAATGGGATTTGTCTCACGCGTGGCCGTCCCGCTGGCGGGATGCGTTTTTCGCGCGCGTTCGCTTGGCCGCTCCGCCGCCTCTTTCTCCCGTCGCAGGTTCCCCCCCCCCCCCCTCCTCCCGCGCGCGCGTCGCTTGACCGCTCCGCCGCCTCTCTCTCCCGTCGCAGGTTCCCCCCCCCCCCCCTCCTCCCGCGCGCGCGTTCGCTTGGCCGCTCCGCCGCCTCTCTCTCCCGTCGCAGGTTCCTCCCCTCGCCCCTCCTCCCGCGCGCGCGTTCGCTTGGCCGCTCCGCCGCCTCTCTCTCCCGTTGCAGGTTCCTCCCCTCCCCTCCTCCCCCACAGGTCCGCGCGTCTACTTCGTGGAGAGCACCTACGTCCCTCGTCGGTTTTGCGGCTCGAAGGTCAGGACACACATGAGTACGGGTCATCCTGGGCCGAATGCCGACCCAGTGCGCAGTATGCCTGCGGATGCCGTATGCCGGCCACTTGTCCCCTGCGCTGTACTGCAAGTGCGCGCCGTATGCTGGTCCCTTGTGCGCAGTATGCCTGCGGATGCCGTACGCCGGCAATCGTTCCTCTGTGCAGTATGCCTGCAGTGTGTGCCGTATGCCGGCCATTGTGCGCAGTGTGCCTGCGAATGCCGAATGCCGGCCCTGTACGCAGTATGCCTGCGATTGCTGCCTGTCAGCCCCTCTCCGCAGTATGCCTGCGCGTGCGGCTGTATGCCTGCAAGTGGGCGCCGTATGCCGGCCATTGAGCGCAGTATGCCTGCGAGTGCCGTATGCCGGCCCCCCCCCCATAGCGCAGTATGCCTGCGTGCGTTGCAGTATGCCTGCAAGTGTGTGCCGTGTGCCGGCCCTTGTACGCAGTACGCCTGCGGTTGCCGTATGCCGGCCCAGTGCGCAGTGTGCCTGCGGATGCTGCCTGTCAGCCCCGGTGCGCAGTATGCCTGCGGCGTGCGTTTGCCTGCCCTCTTGCGCTGGGTGCCTGCGGGTTATGTCATGTGCAACCGCCAGCGCGCGATAAGGACGCCGAGGGGGGTACGTGCACGGCGCTTTCCGACGCGCGCGCAGCATCCATGGCGCTGGCTCGCTCAGACATCGTTGAGTTGCTTGGCGATCTGCCTGCTGGCGCATTCGGCACCGACAAAAATGCCATCAGGGCGCGCGCGCGCGTCTCCGTGCGTCTACCGCGGGCATGAGCCCACTCGCAGCGGCGCGCAAGGCCGATTGGGTCCTCTTCGTCGCAGCGGCCAACGCGGCGGAGGGGGGCGCGTCGCCAGCTCCCGAGCTGGTGCTGCGCACCACGGTCGCGCGCCTGATGGCCGAAGCGATCGGGGCGGTCCGCCCGATTGATTTTTCGGATGCGGCCATGCGCGATATGTTGATTGCGGCCCTGAAGCCAGGCGCGAAGCCGTTTGCGGGCGATTCGTCCGCGGAGTGGCGCGATTTCGCGATTAAGCCGTGCCGCATCAATATGGCGCTGCGGACGCAGTCGCGAGCGATGGAAGCCTTCGGGCGGAAGGCCCCCGCCCCGTTGGTGCGCGAGGACGCGGGCCGCCGCACGGCGTGCCGCCAGGAGGGTCAGCAATCGGCCCCGGCGGAGGCGGCCGCCAAGCCCGCGGAGGAGACGACGCGGATTGCGGCGGCAATGGAAGAATACGTGAAGGCCAGCAAGGAATTGCTCGAAGAAAAGCGGGAGAAGCCGCTGGCGTTTGCCATGGAGGCGCGCCGCGTTTTCGCATGCGCGGGCGGCATTGTTCGGGGATACGCGCCTCGGCAGGACCGCGTGCGCGAGGTCTGGCTCGGCAAGTTCCCCCGTGAGGGATTGCCGACCGAGGAGTCGATGCGCAAATTCGCGGCCGCGGGCCGGACGGCCCAGTCCCATGGCCGCTCGTACATTGGGAGCGCCGAGGGCGAGAGCCTGCAGGCTCCTTGCTCGGCGGCACGTGCAATGACAAGCTTCCGTTTCGCCGATTGCTCCGCGCGCAGGACCGCTGCGAGCCCCAATGGGCGCGAATGCCGAAGCTGGACTCGGTGCCGGCGGGGGCGGGCTCGTGGCGCGATCGCGCGTCGGCCGTCACCGCGGCGAACCGCGCGGGTGCGGCCCTGGACCGAATGGATTTTCTCGGTTATGCGCACTTCCAGGTCGCGCGCGACGCAGCGCAGCGCGCGCGCCCACGCGCGCCCCGTGGCGCGAGGCCCACGTAATGGAGTGGGGGCTTCGCTGCATCCTGTCCAAAGTGTTTGATCCCGTCGTGCTATTGGGATACATGTACCAGCTCGCGCGCGTGAGCGAGGAGCACGGGGGCGTCAAGGCGCGTCCGCGGAGCGGCGGGCCCGATGCCCAGGGAGCCGCGCGCGGGAGCCCGCGCCGCGTCCAGGTTTCCTACACGTGCGATTTGCTTCTCCGCCAGAAAGTGGCGAAAGACCTGGAACACGGCGACGAGGATGCGACGGCCTCGTTCACTGCGTTGTCGCGGGACATTCTGCGCGCCGCCAAGGAGCGCAGCGCTTTTGAGTGGCCGCCGCCCTGGCATCGTGCATCGCGCTGCGCGCTGTAGGAGAGAGTCCAGCAGTCGGACCGCCAGGCGGCGTTCGCCAAGGGCGGGGGCAAGAAAGGCGGCAACGACCGGCGCGACCAGGCGCGAGCCCGCGCGTGCGCGCCCCGCGAGCGCGAGCACGCGTCGCGGCGCGCGAGGCGGCGAAGCCACGGACCCCGGTGAGCCCTGTCCTCCGCCAGCGCTCGCGCAGCCCCCGCCGCGATACCTTCAGCAAGAAGGGGAGCGGAAAGGCCGGCAAGGGAGGGGCTCCCAAGGACGCGGGGAGCTCGTGGCACAAGCCTGAGCGAAAGGAGTCCTGGCGGTGGTGAAGCCAGGGCGCCGGCGCTGTGCATGCTAATTATTCGCCCGCCCGAGGCGCGCTCCGCGCGCGCGCGCGCGCCCCCCCGCGGGGGCGCCGCGCCAGCCAGTGATGCAGACGACGGGGCCTCCCCATTGCACCCTGCCGACAGCGGTGAGGGCGCAGCGTGGCGCGGGCCGTCGCCCGAGGGGCAGGAGGCGCCGCCAGTGCGCCGCGCGCGAGACCGCCCCGCCCGCGGCGAGCGCAGCGCAGGACGCGGATGTTGATTCCGACGACGGCGCCGAAGGCGGGGGCGGCGACCTTTGCCCCCAGCAAATCCACGATGCCGGCTGCGCATTTGAAGAGGCCCTTGCCCGCCGCTCTACGGGGGCGGAGCCGCGAAGCGCGCGCGCGCAGATCAAAGCCGCCGTGGATGCGTTGCTCGACGACGAAGACAAGAGGGCGGGCATGAGCCCTCTTTGCCACGCCGCCTGGGCGGCACACTTGCCGCGGGTCCGCGAGATAGCGCCGCTTGCGGGACCTGAGCGCGATGCGGCGGTGGCGGCGAGCCAGACGAGCGACGCACTCTTGCAAGAGAGGCGCGAGGCGGCGTTGCAATTTTGGCGAGAGCGCAAACGTGTGACGGCTTCAGAATGGAAGGCGCCGCCCGGCACGCCGCTACCGCGAAGCACCGGCGGAGAGCGCGGTCGGGCGAGGCACGCTATGCGAAGTTACCATGGCATGTGCGCTCCGTCCTTGGGCCTGACAAGAACTTGTTGCTTTTGGCCGAAATGATGCAAGCTGCTGGGGTGACCAGCGACGCAGCGCGCGCGCGCGACAGCGGGGCGCGGCTCCGTGCTTGAGGCGTCCGACGAGAATTTGACGCGTGACTTGGAGCGGGGCTTCCCGCTAGTGGGGGTCCTGCCGCGCTCGGGCATGAACGCGCCCGTGACCCCCAAGGGAGCCGAATGCCCATCCGAGTTGCGCAGCCGAGCGGACACTTTGAACGCCGCCACCCTCGAGCGCGTGTCTCGGGATCTGGGGGCCGACGCGGAAGTCACCCAGATTTTGCATGATAAAGCATACGAAGAGGCGCGCGCCGCGCAAGCCAGCGGGGGCAGTCGCCCATGCTGCGACGTCCGCGAGCGTGCAGGTGGCCGCGGGCCAGGCAGCGTGGGTCCGGTTGTCCGACCTGCCACGCGGGGCGGTGTTAAACCCGCGATTCCCTGTAGACGAGGGATGGCGCTGGAAGTTGGAAGAATGGATACGCAAGGAATGGCGCATTCGCCGCGGCATGCACCGCCCCCTCCCCTGGGCGCCGCGCCGGGAGCCAACGCGTCCAGGTACGCGCGATCGACGATTTCACTGCCACGGGCGTTAATGACTGCGCCGCCGCAGCCGAGAGGTGCAGGCGGGCCCTTTCCCCCCCCCCCCCGCCCCTCGCGCGCGCTGTCCGCTCTCCCGTGTCGCCGCGACCGCGCGTAGGGTGGATTCTCTCGATGCCCTGGTCGAGCTGGCGCGGATCGCGGCCGCGGCCGGCGCGCCGGTGCTGAGCAAAGAAGATTTCATCGGTGCTTACAAAACGTTGCCCGTGCGAGGCGCCGACCTCCCGTTGGCCCATTCGGCATGGGCCAAGGGAGCCCGCGAGGGCTACTGTCTGCAACTCTTGAGCTGCCCCTTCGGCGCCGTGGGCAGCGGATGCGCTTGGGACCGCGTTGGGGCGGCGCTCCAGGCGCGAGGCGCGAGCGCCGCGGCGGCACGGCGAGCGCCCCGCGAGCGCGGCAGGCCATCCTTGCCAAGCTGTTCTCGCTCGCTTCGGGCCGATTCGTGGACGATCTGTTCCGGGCCGACGCGGACAGGGGGCCCGGCACGGGCGGCCCCCGCGATGCCGCAGAGGTCCTGAGGGCGGTCGTCGAAGACCTTTTGGGCTGGCGCCTGGACGCCGGCAAACGCGTTGTTGCCGAGCCGAGGGCCACTGTGCTCGGCGTCGACGCGGAAGTGCGCGGATCGGGCGATGAGCTCTCGTTAGTATTCGCGATCGGTGGCGACAAGCGCCACAAATGGATCCAAGAGATCGAGTGGGTGCTGGAGGCAGGGAGAATGTCGCCGGCGGCGGCATCAAAACTTGCCGGCAGACTCGGATGGGGCTCCTCTGCGGTGTTCGGCAGAGGCACGCCCAAGCTCCCGCGCGCGAGCGACGCGCGCGCGCGAGAGCGACGGCAGGTGCCCGGGTATACCTCGCCCCGCTGTTCTGGCACGCGCAGCAGCGGGGATGGAGGTTGAAGTCGCGGCTCCGCGGGGCATTGGAATGGTGGCTGCGCTTCCTCCGGAGCGCGCCGGAACGAGCGGTGCCCCTGCGGGTGACCCCGGAGCGGCCACGCTACCTCGTCTATTCCGACGCGACGGGCGGCGGCAGGCGACATACGCGCGCGCCTGTTTGGAACGGCGCCCGCATTGCCCGGCCCGCCCCGCCTCCGCAGGCTCGCGTGGGTCATCATTGGGCCCAGCGGTAAGCGCTATGCAGCGGCTGACGTGCCTTCGTCGATCAAGCGGTGGACGAAGCACCGCAAGACGCAGGCGGGGGCGCCCCGGCCACGCGTAGCCTGGCGGACAACCCGCCGTGTTGCGAGAGGTCGCGGCATGGGAACTCGTCGCGGCCGTTTGCGCCTTGCATCATTTGTTCGCGACGCTGCGCGATGCGGAAATCGTGTTGTTTGTCGATTCGAAGGCGCGGCCGGGCGCGGGTCGCCGAGCTGCCCGTGCGATGCCCCGCTGACCGCGCCAGGCCGCGCTCGGGGTGCTCCTACGCGGGACCTCGCGCCAGGCAGATTATAACGCGCTCGTGGCAGATATTTGGTTCGCAGCAGCGACCGCGCGGTGCCTCCTGAGCGCGTGGTATGTGCCATCCGCGCTCAACGTGGCAGACGCCCCTACGCGGCCCGCCACGAAGGCGGCCGCGATTGCGGCCATGCACCGCGAGGGCTTCACCCGAGTGGCGTGGCCATGGCCCCGCGCGGCGCCCTGGCATTCGCGCGGGCATGCATAGCAAGTAGCACGGGGCAATTTGTAGGGGGCGCAAAGGCTTGCGCGGCGAGCGCGTGACGACCAGGCCCGCCGCGAGAGGGGGCCCGCGGGCGCCATGCTTGCGTGCTTGTCACACGCGTCGCGGTGGACGCCCGAAAATGATTCGCATCCGGTAGGCGCGGAAGCTCTGCAGTGTCTGACATCCGTGCTCGCAGCCGAAGGAGCGGCGTGTCCCCCCGACCTGTCCGGATTCACGGCGAAGGAGGCGAGGGGAGTTTTCCCGTGCCTCCGGGAGTGGTCAGAGTGCTTCACCGTGACGCTTATTACTCACGCGCGTAAGCTGACCCACGAAAAGGCAAAGCGGCCCCGGGAGGACGATGCAGCGGTATCGCTCTCCCAGGTCGAGCGCGCGCGCGCGCCACTCCGCCCCATCCGGCGGAGCAAGCAAGGCCGGCCGCCGCCCGCTGCCCCGTGGGCGCGAAGGCGGCGGAAACGTTACTCGAGAAAGCGGCCAAGTGCCCGGCACCGGCACCGGGCTTGCGCGCGAAACGCCGGCCCGGCGGGGGTTTGACGCCTCAAGAAGCCCTCGCGTTGCTCTCAGCGGCAAGGCAGGCACGGCAGGCACCACCGCGCGGCGCCACCGTCCTCGTGCACCGCGCGCGGCGCGGAGGTACCAGCGCCGCCGATGCTGGCAGAGGCAATCCGCCAGCTGACGAAACTCCAGGCTCCGCCCGCGATATTCATAAGCGAAGGCGGCATTCCGCGGGAGGTGCGCGCGAGGCAGGACATCGGCGTGCGGCGGGTGCCAGGAACACCTCGTCGGCGCGCCGAGGAATTGCGGGTGTCAGGAGCAGGACTGGAGTGCATGCGCCGCATCCAGATGGCCGCGCTGTGGCGAGAATTCCACGCGTGGAAGCTCTCGGCATACCCGTATGCCTCGGCGGTGGAGTTGTACGGCCAGGCGTGCGATGCGGCAGGCGTCCCGCCCTGGCCGCCGTGCGCCATCGCGCGGGACATGATGGTGGCGCTCTGTCGCCGCCCGGGGACCCTGTCGAACTATTTGCAGGGCATTCGCTCAGTCCTGCATCTGCTCCGCGCAGACACAGGGTCTTTGGCGGACACGCGGACCCTGGTATTCGGTGCCCGAAAGGTACGGCCTCCGCGCGCGTCGGCCGCGAGCCCATGATATCGGCGGCAGGCGGAACCGCCTGGTGCGCAAAGATTTCGTGCGCGCGCCACGGCCGAAAACGTGCGCGCGATGTTGGATTGGCTGCGCGAGGCGCGGCCGCGCGCTCTTCCTAACTAAGCGGCTTGCCGTGCGTGCCGGCCCGCGGGCCTGGCGTTTGGCAGATCGGGCGCGGCGATATGGCTGGCGCTTTCGTCATATGCTGGCAGTTCTGCTTGCGCTTCGGCTCCGAAGTAGTGGGGCTGAATGCGCCTGGGCATAGTGCCGTCTCGCTCCACGTAGACGAAGGAAAGCACCAGGTGCAGGTGCAATTCCGCCAGCGGAAGGGGAGAGTGGCTCCCGACCCGGCGGGCCGAGCGCGCGCGCGCGGCGGGGCGCGCCCCGGGCTCCCCGCATCGCGAGGTCTGGAGGGTATGCGTATGCCAGCTCCAGGGCAAACGATTGTGTGCGGTCTGCATCATTCGGCATTCGCTCCGGCCCGGCGAGCAGCTCCTGCCGGGCGTCTCTTACGTGGACGGGCTGGCTTGCGTCAAGCTCGCCGCTGCCCACCTCGGGCTCCATAGGGCATTGGAGTGGGGGGCGCATTGCTTCAGGCGCGGCCGGGCCGACCAGGCATGGGCCCCCCTTGCCGTCCCCTGCCTACCCAGGGCCCGCGCGCAGTTCGTGTCTCTCGCACGCAGGCACTCCGCACCGGGGGGCCAGCAGCGCTGTTCTTCGAAGGGGGTTGGAGATCTGTGGCCGCGTTCGGGCACTCCATTCCGACAGGGGGCGCGGCCGCGCTGCCTGGGTCGCGAGGGCGCGGCGCTTGGCGGCGCACAGGTACCCGGCCGCAAAGACGCGAGCCATGGTGCTGGCGGCAGAAGCCGAGATCGCGCACTCCGATTCCGACGAGGCGCCGCCCTGCAGGCATCGGGGTCGGGGCTCCGCGGCGGCGCGTGGCGCGCAGGACGCGCCGATCGCCGCGGAAGCGGTGCAGGGGCCGCCCAGGCCGTGAGTCAAGCAGACCAGGCATCTGCGGTCTGCTTAGAGCGCGCTTGGGCGTCGTTCCGCCGAGCATGCATCGGGAGGCGTCGGCGAGGTTGCTCGGCTCCGCGACGCCGACTCGCGCTCACCCCACCGCCTGGCCTGGGCCTGCGCCAGTCGACGGTTGTGCCCTGCGTTAGCGCGGGCCCAGCCTCGACGCGACTTCTCATGGGCGCTCTGGGCAGCATTTGAGCGCGGGGAGAAGTCGCGCGAGCGTCGTGGCCCCTATTGGCTATCTTCTTGCTTGTCTCTAATGCTGCGGGACGGCTATTCACGGCTGAGGCGGATCCCCACCCTGCGCGCCCGCGAGCGCGTTCTCGTCGCAGGTGAATGGGATTTGTCTCACGCGTGGCCGTCCCGCTGGCGGGATGCGTTTTTCCCCACCCGCCCGACCCTGCTGCGCGAGCGCGCTGGCGTCGCAGTGGCTGCTAGTTGTGTCGAGGCTGGGCTGACCCAGCGCCAGGCTTGGGGGAGGCGTCGGCGAGGTTGCTCGGCTCCGCGACGCCGACTCGCGCTCACCCCACCGCCTGGCCTGGGCCTGCGCCAGTCGACGGTTGTGCCCTGCGTTAGCGCGGGCCCAGCCTCGACGCGACTTCTCCGTGCCAATCTTAAGGGTAGGGATACGTTCGAGGCTGGTAACTCCCGCCCTCCTCCCTCCTCCGTCGAGCGGAGTGGTAGTCGCGGCGCCTCTCGCTGCTTGCCCCGCCGCAGAGCGCGGCCCGGCTGCCTCCCCATACTCAGGAGGGGAAAACACACACGCAGACACAATGAATCCTCGACTCCCCAGAAAATGTAGGAAAATATGGGAAGTGGGGGGGAAGACAAAAACCCAGAAGATATGGGAAACTATTGGGAATCTTATTATTTGTGTATATTTATTCGTGTGTCCTGGGGCCCCTTCACATACGGCCGGGGCACGGCCAGGGTGAGCGGTTCGCCATTCCCCCCTCTCATTGGCTTTCCTCGTCGTTTGAACCGGCTTCTACGGAGGCGGGCCTCCGTTTTGGTCCCCGCGTGGCATTCTGCAGCTGCCCTTCGCCGAAGGGCAGCGATCCAGAGGTCCTGGAGCTCGAGTCCGTTCTTTTCGGAGGCCTTGAGCTTGACACCGACACCAATATCGGCGGTGTGCCTCCACTGAGGGAAGATGCTCCCAATCTCGGTGGTGGTGGTAATATTCGGGCTTCTAGGCGGACGCCGCCAACGCCGAAATCTAGAATCACCCTCTCCCAGTGGAGGCAACCCCGTGTGGTGGTGCTGGTGATTATTTTGAGTCCTCCAACCTTTCGAGGCGGTGATGCCCACCAGGCGACGTGGCACGCCCGGTGCAGCCGCTCCCACGCGGCAATTATTTTGGAGGGCGCGCCCCTGGGTCGGGCTGCCGGTCTTCTTCCGGCCCTCCTCGGGCCCACCGGCGCATGCACATATGCAGCGCGATCGCCTGACGCCAGAAAGCGCCTCCCTTTCCACGGAGCCACAGCTTTTCAGACAAGCGCGCTGTTTTTCCTGGAAAGGCGAAGTCCATTTGGAAGCATGTGGGAAGCCCATGTGTTCTCAACAGAGTTGCGTTGCCTTCGCACAGAGAGCAGCAGTTCAGGAGGAAAAGAAACACACAGACACAATTAATCGCCAACTCCCCAGAAAATATGGGAAAATATGGGAAGTGGGGGGGAAGACAGAAACCCAGAAAAAATGGGAAAACATGGGGCATCTTTTTATTTGTGTGTATTTATTTGTGTGTCCCAGGGCCCCTTCAAAAAAACAACAGTGCTTTTGTCCACGTGCGCAGCAGCCGTGAGAGGCCGCCTCTGCCGAGGGCTGCCCGCAGGAGCTGCGCGGTACCCGTGCCCGTGCTGCCTGGCGACGTGCCCGTCGCCGGCAGGCCTTGCTGGCGGCGCGCAGGACGAAATTTACCAGTTTGAAACATAAGTACCAGTTTGAAGCATATCCCTATCCCTATGTTTGACATCACCTCGCCTCGATGCCGATCTTGAGGATTCCCTCGGTTTCTGAGGGCCTGTCCCTAAGACTGTTCTCGCTTTTTGCTCGCCCATCTTGGGGATACGGATAAGTTCCAGGCTGGTTAAAAATGCCCACCCTGGTCGGCATTCTCTGCGCTCCCGATCGGTGGTCGTCGGGCAGAGCCGCTCGTCGTGGCTCGAGGAGGAGGAGGAGGACGAGGAGGAGGATGAGGAGGAGCAGGAGGAGGAGGAGGAGGATGATGGATGATGGATGATGATGATGATGATGATGATGATGATGATGATGATGATGATGATGATGATGATGATGATGATGATGATGATGATGATGATGAGGAGGAGAGGAGGAGGAGGAGGAGGAGGAGGAGGAGGAGGAGGAGGAGGGAGAGGAGGAGGAGGAGGAGGAGGAAGGGAGGAGGATGATGATGACGAGGAAGAGGAGGAGGAGGAGAGGAGGAGGAGGAGGAGGAGGAGGAGGAGGAGGCCCCTCCCCATCCTTCCCTCCCCCCTCCCTCCCTCCCTCCCTGGGGCGGCCCCCGCCCGCCATGGGCCACAGGCGGCAGGGCGGCAGCAGCGGCCGCGCGCGCAGGCGGCGGCTCGGCGGAGGCCGCGGGCGCCGCTGGACCGCTGGCCGCGAGGGAGCTGCAGGCCCTGGGATAAATCAATAAATAAATAAATAATTTAAAACGACGCGAAGATCGGGACAAAATCGGATCGGGATAACTCGAAATCTCTGAGAATCGGCGGGTTTGGAGGATGTATTTGGCGCCGCGGCCGCTCCAGAGCGTTCCGGAACGCTCTGAGAGCGCTCGGGAACGCTCTGGAGCGATTTATCCCGATCCTAGCCCTGTTTTAATAAAGGAGTGTGGTGTTGATTTTCTATACAGGGGACTCTTGGCGATGTGATTTATCGCAGGTGGCATCGCCATCTCCCACGATTGGCACCGTACACCCCTTTATGCCACACCCCTTTGGCGACCTCCAGAGGGACGACGCCTTAGGGGGTGACAGAGTCGAAGAAGAAACAAACGCCATAAACGTAAACTTTTGGCGCTCCGCGCGGATTTCTCGGACCCGCGCTGGGCCCTCCCGGCGGCGCCTCTGGCGCCGCCCTTGGCGCGCTCCGCGCGCCAGGGAGGGGGGTCCAGCGCAGATCAACAAAAATCCGCGCGGAGCGCTAAAAGCTTGAGTTCATGCCGTTTTTCTTCTTCTAGACAAGTCGCCAGGGGGGAAACGGGTCTGGAGGGAAGTGGGTACTGAGGTTTTCGCCGTTTTCGGGCTCCTGGCCCTCCACGGGCCCCGGGATTGGCAGAAAACGGCTCAGGATGGAGATCTCGTCCTGGGGGAAGACCCCAGGGTTCAGGACCCGTTTGCCTCAGGACCCGTTTCCCCCATGCTAGACAGGCGCACTTTGGATATACTGTAGAATCATGCGGCGTTGGCGCGGCGGCGGCGCCTGTGAACGCGTTCACGGTTGAGTTCTGCGACGTGGAAACACCGATGGACACGGTAACGCCATTGGACTGGACTGAATTCAACCTTGAGCGATCAGGTCCGTCATCGATTCCAGGTTGAACGATCGACGTTGCGTCAAAAACCGTTGCGCGCGCCGACGCCGCACGCACCTACCGTAGCCTGCACCTCGGGTAATGGGAGTCGGTTAGTGATTGGGCACCGAAGCCCAGAAACATTGCCAGGATCATAAACACCATGTCTGCCGCAGCTGCTGCCTCTTCGGGTGAGGGCAGTTCCGGTCCGTGAACCAGGGCGGGCGGGCGTCCACCGGTACAAATCAGTACACCAGATCCTGCTAAGCCCAATCCCGCCAGCGCCTGATCAGCAGGGGAGGAGGAGGAGGAGGAGGAGGAGGAGGAGGAGGAGGAGGAGGAGGAGGAGGAGGAGGAGGAGGAGGAGCGCAGAGGTTTGCGGACGTCGTCGTCGGTGCTCGGCGGCCTTCCAGCCTCGGGATGCCGTCCAGCGGCTGCGCCTCGCCGAGAGCGTTCCGGGGGTGCCCAGATCTCCCCGAGCTGCCGCCAGAGAGCCGAGCTGTGACCCGAAGCCCAAGGGGCAATGACAGGGGCCTTGGCATCGCTCGGACGTGTGCATTTTTCCTTCGGCGAGGGCCATCGAGGAGCATCCTTGATCACTTGGCGAACAAAAACACGCACGAAACCTAAAAAGGCACAGGGAATGGACGTCCGAGCGATGGCCAGGGGCGGGAGAGGCTCATGGACGGACGCATCGAACCCCCCAGTCGCCCATTGATCGCCGATCGGGGATAGCCCACCCTGCCTAGGAGCGCGGAGGACCGTGCGGGTTCGCTGTCGTGGGATCATCGCCGATTGATCGGCGAGGTATTGCCGATTCCGTCTCGGTTCTTCACGGCAAAGAGATCTCTCTCTATATATATATGAATCATATATATATATATATATATATATGTATATATATATATATATATATATATATATTATATATATATATATATATATATATATATATATCCGCTGCCCCACGCCTGCCCAGTCCTGGGGCCAGGCACACTGCGTATGCATGCCTGGCCGAGGCAGGAGGGCGTATGCACCGCCCCTGGGCCCAGGACGGGCCAGGCCCGGGCAGCGGATGTGCACAGATGCCGTCGCCCTGGTCCTTTGGGGAAACGGAAGGAGTGACTTCAGCATCAAAACTCGGAGGTCCGTGCGGACTTCTCGGGTCGGCGCTGGACCCCCCTCCCTGGCGCGCGGAGCGCGCCAGGGGCGGCGCCGGAGGCGCCGCGGGGGAGGGGGGTCCAGCGCGGATATGAGAAATCCGCGCGGACCTCTGATTTTTTATTTTATTTACTTCACTCTTCGTTCCCCTATTTTCCTGCCTCCGCCGACAGCCCCACATCGAACCCCGCCGCGGGCGGCCACCGCGCGCCGAAGGCGCTCCGACCCCCGTCGCGGCGCGACGACGAGGCGAGGTTGACCCCCCCGTCGGGGGGCCCCCCCCACGCTTATTCAGGAACCCAAGAGTATTCCCCTCCGCCCGCCCCCCTCGGGGAAACCCAAAGGTACAGATACCGCTACTCCCTGGGCCCCTCCTGGGGTGCGTTCTGACAAGGATTTCGAGGCGAGTCCAGCGGTGGCGACGACGGGGGCCCAGGAGGCCCAGAAAGGGTAGAACGAGGGGAGGGTATAGAGGTATGGGTACCTTTTCCTCCTCTGACCCCTGGGGTGGGTTCCCGCCCCTGGCGTTTCCCCCCCCCCTCCCCCCTCCGCAGGCGCAGCTTGCGCGCAGCGGCTGCCTGGAGGACGTGCTGGCGGCGGTGCGCGGCGCCCCAGCCGCCTGGCCCGAGGCCTCCTTGGAGGAGGGGGGGCGGCGGAGGGGCGCCTCCGGAGCAAAGCGGGGGCCCCCGAGGGATGGGGCCCCGAGGAGGAGGAGGAGGAGAAGGAGGAGGAGGAGGAGGAAGAGGAGGAGGAGGAGGAGGAGGAGGAGGAGGAGGAGGGCGAGGAGGAGGAGGCGGAGGAGGAGGGGACCCCCTCGCTCAGGGCCCATTCTCCGAGTCGCCGAGGGCGGGCGCAGGCACGAGCTCTCCGAGGTCCGCGCGGATCTCCCGGGCGTGGCGCCGGGCCCCGCCTCCACGCGTCCCTGGCCGGCGCCTTGCGGCGCCGCCCCTGGCGGAGAGGGGGGGGCCCGGCGCCGACCCAGGCGATCCCTGCGGAAGTCCGACAGTTTCCGTGCCGTTTGGGTGTGGTTGTGGTTGTGGTTGTGGTTGTGGTTGTGGTTGTTGTGGTTGTGGTTGTGGTTGTTGTTGTTGTTGTTGTTGTTGTTGTTGTTGTTGTTGTTGTTGTGGTTGTGGTTGTGGTTGTCGTTGTCGTTGTCGTTGTCGTTGTCGTTGTCGTTGTCGTTGTCATTGTCGTTGTCGTTGTCGTTGAACATTATTAATTCTAAAGAATAATTATTGTTGGGACCCCTGGTGCACGGCCCCCCTGCGCCGCCTAGGCCGCAGCATCATTTTCGTCATTTCTCCCTCGATGATGATCAAGATCCGGTTGTTTTGTTGTAATCCGTTTTCCCTTGCAAAAAACACTATAAAATGACATTTCTTGTTCTAATATAATCAAATTTCAAGAATCCCTTGCAAAAAATAAGGTAAAGTGGACATTCGCGCGCGCAAGACGAAATCCTTCCAAAACCTTAGTGTTCGAGCGATTTTAACATAAAAACATCAAAAAACCAATGGTTTTTCAACAAAAAAATGTCAAAATCTCATCCCGCGCGCTCTTGCGGATTCGTAGGAAACCCAACACTTTTTAAACATTTCTGTCAAACGGGCTTTTGCGAGCAACTTTTTCGAACTTCTGCAACAACGGTTGCGCACCTGCCAGGGCCATCATCCCTGTCAAATAATACCATGCGGGACACATTCGTTTTTTCTTCGCGCGCGCACGCCGTCGTCGTCGGCCGCGGGGCCCTGAATAGTAGCCACGGTCGTCCGCATGCCACGAAGTGAAGTGTCCGAACGTCATAGGGCGGGAAGCTGGGTGTGGGTGGTGGCGAAGAGTCGTTTGGAAATTTGGTAGAGCTTGAACCGGCCCCCCCACAAAGTGGGGGTATTGCCCGCCTCCTATGAAAACCCTGGCACTGGTGAGAACACTGAGCGTTCGGGTAAAGTGATTGTTGTTGTTGTTGTTGTTGTTGGTGGTGGTGGTGGTGGTGTTGTTGTTGTTGTTGTTGTTTTTGTGTTTGTTTGTTTGTTTGTTTGTTTGTTTGTTTGTTTGTTTGTTTGTGATTGTTGAACTCTCACTACTGAAGTGTAATTATTGTTGATCCCCCCTCCGGGGCACACTTTGTTTTTTCAATGGAAGTGCCTCCCTCGGGTCTCATCAGGAAAGGTCTTAAGTCTCATAATTATGTTGTTGGCCCCCGATTTGCAACAACAAAAACGATTCCCGCCTGATATTTCCTCACAACTGATTCCCAATTCGCGGTCTCGCGCCAACACCCTGGCAAGTTATGCAGAGATCGCGCTCTCGCGTGGGATTTCCTCGCAATTCACTCAGACGCTGCACCCTCGACACTCAGGAATCAGGTTCTCGCTTTGGCTTATCTCACGATTTACTTGGGAGTCACGCTATCGCTCGAGACTTCATTGCGATTCATGCAGGACGCACGCTTCAGCAACCTTCCTGCTCGACCTGGCCGCCTGGGCTCGCCTTTCCGACTCGCCTGTTAGGGTCTACCCGCCCGAGGGTTTTGGATATCCGTGTTGAATGGCACCCGAGCAGATAAGAGCGACCAGTCTTAAACTGATTGTTGTTGTTTTTGTTGTTGGTGCTGTTGATAATCGTGTTATTGTTGTTGTTGTTGATATTGTTGTTGCTGTTGTTGTTGTTGTTGTTGTTGTTGTTGTTGTTGTTGTTGTTGTTGTTGTTGTTGTTTCTGTTTTTGTTGTAATTGTCCTTCGTGTTGCTGCTGCTGTTGATGTTGCTTCTGCTGCTGCTTATGTTGTTGTTGGTGGTGGTGGTGGTGGTGGTGTTGTTGTTGACATCTCATTTCTGAAGAATAAGTATTGTTGATCCCACCTCACCGGTGCATACGGTTTTTTCTCAATCAAAGTGTGCCCTTCGACGCTCGCAGCCTGTTTTTTGATAGGGACAGTCTTGGTGCTCAAACTGGGCCCCTGGCCCCCCGGATGACAACAACAACGGCTCCCGCCTGAGACTTCCTCCAAATTTACTCAGGACCGCCGCTCTTGAGACTCCTCACAATTTACTCAGGATCGATGCTCCCGCCTGTGACTTCTTCGCAATTTAGTCAGGACCCCCGCTCCCATCTGAGACTTCCTCACTTTACTCAGGAACGGCGCTCCCGCTTGAGACTTCCTCGCAATTGAATACAGACATCCTCGCAATTTAATCAAGACCCCCGCTCCCGCCAGAAAACCCTTCACATTTTATTCAGGAATTGCGCTCTCGCTTGTGACTTCCATGCAATGTATTCAGAAATCGCGCTTTCGACGCTCAGGAAACACGTTGCGCCAAGGACGCCGTTACACATTACTTAGTAATCGCGCTCTCGTCATACTCAGGCATCCGCTTGAATGTCCCACCCACCCGACCCGCCCGTCAGGGGATCGCCCGCCCGTCGTGGGCTCCCGCCCGAGACTTCCTTCAGAAACGGCGCTTTTGCTTAGGACTTCCTCGAACGTTCACGCTCTTACCTTCCTGCTCCTCCTCCCTCTCCCTCCTCCCTCCTCCCTCCTCTCCGCCCTTCTCTCTCCCTCCTCTCTTCCCTCATCCTTATGCCTCTCTGCCCTATCCCCTCTCCCTCCTCTCCCCCCTCCCTTCTCCCTCCCCTCTCCTGTTCTCTCTCTCTCTCTCTCTCTCCCCCTCTCTCTCTCTTTCTCTACCTCTCTTACCTGTCTTTCCCTCTAATCAACCGCCCCCCTCTTCGCTCCTTCTCTCCTGGCGTTGTCCGTCTTCCTTCGTCCTTCCCCCTCCCTTCCTCCCACTCTCCCTCGTTCTCCCCCTCCTCTTTTTGCAGGGCCCACACCAATTTCAATGGCGGGCACATGTATACCCACGAAGGATTGTCCGCCCGTTCAGGTTTGCCCGCCTGTCTAACCCGCCGCCCCCCGCAAAGAGAAATAATCCCCCCAAAAGGGGTGTGATCGAAGACACAAAGGGCGGGTATCGAGGGTGTGGGGAACTCGTTTTGAATGACACGCGGGCAAACAAGAGCGAACAGTCTTTGAATTGTTGTTGTTGTGGTTGTGGTGGTGGTGGTGGTTGTTGCTGTTGCGGCTGTTGTTGTTGAGCTGTTTCAGTATCGAACTATAAGTACTGTTGATTCTCCCTCCGAGACACGTTTTTTGTTGTTGTTCTTTTTTTATGGACGTGCCCCCCTCAGGGCTCGCACCTTGTTGCTTATCAGGGAAATTCTTGGGTTTCAGAATTGGGCCCCTGGCCCCCGCTTTACAGCACAACGGCTCCTGCTTTATATTTCCTCACAATGTATTCCCACATCGCGCTCTCGCGCGGGACTTCCTCGACATATTTTCAGACATCGCGCTCTCGCGTCGGACTTCCTCGCAATTCACTCAGACTCCGCGCCTTCGACTGTCAGGAACCACGCTTTCGGTTTGGCTTATCTAACCATTTACTTGGGGATCGCAATATCGCTCGATACTCCCTCGCGATTTATGCAAGGCGCACGCTTCAGCAACCCGCCTGCTCGACCTGGCCGCCTGGGCCCGCCTTCGTCTGGTTCTGCCACGTGCTTTCTGCTCCTAGCCCTCTTCCTGCTACTCTTTCTCGTGCTCCATCCTCCTCCCTCCCCCTCGCCCATTTCTTCCATCCGTCCTCCTTTACCCTGCCGTAGGGGCTGCATGAACTACACGCTGCAAATAAGAGAGAGAGATATGGTCCACACGGGGTACGAATCAAGAGGAAGAGGGCGGTACCCAGGGTTCGTGATGTACGTGTTGAGTGGCATTCGAGCAGATCAGAGTGCGACGTCTTGAACTGATTGTTGTTGTACGTGTTGTTGTTGTTGTTGTCGTTGCTATCTTTGTTGTTGGTGTTGTGGTTGTTGTGGTTGTTGTGGTTGTTGTGAGTGTTGTTGTTGTTGTGATCGTTGTTGGTGTTGTGGTTGTTGTTGTGGTTGCTGGGGTTATGTTTGGTGTGTTTTTGGTGTTGTTGATGTTGTTGATGCGCCTGGTGTTGTTTTTGTTGTTGCTGTTGCTGTTGTTGTGGTTGTGGTGGTTGTGATTGTTGTGGTTGGTGGTGGCTGTCCTGGTTGCCGTTGTGGTTGGTGTGGTTGGTGTGGTTGCTTTAATCGTTGTGGTTGTTGTGGTTTTTGTTGTTGTTGTGGTGGTTGTTGTTGATGCTGCTGTTGTGGCTGTGGTGGTTGTGATTGTCGTTTTAGTTGCGGATGTTGCTGCTGCCGCCGTTGTTGTCGTTGTTGTTTTTGTTGCTGTTGTTGTCGTCGTCGTCTGCGTCGTCGTCGTCGTGGTTGTTGTTGCTGTTGTTGCTGTTGTTGTTGCTGCTGCTATCGCTGCTGCGGCTTACGTTGTTGTTGCGGCTGTTGTTCTTGTTGCTGCTGGTGCTGTTGTTGTTGATTGTTGTTTTCGTCATTGCTGCTGTTGTTGGTGTGATTTTGATTGTTGTTGTTGTAGTCGTTGTTGTTTTAGTTGTTGTCGCTGTTGTTGGTCGTTGTTGTTGTCGTTGTCGTTGCTGTTGTTGTTGTTGTTGTTGTTGGTTGTTGCTGTGGCTGTTGTTGTTGTTGTTGCTGTTGTTGCTGTTGTTGTTGTTGTCGTCGTCTTCGTTGTCGTCGTCGTCGTCGTTGTGGCTGTTGTTGTTGCTGTTGCTGCTGTTGTTGTTCTCTTGGTTGTTGTTGTTGTTGGTTGTGGTTGTAGTTGTGGTTGTGATTGTTGTTGCTGCTGCTTCTGCTGCTACTGCTGTTGTTGTTGTTGCTGCTGTTGTTGTTGTCGTTGTTGTTGTTGCTGTTGTTGTTGTTGTTATTATTGTTGTTGTTGTTGCTGTTGTTGTTGTTGTTGTTGTTGTTGTTGTTGTTGTTGTTATTCGTGTTGTCGTCGTCGTCGTTGTTGTTGTTGTAGTTGTTGTTGTTGTGCAACTCTCATGTCTGAAGAATGATTAGTTGCCCCCCCCTCAACGGTGCATACGGTTCTTTCTCAATCAAGCTGTGCTCCTCGACGCTCGTACCCGGTTTTTTGACAGGGAAAGTCTTCGTGCTCAAGCTGGGCCCCTGCCCCCCCGGATTTCAACAACAACGGTTCCTGCCTGAGACTTCCTCCAAATTTACTCAGGACCGCCGCCCCTGAGACTTTCTCACAATTTGATCAGGATCGGTGCTCCCACTTGTGACTCCCTCGCAATTTAGTGAGGACCCCCGCTCCCATATAAGATTTCCTCACACTTTACTCAGGAACGGCGCTCCCGCTTGAGACTTCCTCGCAATTGAATCCAGCCTTCCTCGCAATTTAATCAAGGTCCCCGCTCCCGCCAGAGAACCCTTCACATTTTATTCAGGAATTGCGCTCTCGCCTGTGACTTCCATGCAATTTGTTCAGAAATCGCGCTTTCGACGCTCAGGAAACACGCTGCGCCAAGGACGCCGTTACAATTTACTTAGTAATCGCGCTCTCGTCATACTCAGGCATCCCGCTTGAATGTCCCACCCGCCCGAGACTTCCTTCAGGAACGGCGTTTTTGCTTAGGACTTCTTCGAATTGTTCACGCTCTTACCTTCCTGCTCCTCCTCCCTCTCCCTCCTCCCTCCTCCCTCCTCTCCTCCCTTCTCTCTCCCTCCTCTCTTCCCTCGTCCTCATGCCTCTCTGGCCTATCCCCTCTCCCTCCTCTCCCTCCTCCCTTCTCCCTCCCCTCTCCTGCCTCCTTCCTCTTTCTTTCTTTCTTTCTTTCTCTCTCTCTCTCTCTCTCTCTCCCCTCTCTGTCTGTCGCTCTTTCTCTTTCTTTCTTATCTGTCTTTCTCTCTCTCTCTCTCTTTCTCTGTGCCTCTAATCAACCGCCCCCTCTTCGCTCCTTCTCTCCTGGCGTTTTCCCTCTTCCTTCGTCCCTACCCCTCCCTTCCTCCCACTCTCCCTCGTTCTCCCCCTCGTCTCTTTGCAGGGCCCACACCAATTCCAATGGCGGGCGCATGTGCACCCACGAAATATTGTCCGCCCGTTCCGGTTTGCCCGCCTGTCTGAGCCCGCTGACCCCCGCAAAGAGAAAGAATTTCCCCAGTGGGGGAGTGATCGAAGACAAAAAGGGCGGATATCGAGGGTGTGGCAAACTCGTTTTGAATGACACTCGGGCAAGTAAGAGCGACCAGACTTATAATGTTTGCTGTTGTTGTTGTCGTTGTCGTTGCTGTGGTTGTTGTTGTTGCTGTTGGTGTTGTTGTTGTTGTTGCTGTTGTTGTTGTCGTTGTAGTAGTCGTAGTAGTAGTAGTAGTGGTCGTAGTAGTAGTAGTAGTAATAGTAGTAGTAGTAGTAGTAGTAGTAGTAGTAGTAGTAGTAGTAGTAGTAGTAGTAGTAATAGTAATAGTAGTAGTAGTAGCAGTAGTAGTAGTAGTAGTAGTAGTAGTAGTAAGTAGTAGTAGCAAGTAGTAGTAGTAGTAGTAGTAGTAGTAGTAGTTGCTGTTGTTATTTGGTGTTGTTGTTGTTGATGATGTTGTTGTTGTTGTCGTTGTCGTTGTTGTTGTTGTTGTTGTTGTCGTTGTCGTTGTCGTTGTCGTTGTCGTTGTCGTTGTTGTTGTTGTTGTTGTTGTTGTTGGTGGTGTTGTTGTTGTCGGTGTTGTTGGTGTTGTTATTGGTTTGGTTGTTGTTGTTTTTGCCGTTGTTGTTGTTGTTATTGTTGTTGTTGTTGTTGTTGTTGTTGTTGTTGTTGTTGTTGTTGTTGTTGTTGTTGTTGTTGTTGTGGTTGTGGTTGTGGTTGTGGTTGTGGTTGTTGCTCTGGAGGTGTCGCTGGCCACCGCGTGGCACCGCCTGGCCAAGCACTCGGCCGGGCGCCCGCAGCGCTGCGGGGGGGCCTGGGAGGAGGCGGTGCGGGCGCTGCTGCTGGCGCTGGAGGCGCAGCCGCTGGCAGCCTTCCAGCTTCGGCACCTGACGATGGGCCTGTTTTCTACCACCGCTACCACAGGTAGGACAGGGAGGAGGAGGAGGAGGCGGCGGAGGGAGGGAGGAGGAGAGGAGAGAGGAGGAGGAGGAGGAGGAGGAGGAGGAGAGAGGGAGGGGGGAGAAAGGAGGATGGAGGTCCTCCTCCTCCTCCTCCTCCTCCTCCTCCTCCTCCTCCTCCTCCTCCTCCCCCGCTTCCTACCTGTGGTAGTGGTGGTGGAGACTCGGCCCATCACCTGACCATCATCCTCTGGGCGTGGGCCAAGCTCGAAGAAGAGAGAGCGGCACAAGCACAAACTTTCGGAGCTCTGCGCGGATTTCTTGGATCTGCACTGGGCTCCCCTGGCGGCGCCTCCTGCGCTGCCCCCGGCGTGCTCCACGTGCCTGGCGCCTCCGCCTCCTCGCACCTGAGATAGTAGTCGAATGAGGCAGGCCTGTCTTGGAAGCGCCCAGGACTGTTCCGCAAACGCCAGCGCAATGGGTCGGAGTAGCCTTTCCCCCCTTGACCGTGGGCGCTGATTCCTGCCTCGGTGCCCCCGAGTCCAATGGGGGGCCGAGCGCCGATTCAAGAAATCTGCGCGGACCTTCGACAGTCTGTGCTCGTATGGCTGTCTCTTCTTCACAGAGCTGCGCCTCCGGCGCCCCGTGCCGCTGGCCCGCCTCTGCGCCAACCTCCGGGAGCGCGCCTGCGTCGAGGCGTTCTCGGCGCGCGACCTCTCCAACGCGCTGTACGCCCTGGCGCTGCTGCGCTTCCGGGACGGGCCGCTGCTGCGGGCCATCTTCGCCCGCGTGCCCGGGCAGCTCGATGAGTTCAACACGCAGTGCTTGGCGAACACGGTCTCCCGGGGGCAGCGAGAGGGGCGGATTAAACGACGCGAAGATCGGGACAAAATCGGATCGGGAGAACTCGAAATCTCTGAGAATCGGCGGGTTTGGAGGATGTATTGGGCGCCGCGGCTGCCCCAGAGCGTTCCGGAACGCTCTGAGAGCGCTCCGGAACGCTCTGGAGCGATTTATCCCGATCCTGGCCTTGTTTTAGGCGGAGGCGTCTTCGGGCGTGCTCGTCGCTTGCCCCGGCGGGCTTCTGGCCTCGGGGTGCCCTCGGTGGCTGCGCCTCGCCGAGGGCGTTGCAGGGGGTGCCCGCAGCGCCCCGAACGGCCGCCGGAGGGCCGAGGCTGCGACGCGAAGCCCAGGGGGCAGGGACAGAGCCAGCCCGCATGTCAGGAGGGGAAAAAACACACAGACACGGTTAATTGTCGATTCCCCAGAAAATATGGCAAAATATGGGAAGTGGTGGGGAAGACAGACACCCAGAAAATGTAGGAAAATATGGGGAATATTTTTATTCGTGTGTATTTATTTGTGTGTCCTGGTGCCCCTTCAGCATGGGGAGGATGGGCAGCCTTCCCAAAGGGGTGCCCCTCGCATCTCGGGACGACCGAGATGGGTACGGAAAGAGGGGGTGCAATGCCCAACAACAGTTCCTGTTCATTTTGAACAGGACTCGCTGTCGGTGTCGCCGCGGCCTGTGCACATTTGAGACAGAGAAGGCCGCCTGCCCAGCAGCGGCCGCTGCTGGTTTGGGACAACACTTGTTGTTGGGTATCGTACCCATTTTTTCGGTATCCATGTCGGGCGTCCAAAGCATCCTGGCCTCCTCGGTCCATCCTTGGCCACGTTCGTTGGCCGCGCCCCGCTGGAGAAGCTTCGGAAGGGCGTCCACGGCCCTTGCCTCCCGCCGGCCCGCCCGCCTCGCGGCCCGCCTCGGACACCCGGGCGGGGACTGGCCCGGGGGGATGGGGGGGAAGAAGCGAGCCGGAAGCACCCTGCTGGCCTCCAGGGTGCCCCGGGTTGCTTGGGTTTCGGTGGTTCTGCTATGGAGAGCGTGGCGTTCCCACATCAAAAATCCATGGACGTCCTGGGGTCTCAGGGTTGGGGTTTGTCGTGGCAGGTCTCTTGTCGTCGGGCCTCCTGCTGCAGGGGCGGGATGGGCCCATGGATGGAAGCATCCTGGTCGCCTCGGCCCCTCCTTGGCCGCTTTCGCTGGCCGCGCCCCGCTCGAGCAGCCTCGGGATGGGCGCCCGAGGCCCTTTGCATCCGCATCGCGCACGCTTTCTGCTGCGGGCCGACGGCATCGCCCCGAACGGCCGCCGGAGAGCCGAGTTACGATCCGAAGCCCAAGGGGCAACGACAGGTGGGGGGTGGACAGACCTCCTACCCTGACACGTCGATTAGGGAATCGGCCGTTTTCGGTTCGCGAGGGGGCGTCGCGGCCGTCATTTTTGCGGGTCCAGGTCCGTCGGTTTCGGTCCCAGGCCGTTTTCACTAGGGGGAGGCCTACTAGAGGGAGGTCTGTCCACCGCCGAACAGGGGCGGGATCTGCTCAGGGGAGGGCGCCTCGACCCCCAATAGCCCATGGGTTGCCGAGCGGCCCGCGGAGGACCGTATACACGGGTGAGCTGCTGGGGGCCCGTCCCCGAGCCATCGACGATGCCTTGCCAGTTCTGGCAGCCATGGGGAGCGGCTCCTCCTCCTCCTCCTCCCCCTCCTCCTCCGCCTCCTCCGCCTCCTCCGCCTCCTCCGCCTCCTCCGCCTCCTCCTCCTCCTCCTCCTCCTCCTCCTCCTCCTCCTCTTGCCTCCCTCCCTCCTCCCTCCCTCCTCCCTGGGCCGGAGCGGTCCGACACCCAAGGGGCAACGATAGGGGCGGGAGAGGCTCGTGGCCAGAAGCCTCGACCGCCCGTCGCCCGCTCCGCGCCGCTCTCGGGGCCCGGGCGCGCCCCGCCCGCCCCGCCCACCCTGACCTTCCAGAGAGCTATTTTTTAGCACTGGATACCTAAAAACCTAAAGAGCCGAGCGAAACAGCCTAAAACCAAGACGTAGAATAGCTTTGGGATAGGTTTTTAAGTCGGGTGCTATTTTTTAGCCCTCCTGGAAGGTCAGGGCAGGGAGATAGTGCGCGGAGCCCTCCTCGGGGGGCCCGGGGCAGCCCCGCTGGCGCTGCAGCTCGTCGCTTCGGGCCCCTGGCGTCGAGTCGGGCGTGTCCCTCGTCAGGGGGAAGATCCAAAGATAGGCGAAACATGGTCGGGGACGACGTTCCTCCTGTTCTTGACTACGTTTGAGCATTTTTTGGGCGTTTCTGAATTTGTCGTGCAACATCCGCCTGTAGGAGGACACGCCCGACTTGACCCGGGCGCCCCCCGGCCAGTCCTCAGGGGCGGTCTGACCTGACCTCGGCGGCGAGCGAGGGGGGGAAGTGAGAAGGAGAGTGCCTTCTCAGAAAGCTCGGACGCCCCCCCGGCCTTCCGAGACGTTTCCGCTTAAGCTTTCCCCGAAGACAGAGCAGAGCTTCTCAGAAGGCGCGAGGGCTTGAAGTCCCGCCGCCTTCTGAGTAGGCCTTCTCCTTCTCATTTCCCCCCCTCGCTCGCCGCCGATAACCGACACCTGGCAAACCATCCCCCTCCGTGACGTCCCCGTCGCCTCGCCCTAAGACGCATGCATGCGGCCGCAGGGGAGCTCGAAAGGCGTGGAGGATGTCGCGGAAGGGGCTGGCCTGCTAGGGGTCGGTCAGGCACGCGCCCGCAGTCCCCCCGCCCCGAAGAGAGAGAAGCGGCACGAGCAGGGGCGCGCGGACCTCCGGTGTCGGCGCTGGAGCCCGCCCGGGAGCGGGGGTCCAGCGCCGACCCTGTGCAGTGGAAAGCAGTGCCGAGAGACCCTGCTTGCCTCCAGGGCACCCTGGGCTTCTTGGGCTTCGATGTGGTTCTGCTATGGAGACCGTGGCGTCCCCACACCAAAAAAGAATGGACCTCCCGGGGTCTCAGGGTTGGGCTTCTCGTGGCAGGTTCCTCGTGGCGCCGAGCTCCTGCTGCACGTCGCCGACGGATCGGCGAGGGGCCCCCGACAGCCAACCCGCACGGCCCTCCGCGCTCCTGGGCGGGGATTGGGCTGTCCCTCCTCCTCCTTCTCCTCCTCCTCGTCCCCCTCCTCCTCCTCCTCGTCCCCCTCCTCCTCCTCCTCTTCCTCCTCCTCCACCTCCTCCTCCTCCTCCTCCTCCTCCTCCTCCTCCTCCTATCGGGGGGTCGACGCGTCCGCCCCCTGCGCCCATCCCGCCCCCATGCGTTGCCCCTTTGGCTCTCGGGTTACAGCTCGGCTCTCGGGCGGCGCCCTCGCAGCGCTCTCGGAGAGGCGCCGCCGCTGGAGGGCACCCCGAGGCTGGAGAGCCGCCGAGAGCCGGCGAGGACGGTCGAACGCCTCGAGCCCCACAGCAGATCAGCGATCCGCCGCCGACTCGTTCTATGCAGGGGTCCATCCAGAGCAGGCCCCCCCTGGCCGCCTCCGGCCCTCTGGTCCAGGGCTGGACCCACAAGCGGTGTTCTGGCCATCTCGTGGGCTGCTTTGTTTTTCGTTTTGTTTTGCATTCAAGGCGGAACGAAGGCAAAACGAGGAAGAACGACAAACAAAACGAACACGAACAAAAACCGCTTGAGTTCAGCCCTGCCCAGGAGGAGGAGGAGGAGGAGGAGGAGGAGGAGGAGGAGGAGGAGGAGGAGGAGGAGGAGGAAGAGGAGGAGGGGGAGGAGAGGGAGGAGGAGGAGGGGGAGGATGGGGGAGGGGGAGGAGGAGGAGGAGGAGGAGGAGGAGGAGGAGGAGGAGCAGGAGGAGGAGGAGGAGGGGCCCTTCCAGCGCAGCCCCCCCCGCGCGGCCGCCTCCAGCCCCCAGGTCTACGCCATGGCGCTGCTGCGGGTGCGCCGCGAGGCGCGCCTCCTGCGCGGCGTGTGCGGGCGCGCGGCCGGCAGGATCGCCGAGCTGAGGCCCCAGGAGCCGGCAGGAAAACGATCGCAGGCCTATGTCGGGCGTTGGCGGGACTGGGTCAGTGGGACCTGGTTTTTGTGATGTGTACCGGGGGGCGCCCCCCCCCCCGTCCCATTTCATTATCCGGAATTGCTGTAATCCGAGAAGCATCAGCTATTGCAGACCTGGTTTAGTGATTCCGATCCATATTTTGGGCTTCGGGGACCAACCACTAACCGGCTCTCCTTAACCGGTGTCCTGGCTATACCCGACTATAGGTTGACACCAGCACCACTATCGGCGGTGTTCCTCCACCAAGGGAAGAAGATTTTGATCTCGGTGATGGTGGTCATATTCTGGCTTCCAGGGTGACCGAACTATTGCCACCAACACCGAAATCTAGGATCATCTTCCCCCTGTGGAGGCAACCCCCATGTGTTGGTGTTGGTGCCCATTTCCAGGCCTCCGAAACGAGATCGACTGCGCTGACACTTCCTCTACCAGAGGAATATTCAAGAATGGTCAAACAATGGTATGGGGACGATGTTTGGAATATGTTTGATCAGTTTTGGGTATTGGTTCCGTCTTTTTTGAATTTTTCGTCCAAGATCCGCCTGTAGGGGGAGGTGCCCGACCTAACCGTAGGCTTAAGTCGGGCATCGCCCTTTACCAGGGGAATTTTCAAGGCTAGTCAGACTAAAGTATGGGGGCCGAGGCTCTTGCTCTTTGCGCGCGAGCGGCGCAGGAAAATGAGATCGACTGCGCCGACCTTCCCCCGTAGGCTGCGTGCGTAAGGTCGCGCGCGGTCGCTCTCCTCTTTCCACGCGGTGTGCGACGCCGAAATTCCCCCGTAGGCTTAAGTTGGGCATGTCCCTCTACCGGAGGAATTTGCAAGGCTAGTCAAAAACTATAGTATGGGGGCGATTTTCTTGCTCTTTTTTGGATGATGCTCGATTATGTTCTGATTACCTTCTGTTTCTCCTTCAAAATCCGCCTCGAGGAGACCATGCCCAATCTAAGCGTAAGTTGCGTGCGTAAGGTCGCGCGTAAGCGCCCTCTTCTCCACGCGGTCTGCGACGCCAGCGACCCGCGCAAGCCGCTGCTTAAAGTTGGTATGTCCTATCGCGTAAGACCCGTTTCTTTTTGTTCCTCACGTGAGAGTGCCAGTTTATTTCGCCATATAGGTCTCTGGTGCGGGCTCACAGGGGTCCACCCACTGGATAGCAAGTCGCGGTTGGAGCCGGCTGGGTGGCTGAGGTGGCCCAGCGCTGGTTCTGGCCAGTAGAAAGAGGGGAGAAAGGGCCCCCTCGTCGCCACGGCTTGACGCGGCTCGAAAAACTTGTCAGTTTCGACCCCGGGAGGGGCCTGGGGACCGATTCTTGAGCGAATTCCGAATTCCTGTAAACATTCCCCCCCTCTGGACTGATTTTGTTAGAGCTTATCCAGCTCAGTCCCCCCGGCCGCCTCCAACGTGAGAGTGACCTTTCGTCGGAGTGACCTCGAGTTCGGGCTCACAGGGGTCAACCAAATAGACAGTAAGTCGTTGAAGCTTCCGCTGGTTTTGAATTCAATGTGCAGGGCCCAGCGACGCAGCGTGTCACGTCCAATAGCGTCCAGTAGCCCCGATTTGTACCCAGATGGCGCCCAAGAGCGCCATGCGAGGGGGATACGTTGCGTCCTCTTTGCACGGTGTTGGGCGATGTTGGACGTGCTATTGGACGCTATGCCGACGACCAGCAGCTTCCGTGAGTTGCTTCTAGCCCCAGCGCTGGCTTACGCGCTTGAATTTGGCCTCTCCGCAGCCCCCGCGGCCCCCCGACGGCACCCACCAGAGGTCGCTCTTGCCTGGGGTCAGCAATTGCGTGTGACCAAAGGAGTTGCAAGGGCGCCCTCGATGGCGCGAAGTTCTTCGCGCTTCGCGCTTCGTGGTTCGGTTCCGATTGCTCCGCATCGTCCTCGTCTCCCCTGGGGGCGGCGCGACAGCGCGAAGCTATTGCCGCTTCGCGCTTCGCGCGGCGCGAAGCGCGAAGCCAGGCGCCCTTGGAGTTGCAAGGGGGGAAGGCCACCCCGACCCCTGTCCATGGCGTTTGCGCAGGGATCTGGGGCCTCTGCTGTACAGCCGGGTCCTGCTCGGCTCCCTCCTCGACCTCGTCCTCCAGAGGTCCGCGCCCGTGTGGGTTGCTCTGCCGCGAGGGTGGTCCTGCTGCCCTCCCGAGGAGATCTCCAACGCGGTCTACGGCTGCGGCCTCCTCCGCTTCCAGAGCCGGGCCCTGCTGCGCGCCGCCTCCGAGGACGCGCCCGGCCGGCTGGCGGGCTTCGAGGCGCAGCACCTCTCGAACATCGTCTACGCGCTGGGGCTCGTGAGGTTTGACGAGCCCGGCTTGCCGACGGCCCTGTGCGAGGCTCTGGGGCCAGAGGCTCGGAGGAAGGAGGGCCGGTTGAGACAGCGGGCGTTGGCCTTCGGGGGGCCGCTCTCCGTCGCCACAGAGCCACGGCTGGGCGCAGCTCGGAGAATGGGTGCGCTTGGTCCGGGGGGCCGGCTTCGAGCTACGGTTGTCTCAGCTCGCCTTGCTCCGAGAGAAGGCGGCACGAGCCAAAGGCTTTCGGAGGTCCGTGCGGATTTCCTGGGTCGGCGCTGGCCTCCCCCCCCAGGGTCCAGATTCGATCCGACCGATCCGACTCGTTGCCGATTCTGGCCAGCTCCATCCGGGCCTGGAGGAGGAGGGGGAGGAGGAGGAGGAGGAGGGGGAGGAGGGGGAGGAGGAGAGGAGGAGGGAGGAGGAGGGAGGAGGAGGAGGAGGAGGAGGAGGAGGAGGATATGAAGAGGAGGAAGAGGAGGGGGATTTGGTGGGGATGGGGGAGCTTCTCTGCCTGCTTCTGCCGCAGGGGTGCCACGTGTTTCTCCCCGCGAGAGGCGGCCCTCGGACGGTTGGGCGAGTTCACCGCCCAGGGGCTGTCCAACACCGCCTACGGCCTCGGGCTCCTCGGCCTCCGGCACGCGGGCCTCGTGCGCGCGCTGGCCGCCCACGTGCCCGGCCGGCTGCGGGAGCTCTCGCCCCAGAACCTCGTGAACATCTGCTTCGCGGCGGCGGTGTGGGGCCGCCCCGAGCTGTGGGCCCGGGCCGGGGAGCCGCGGCGGGGCCACGGCGCCGAGGCTCGAGGAGAGAGGCGTGGCACGAGGTGTGCAGTGGGCGCCACGAATAATCACCGAGGGCGCTCCACTACTGGCGCAACGTGCCAACTCGCGGGCGTCAGAAAACACACACACACGCACGCGCGTTTGCTTCGATGTAGTGGATCGTAGAGCCCCCGCGGCGGATCCAGGCCATTCGCGAGCAGTGACCGTGCGAGTCGTGGAGCGCGCTTGTCTAGATAGGGAACGGGTATGGCCAGGGCCCCGGGTAAGGGGAGCCTGTCAGTGATAGGGCACCGACATCAAAACAAGTATATTGGCATTTTGGAACCAGGTCTACCGTAGCTTGTTTTTGGGGTGTTGGCAGCTCCAGTTCGTGGGCTGGGGCAGGGGAAGCGCCCCCCAGCACACATCATTAAACAGGATCCCAGTAAACACAGTCCTTCTAGGCTTCCTAGATGGGGTCGTAGTAGACGAGGTCGGAGGAGCGCGCCGCATCGCCAATGCATCGCCAACGCGGCTCGGTGTGCAGCCCTATTTGCTTCACGTCGACGTCGCCGATGCATCGCTGACGTCGACAATGCATCGCCGATGCATCGCCGATGTGGCGCGATCCTCCGACCCCATCTATTCCGACACCACCTGGGAGGCCTCTAGTCCGGGCAATGCCTGATAGAAGCTGGCCCGCGAGCAGGTCTTTGATGGACCTGTTTTCCACCACCACCACCACCACCACCACAAGTTTGAGGGGGGAGGAGGCGGAGAAGGAGGAGGAAGAGGAGGAGGAGAAGGAGAAGGAGGAGGAGGAGGAGGAGGAGGAGGAGGAGGAGGAGGAGGAGGAGGAGGGGACGACTTTCCTCCGCCACCGTCTCCCTGCAAGCGGGTTTTCTTCCGTCTCCGACGTCACGGACGACACCCAGACCTATACGCGAAGGTGCATCTCCCAAATTTTGTTTTTAATTTAACCCTTCGTAGCCCTTCCCTTCCCCCCTTTTCCTCCCCGCCCCAAACATCTGGCCGGGGCGGGGCATCCTATCCTCCCGGCCGGAGGCGATCCCTGTGGCCGGCGATGCCAGTCGGACAACATCTCGCTCTTGGGGGGGCACCCCCTCCTTTGCCTGGGGTCCTTCCCCCCTCCCGGGCGGCCTCCCCGCGGCGGCGGCGGGCGTCGCGGTTAATGCCCTCCCCTCCTGCTCCTGGCCACCCCCATCCTCTGCGGCACAGCCCGAGGTCCAACCTTTTAAGCGGGTTCTCGCCACGGGGGTACCTAGTGTACAGGTGTCGCGGGGTTTGGGGTGGGGGTGGGGTGGGATGGTGGTACCCCCCGCTCCTGCTTCCGTCGCTGGTGGTGGGCTGCTCTGGTGGGGGTATCGACCACCCGTCTGTGGGGGCCGCCCTGCGCGCCCTCCGGGCGTGACGTGGAAGGCCCTTCTCCCCTGAGGACTGGGGGGTCGGGACGGCGAACCGCCGCCTCATCGCTGTTGGATTGCTCGCGTGCGGTCTGCTTCGAGTCTCGGCGCTCGTCCGGCAGCGTCGGCCCCTGCGGGGCCCAGGTGCCTTGGGCACTGTCGTCTTCCGCCCAGGGCGGCGGCCGCTTGCCTTGGCCTCTCCTGGGCTCGGCTCGAGCCCTTTAGGGCCCCAGCTGGGGCCCCGTCGGGCGCGGCTCTTCCTTGGCCGTGGTCCCGTGGGCTGCCGTTTCGGGGCCTGATGGCTCCCCTGGGTGGCCCTCTGCCGCTGGTCCGTGGGGCCCATCTTTGTGGGCCCTTGTTGGCCCGGTGGCCGTCGGCCCCTTGGGGCTGTCGTTCCAGGGGGGCCTTTTTGGCCGCCCCTGGCTCGTTCGCCGTCTGTACTCCCGTTTGGTCGGGGCCTTCCGTGTCGCTTGCCGACTCGTGTAGGTCGTCCTCGTTGTGGTCGTTCGCTGGTGGGTTGTCGTTGGCGTTTCGTCGGCTGTCGTCCGCCCCGGCGGCGCTCTGGTCGGTCTCTCGTCGTTTTTTGCTGTCCCTCTTGCTGTCGTCGGTCGCTGCGTTCGCGTTCGTGTGGCTCCGCTTCTCTCCCCTCTCTTCCTTCTGGCTGCTGCCCGCGTGTGCTCTCGCGCTGGCTCCCTCCTGGCGTTTGGCCCCTCCTATCGTCCCGCCTCTCTCCTGCCCTTCGCCTTTCCTCTCGTCTCGCGCCTTCGCTGGGGGTCTGCGGTTCGCCCCCCCCCCCCCCCCCCCCCCCCCTTCCGCTCCCACCTTGCCAGCTCGCCTTGATTAGTCCCGACTGGCTGGTCGCCGCGCGACAGCCCGCGAAGGCAAAACGAGGAGGAGGAGGAGGAGGAGGAGGAGGAGGAGGAGGAGGAGGAGGAGGAGGAGGACCCCGTCCCCCTCCTACTTATGGTGGTGGCTGTGGAAAACGATCCCACCAGTCTCTTGTCCCCCCGTTGTCCTCGGGGCCCACAGAGGCCCTGGGGTTTTGTCGTGGAGGCTCAGAACTCGACGACGAGCGTTCCCTGACAACCGTGTAAGCCCGTGCCAAGGAGCACCCTGCTTGCCTCCAGGGTGCCCTGGGTTTCTTGGGCTTCGATGTGGTTTTGCTGTGGAGGGCGTGGCGTTCCCACACCAAAGATCAATGGACGTCCTGGGGTCTCAGGGTCGGGTTTCCTGTGGTAGGTTTCTTGCGGTCGAGCTCCTACTGCAGCTTTCTTGCGGCAGGATTTCTCATCGCATGTGTCCGCTGTAGACGCCACCGTGGTTCGCCACGGCCGCCCACCGCGCTCTTGCCCTGCGCGCATGGCTGCTGCTGCCCGCCCGGCTGCTCATCGTTGAATTCTTCGGCGTCTGAGCGTCCCTCCTCTTTCTCGACCGTCCCCCTCCTTCCTTGCATGCCGGCCAATTCGCCAGTTCGTGCCCCTGCATAGCTGCTCGCTGGAGCGGGTTTCACCGTCTCGCCGCCGACGAAGAAGGCGTCCGCTGCAGACGTTCGGAGGTCTGCGCCGATTCCTCGGGTCGGCGCCGGGTCCCCCTCCCTTGGCTCGCGAAGCGCGCCAGGGGCCGGCGCTGGGGGCGCCGCCAGGCGGGGTGAAGCGTCGATCCAGGAGCTCCACGTGGATCCCCGAAAGTCCACAGGGGAGCTGGAGAAACGTGGCCAGGGCCAGCCCTTTCATTTTCCAGCCCTAGTCGGTTTCTTCTGGTCTTTCCAGCCGCGGCTATCAAGTCCCAAGTGTTTCGGGTGTGTCCTGGCCCCTGCCAGTTTTTCTAGCCGTGGCCACTTCCACCTTCATTGAACTTCCAACATCCACTGTTTCAGGCTTCTCTGTATCGAGCTGCCGTGGCAAGCCTCGAGGGAGGTTGAGTTGAAGGCCCACCTGCACTTCAGCACGCGGCCTGAGCTCGAGTGGGTGCTAAAACTCGACCTCGTTCCCTCGACTGTCGGGGGCCTCTGAGGGGGCCTCTCGGGAGCCTCCTGTAGGGCCTCTTTAGCCGTCATGTGGCTCCAGGGTTTCTGGAGCAGGCCGTGTGCACCATCGTCAGAACTATCCCAAGTCCGACCGTGACAGGGTAAATCCCCCCGCTTGCTCACTCTAGGCGGGGCAGGTCGGCAAGCGGGGCCACGGTTTTTTCATGCGCGGGCGTGGGTGTCTGTCCTTGTCCAGACACGCGACTCAAAGATTCAAAGCTGGACCCCCCTCGCAGGGAGGGAGAACAGCAGTCAGAGTAGGAGCTTGGAGGGACGGGAGAGGAGGTGGATCTGTATAAACGGTCGACTCTCAGGTTCAACCCTCTCGAGGTGGGGATGGGGGCTGCGAAACCCGACGGAGACGGCAGCCAGCCCCACCCGGGGGGCGCATGCCGGCCGCTGGGCCCAAGGTTTCCCCCAGTTGGGGTGGGGATGTTTTTTGTTCCGACGAAGGGCCAGGATGGCCACGACATGGCACGGTGGCGGTGTATAGATGCCTTCAGCGTATTTTTGTTTCAGTGCAACATCGTGAGAAATCACGACTGGAACCCTGTACCCCCATCTTTGTGGAACTCGTGGGGCCCGATCGCTCCGCGAGGGCCTCGGGGCGAGAGGCCAGGCGGAAGGCGCGCCCGGTGTGAAAGACGTCAGGTGCCCAGCTCTCGAGCGATGGCCAGAGGCTCGGAGGTCCCGGCCACGCCCTCGGGGCCGGCTTCCCTCCCCGATTTGCTCTCCGACGATTTCCGCTTCGCAACGCGTTCGTTGTGTGTGTGTGTGTGTTTTTGTTTGCTGTCCTTCTCCCCTCTCTTTCCAGGCCTGCGGCCTCGCGGGAGAGGAGGGAGAGCGAGGAAGGGGAGGCCGAGGAGGGGCGAGGAGGCGGGGGGTGGGGAGATGATGCACCACCACAACAGAACATTTTCCCGGCAAAGCAACCTAACAGCGATGTGTAGGAGCATATTTGGAATCATTCCCCTTAAGATTCAGATGAAAATCCAGTTGTAGAATTCTGCTGTTCTCGCAGTCGTAGTCGCATTCGCGATGACAGTCGCAGTGGCAACGGCAGTCGCAGTCACAGCCTCAGCCTCAGCCTGCCTCAGCCTCGCCTCAGCCTGCCTCAGCCTCAGCCTGCCTCAGCCTCAGCCTCAGCCTGCCTCAGCCTCAGCCTGCCTCAGCCTCAGCCTGCTTCAGCCTCAGCCTCAGTCTGCCTTCAGCCTCAGCCTCAGCCTGCAGCCTCGGCCTCAGCCTCCGCCTCAGCCTGCATCAGCCTTCAGCCTCAGCCTCAGCCTGCCTCAGCATCAGCCTGCCTCAGCCTCAGCCTCAGCCTCAGCCTGCCTCAGCCTCAGCCTCAGCCTGCATCAGCCTCAGCCGCAGTCTGCCTGCAGCCTCAGCCTCAGTCTCAGCCTGCCTCAGCCTCAGCCTCAGCCTCAGCCTGCCTCAGCATCAGCCTGCCTCAGCCTCAGCCTCAGCCTGCCTCAGCCTCAGCCTCAGCCTGCTTCAGCCTCAGCCTCAGCTGCCTCAGCCTCGGCCTCAGCCTCCTGCCTCAGCCTCAGCCTGCATGAGCCTCAGCCTCAGCCTCAGCCTCAGCCTCAGTCTGCCTCTCAGCCTCAGCCTCAGCCTGCCTCAGCCTCAGCCTCAGCCTCAGCCTCAGCCTCTCAGCCTCAGGCCTCAGCCTCAGCCTCAGCCTCAGCCTCAGCCTGCCTCAGCCTCAGCCTGCCTCAGCCTCAGCCTCAGCCTGCCTCTGCCTCAACCTCAGCCTGCTTCAGCCTCAGCCTCAGTTTGCCTTCAGCCTTGGCCTCAGCCTCAGCCTGCCTCAGCCTCAGCCTGCATCAGCCTCAGCCTCAGCCTCAGCCTCAGCCTGCCTCAGCATCAGCCTGTCTCAGCCTGCCTCAGCCTGCCTCAGCCTCAGCCGCAGCCTGCTTCAGCCTCAACCTCAGTCGGCCTTCAGCCTCGGCCTCAGCCTCCGCCTGCCTCAGCCTCAGCCTGCATCAGCCTCGGTCTCAGCCTCATCTTGCCTCAGCATCAGCCTGCCTCAGCCTAGCATCAGCCTGCCTCAGCCTCAGCCTCAGCCTCAGTCTGCCTTCGGCCTCAGCCTCAGTCTGCCTTCAGCCTCGGCCTCAGCCTCGGCCTCAGCCTCAGCCTGCCTCAGCCTCAGCCTGCATCAGCCTCAGCCTCAGCCTGCTTCAGCCTCAGCCTCAGTCTGCCTTCAGCCTCGGCCTCAGCCTCAGCCTGCCTCAGCCTCAGCCTGCCTCAGCCTCAGCATCAGTCTGTCTGAGCATTCAAAATGTGGCCTGGGAGTGCGTTTTGGGAACTCGAAGAACACGAAGTGGCCTACAGCTGGCTCCGGGCATTCAAAATCATGCCCAGGAATGGAATTCTGGGAACCCGAAGACCACGAAGTGGCCTACAGCTGGCTTCGGGCATTCAAAATCATGCCCAGGAATAGAATTCTGGAAACTCGAAGACCACGAAGAGGCCTACAATTGGCTCCGGGCATTCAAAATCATGCCCAGGAATGGAGTTCTGGAAACTCGAAGAACACGAAGTGGCCTACAGTGGCTCCGGGCATTCAAAATCATGCCCAGGAATGGAGCTCTGGGAACTCGAAGACCACGAAGTGCGTTACTGCTGGGTTAAAACTATCAGCATGTCCTGGCATTAAGGTGTGCAGTAGGCGCTGCGCAGTTCCTTTGAAAGGAAATCTTCGAAAGCAGGGCTGTAGCCAAGAAGGCTACGGGGACGATGCTGATGATGAAGATGATGAGTCTTGGAAGTCTGGGAAGTGGAAGAGCACGAAGTGGCATACAGTTGGCTCCGGGCATTCAAAATGTGGCCCGGGAGAGGAGTTCTGGGAAGTGGAAGAGGGCTAAGCCCAAACGGTGACGCTAGAAGGTCGCAGGCCGGGGTCCTGCTGCGTGGCCCCCGCGAAGGGCCCCAGAGGGCGCCACGGTGGCCACCGGGAGGCTGCTTTGAGGCCCTCGCGGCCCACAGCGGGCTACAGTGGAAACCAATGCCAAGAAACACCCTGCTTGCCTCCAGGGTGCCCTGGCTTTCTTGGGTTTCGATTGTTTTGCTATGGAGAGCGTGGCGTTCCCACACCAAAGTCAATGGACGTCCTGTTGTCTTGTTGTCGGGCCCCTACTGCAATTTCGAATTCCTTCGGATAACTTCTTGGATGCCGCCCCCGAAGCCTCAGCGCGGTGATTCTCGGATGCCTCGGAAACTGGGCGTTTTCAGTGGGATCGTGCACGCGGGTTGATCTCGGATACTTGCCCATTCGGATATCTCGGTAAGGCAAGCCTCCTCTGACACTTTCTCGGATGCCTAGCGTCCAGTCTCGTTTCTCCTTTCTCCTCCATTCCCCCAGCCTGTCTGTTCGCCGTCGTCGGCGCTCTCCATCCTGGTGTCGAATCCCGCCCGCGCCTCGGCGGGGACGGGAGTCAGCGCGCCCTCCACGGTTTCGAATGCTTTCGGCGCCTCTGCGTGGTTCTAAGCTGCAGGCTAGTTTTGGGTTTTTGGGGATTCATGTATATTTACAATATATATATATATATATATATACATTTTTATATATATATATATATATATATATATATATTATATGTCAGTTGACTATGTTTAGTTGGCTTTTTGGGAGAAGACGACCACGCAGAGGGGCGGCACCCGCGGACGGGGCGCCGTGCGCAGCCGCCCCCGCCGACGGGGTCGGACCCGCGTGGCCAGGCTGCCTGTCGACACACGGAGCCCCTGCGGCCCCGGGCTCCGCCGCGCCTCCCCCCGGGCGCGGCGGAGCCCGCCCTCCCCGCGGGGGCCGCCCGCCGCGGGGCGGGCCGCCCTTTCCCCCCTGGGCCGTGCGCTGCGCGCGGCAGAGCTCCCGTAGAGGTTGGCCGTTTTTTTTGTTGTGTGTGTGTGTTGTTTTTCCGTTTTTTTGTTTTGTTGTTTTTTTGTTTGTTTTTTTGTTTTTCGTGACTCTTCCCCCTTGCTCGTCGTGCGGGCAGCTCCCAGCCTCTCCCCCTCCGCCTCCTCCGCTGGCTGGCGCACGACGGCCGACACGCGTGGGCTCCGCTCCCGTGCTCCCCTGGCTCTCTTGTCGATCTCTCGCCGCGCAGATCGGCGCGCCTCGCCTGCTGCCCCTGCCGGGCAGGCCCAGTGATCATCGTCCTTCCGCGCTTTCGCTCGAGCACCTGCTTCTTCGCCAGGGCCCTCGACACAAAAAAGCGAGGAACGAGAAGACTGCTGGTGAGCCTTTGACATGCTTGCCGGATGGCCGACGGGAGACCGACGAGCTGCCCAGGCTGTTGGCGAAAAGCACCTCGAACAGTCCCAGCAATGACGGAACACCGTAATGTTTGTTTAGCTTGTTTCGTCTTCGGACGTGGGTTCGATCACGACCGTTTCGGCGCACTTCTCGAGGCCCCGCTGGACCAGAAGAAAGGCCCAACCAAGGCGTCCACAAGATGCACCTCTTCTTCTCTTCTCTACCGTCTCTCTTGCCAGAGCCACAGAACTCGATCTGGGACAGGTTAGAGTAAGTCTCACAGCTGGCTCTCTCTCGTTGGGGACGGGTGGTGCGAAAGCTGAAGGAGACAGGCATCCGTCCCCACCTGGGGGGTTCTAGTTCAGAGGGCGGCCAGTGGGACCAAGGTTTTTTTCGGTGGGGGTGTGGCTGCTTATCTGCTCTTGCCCAGACACTAGCGACGTACGAACACGGTTTCGATTGCGTGGATGTTCGGGCGTAGGCTGCCCGCGTAAGGTCGCGCTTGCGCCCTCCTCTCCACGCGGTGTGCCACGCCGGCGGCCCGGGTAAACCGCCGCGTAAGGTCGCTATGCCACTTCGCGCGAGGACCGTTTCGTTTCGTCGCGCACACGTGGCTCAAGGATTAAAGTCGCCCCCACCTCGCAGGACCGGATAAAGCAGCAGTCCGAGTTCGGTTGGGTTCGGGGCGTCGTGGAGATGTGGTCAAGCCAGGGCAGTGATCGAATGCACAACAATGAAAACCCGCCACAAAAGAAACAGGGCTCATGGCGTTCCAATCTTGCCAGGCCTGCATTCAGGCTCATGCTGCTCGGGAAAGGACACTCCGCTCTTCCGTGACGAGCCCCTCGACAAACGCCTGAGCATCCCAGTCCCCTATGTCGGAGGGCGAGGCGGACAGTCCTTGCGGAAGGGGTAACATTGCTATCAGCGACGCTTAGCGGAGGTGCGTTGTGTGCCAGTTGAAAGCTACCCCAGTTCCCGTCATGTTTGATCGTCAAGGTCACTCTTGCAGTGTTTACGCGGGCTTGGTCCCTGCTCCAGTCCTCCTCCGAAGTTCACTGCGCTGACCGTGCCGCTGCTGCCGCCGCGAGTGCCAAGCAGAGCCTCGACCTTGTGATCGTTTTCAGATTCCTTCTTGTTGCCGATCGGCGCGGACCTGTGCCCCCCCCCCTTCCCCCCCCCGTGGAGTAGATCTTTGCTGTTCTTGGCGCCTGCTTCAAGCAGGTGGAGCCCCTCCCCCACAGGACGCACTGAGGCAAAACTAGTCGCATCAAGCAGAGGTCTGGAGCTCCCCCCCCCATGGCACGCGTCACAGTCGGACCCCCCCCCCCTCCCCCCCCTTCCGCCCGGAGTCGAACGCCGAAACCGCCGAACCCGAAAACGTCCACCCCTGCTGCTCGAGTCCGCCGAGGCTCGCTTCGCTGCGCCGACGCTGCCGCCGCTGCCTCAGCGGGTGCCGAGCAGAGCCTCGACCTCTGCCGCTCAAGGCCGCAGCGGCCGCCGCCCCCGGCCGGCGGGGGCGCGGGCGCGCCGCGCCCGCGCGGGCCGCGGGGAGGCGCGGCGCGGCGGCGCGCGGCGGCGCCCCTCCTGGTGGCGGGGGGCGGCCTCGCCGTGCCCGAGGAGGCTTTCGGGCCTGCCGGGGAGGCGTCGGTCGCGGAGGCGCGCGCCGTCGGGGGCAGCGCGTCGGGAGTCGGGCGTGTCCCTCCACGGGAGGAGCGTGCAGCAGGCCGGGCACGCCCCTTCCACGGGAGGAGTGCGCTTAAGAGAGCAGCAGAGCAGAAGCAGTCTATGGGGACGACTGTTCGACTGCCTGTGGCCACTTTTGAACATTTGTGTTGAATGTGCAAGTTTTTTTTGTTCTCTTTTTTTTGTTCTCTCTCTCTCTCTCTTTCTCTCCAAAATTCCAAAATCCGCCTTCAGGAGGACTTGCCCGACCTAGCAACGGTGCGGTTGGCGTCGCAACCATGGCGTGCGGCGTGCACGGAGGAAGCCGCGCCCTGGCAGGGGGGGCAGCACAGAAGGCTCCGCCGCGGGGGAGCACACCCCCCTCCTTCCCTCCTTCCCCTCCTCCTCCTCCTCCTCCTCCTCCTCCTCCTTGTCCTTGTCCTCCTCGTCCTTCTCCTCGTCTTCCTCCTCCTCCTCCTCCTCCTCCTCCTCCTCCTCCTCCTCCTCCTCCTCCTCCCCGCACGGGTGTAGCGTGCACGGAAGGGTGCTTTATTTTTTGGGGATGGCGTGCTTTTCGGAGGTCGGTGCTGCACGCTATCTTCCCCTCTGACGTTCCTGCTCGAGCATGGAGGAGGGCGACTGCATTGGCGGCGGGCCGCGTCTCCGTGCGAAGAATCTGCGTGCTCCGTCGCCAGATCGGGCGGCCCTGGCCCATGCTTCAGGGGGTACGAGCCTTCCTTGCTCCGTGGATCGGGCGCCCACGCGCCAGGTCCACGGATCCGTAATCCTTCAGGAGGGAAAGAAACACACAGACACAATTAATCGTCCATTCCCCAGAAAATAGGGACAAATATGGGAAGTGTGGGGGGGAAGACACAAACCCAGAAAACAAGGGAAAATATGGGGAATCTGTTTATTTGTGTGTATTTATTTGTGTGTCCCAGGGCCCCTTCAATCCTGAGCTCGGGGCGCCCAATAGGGGGGTGAGGACGAGCTGGGCGCGCTCGCGCCATGCCTGACATCCTACCCCTCCCAGCCATTCCTTCCCAGTGCGCCGTTGCCTGGCCATCCGCCGACGCGTGGCATGGCGGACCCCGAGCTCCAGGGAGGACCCCATCGTGTCGTGCGCGATCGGAGAAAAGGGGATGGAGCTGCGCACATTTGGGGAGGGGTCGGCCAGGGTGAGGGGGGGTGAGCCGGCCGATGGGGGTCAACCCTGCGAGACGTTTTAGATCTGGGCTCAGCGGTTGTTACAGGCGTGCCTGGCCCAATACGCCCCCAGCTCCTCGCCTCCAGCTCCCCGCCCCAGCTTGGAGCCTTTCGCGCAGGGACCTCGTTGGAAATCCGTGGGGCGCTCTGGGCCAGGTGGGTGGATGCCATGGCCGGGACTACGCCCTGTACTTCCGGCGGATCAACTGGCCGCATTCGCCTCTCGTGCCTGGGTGGTAGGCCGCTGGGGGAGGAGGCAGCATTTGGCACTCTAGCTCTGCCACGCTTCTAGCCAGGCTCGATCCCATCCCCATCCCCAAGATTGCTAGACTGGATACTCCTCAAGATCGGCACCAAGACAAGGTGATGCCAATCTCAGGGATGGGGATACTTTTCAGACTGGTACGTCTCAGTGTGCCTGGGCGTAGCGGTGGATTAGACTTCCTGGCATCGAAGAAGAGGACTTCCATACATTCACACCGTTTTCGCAGCTCCGCGCGGCTCCCCTCCCTGGCGGGGGGGGGGGCCCAGCGCCGATCCTCCGCATTGGGTAACACATGCAGTGCGAAAGCGTTGGCTGCTCACGTGTTCTAGGCCTCCGGGAAGTCCCCGTCGCGCCCCGGGGCCGACGGGAAGCGGCCGAGGACGGAGCGCCGGCCCCGGGGGCCGGGCCGCCGGGGAGGAGGCGGGGACGCAGGGGCGGCGGGCTCGGGAGGCCGTCTCGGAGGTCCTCCGGCGCCCTCTTGGAGGTCTGCGGGCACCGGACGCCTCTGGGGGCCCTCCTCGGAGGCCCAGAGGTTGACACCAACACCAGCAGCGCTGGTGTGCCCGCGCCGAGGCAAGATGATCCCGATCTCGGCGATAGTGGTAATAATTCGGGCTTCCGGGTGGCCCGAGCATCACCACCGACACCAGAATCTGGGGTCGTCTTCCTTTGGTGGAGGCAGCCTTCTGGGTTGGTGTTGGGGCGCAGTTCCAAGCCTCCAATCTCCAGCTGCGCCTCGTCGTGGGCGATTCGGGGATGCAGAGACCCATGCCAAGAGACACCCTGCTTGCCTCCAGGGTGCCCTGGCTTTCGTGGGTCTCGACGGTTTTGCTGTGTTGAGAGCGCGGCGTTCCCGCACCGAACATCAATGAACGTCCTGGGGTCTCAGGGTTGGGTCTCTCGTGAAAGGTCTTTCGTGGAAGGTCTCTCGTGGTCGAGCCCCTGCTGCACCCGAGTCGTCCCGAGCGGCCGCCTGGGGCCCAGGGCTGTGGACCAGCAGCCGCTGGGGGCGCACGCAGCAGGGGTCATCGGCGTCACCCCAGCATACTTCTGCTATGTGTGCGTCGCCCCCCCCGGGGGGCGATGCGCGCACCGAGAAATCTTATCCTACATGCGTCGTGGCGGGCGCTTTCTGGCCACACCGCTCGGGAAGCGATCTACTACAAGATGGGTGTACTAATGTTCGGGTCGGACGCGCGCCTTCCAGGTGGAGGACATATATTATTAGTACGTCTCTGTGCGTCCCAGGTCAGTCAGCGCCAAGTGGTCGTTTTCTTATTCGTTGTTCTGCCGATTGGCGCGGGCCCTCGCCCCCCCCCCTGGAGTAGACCTTGGCTGTTCTTGGCGCCGGTTTCGAGCAGGTGGAGCCCCTCCCCCACAGAACGCAATGCTGCAAACAGTCGCGCTAAGCAGCGGTCCGGAGCCATACCCTTCTCCTCCCCCCTCTGCCCAATGTCGAAACGCCGAATACGAAAACGCTCACCAGCGGGGGTCCGCCGATCCCCTCCGAGGCCGCCTCTGGCCGACCTGGCCTTCGGTCAGCCACGCGGGGCCGACGTTCCCTCTCTCCTGGGCCTGTGCCCGAACATGCAACACTACGGCCTGAACCCCTCGATCAGCATTCCTCCCTCCTCCTCCTCCTCCTCCTCTTTTTCCCTCCTCCTCCTTCTCCCCTCCCCCTCCTCCTCTCCTCCTCCTCCTCCTCCTCCTCCTCCTCCTCCCTCCCCTCCTCCTCCTCCTCCTCCTCCTCCTCCTCCTCCTCCTCCTCCTCCTCCATGCACCTCACGATCAAGCGGCGCCTTCTTTCTTGGTTCCCCGAACGCCTCGGACTCCAGCTCGCTCGTCGTCCCTACGATCGTGCTCTGGCTGAAGCTGAAGCAGTTCAAGATCGACTACTACGCCGCGCTGTTGCCTGGTCTGCCAGATGGCTTCCTGATCTGCTCCTCGATGCTCGGGGTTTTGACAATGAGGGTGACTGGATGATCTTGTGCGAGCATTACCTGGCAGGCGTCCTTCTCCGTGATGATCTTCGCCCGCTGTATCAGTCCGACGGTCAGCGTCACCAGATCGCACGTGACATGTGCCACCAAGCGTGGGAGGACGGAGCCTTTGGCCGCCGCCTTCTCGAGCTTAGTCTTCTTGGAAATGCCGGCCTTCGACATGAAGGCAGACGCGAACAAGACCGGCACAGTGCTGTGCTTGCCGCAGAGCATCGAGCCCGCCGTCGATGGGTCGAATCACATCTGCCCGCAGCTCCTGCTGATGATCAGCCCGACCAGCTCGACCCTCCGTCCAACGTGGACATGCCCGAATCTGACCTGATCGGCGCCGACGAGATCCCGTCCGACCTGCAGGAGCGATGGCAGTGCCTGAAGATCCACCTAGCTGAGCTTCCGCCTGCTCGCATGTGGGCGATGATGAGAACTCCCAGCGGAGGGTGACATCCTACCGCGTGCACGTCCTGCACACGAAGCGCAGCTGCCACTTCGGCTGCGACGCCAAGGACGCCATCGCGCACTCCCTGACCTGCCCCAGGATGCTCCACCACATGGCGAAGCCGCGAGGGGACCTGTCCGCCGAGCTGCTGACGCGCCTTGGCCTTGGCTTCCTCCAGCCGTTCGACGGCGAGAACGGCATCAGGAGCTCGATCGCCAGGCTGTCCGTGGCGTGCCGTGCGTGCCACCTGTCGAAGGACGCCGCTGCAGAGGGCTTGCTGACCTACGAGAGGATGTCGACCTACTTCTGCACCTCCAGGCACGCGCTGAGGCTGCCTCCCGACCTGTCGGGCGGCGCGGGCGCGCGCTGCTCTAGTTCCATCTCTTTTCCCCGCCCCCGATCCGCCCTCGTTACGTCGTGAACCTGCTGCGGGAGGCGCGCCTCGCCCCCACCCGCCGCCCGAGTCGAGAGGGCGAAACCCCATTACAATCGGGTGCTCGCTAGAAATCGAACAGACGTCCGCCATCGGACGTTCGCTCCTCTTCCTCCTCCTCCTCCTCCTCCTCCTCCTCCTCCTCCTCCTCGATCCGCATTTCTGTCGGCGCTCCGGCGCCACCGCTGGGCCCTCGCAGGGCCGTCCCCCAGGGACGGCGGACCGGCGCCTCGCCTCGCCTCGCCTTGGCCCTCCCAGGCCTCCGCCAGGCCAGGGCCTGGGAGCTCCTCCGTGGCTGGAGCGGGTTCCCGACGTGGCCCTGGCTGTCCTGGGTTGGAGGCCATGTAGTGTTAAATCAGGCGTGTCCCTCTACAGGAGGAACATTCAGAAATGGTAAGAAAATGGTCTGGGGATCATTTCTTGGTTATTGTTTGATTATTTGGGGGTATTATTTATTTGCACCCCAAATCCGCTTGTAGGGGGACATGCCGGACCTAAATGGAATGGGGGGGGGCGACAAATGCGGGGGCAGCGAGGGGTGCAGAAAAGGGCCCCCGTGGGGCTTCTTAAAGGGACCCTTTCGGGCCCGCAAAGGGCCTCTAGGGCCCGAAGGGCTCCTCCCCCCCCTTCTCCTCCCACTTATCGCCCCCCATACGAATTCGCGCCCGACTGGGCCGGCGCTGGTCCAGACAATGGCGAGCGCCCGAGGGATGACGCTCAGAGGTCGCAGGGCGCTTTCCCGCCTCCCGTCCCCGCGTGCCTCCTCCCCCCAAAGTTCGGGGGAGCGTAAGACCCGGGTTTGCCAGGACTCGGGTTACCAATGGTTTTTTGACGACCGCGCCTCGGATTTTGACGAGGAGGAGTTTCGTGGGATGTCTGCAGCGGGAGGCCTCGTCAAAATGCAGGCTCGGCCTCGTCATTTTTTTGACGACCTCGTCGGGGATTTCCGAGTCCCCTGTACCCAGGTCTTACGTCCCCCTGAAAAGTGGTTACTCGGAGACGGAGGGGCGCTCGGGGACACCCGCGCCCCCGCGGGGCTGCTCCGCCCGCCCTGGTGTCCCGACGTGTCGGCGTCCAGGGCCCGGCGCCGAGAAGCGCAGACCTCTTTCCCTGCCGCTGAGATTGGCAGCGGCAGGGAAAGACAGTCCCAGCCAGAAATGTTCTAAGAACATCCACGGGATGTTCTTAGAACAGTTCTGGCTGGGACTGTTTTGTTTTATCACGTCGGGTTTATATTCTAAGAAAATTGTCCCTGTCTTTAGAACATGTTTGGACTCTAGGAACAGTTCGTGGTAGCCTATAGGAATGCCGGGACGGTCGGTCCCTGCTCAACGACCAGAACCTCCTCCGATAATCCAGCCATGCTGTGGATGCGGATGAAGAGGGTGAGGTGGGCTCGAAGGACCACGCTGCGTCGCCGACGCATCGCCAGAGTCGACGAGAAGCCCCCCTGGAGCAGCCCAGCCGGCGACAAACGGCCGCAGCCATGTAGCATCGACCCTCCGACTCTGACTCGGTGCACACGCAGCCCGAATCGATGCATGTTCCGATCCGATTTGATTTCCTGATTCGACGCTGGCTGCTTGGAGCTGACGGGACGCCTTCCAGAGCCGACAAATGGGTGCAGGCATCCAAAAGGCCATGTGTCACATGTTCTCCGCCTCCGCTTTCTCCCCTTTCTTGGCCCCAGTACGTGTTTGGGACTTCAGTTCAGGGGGGAACCCTTGTATCTCTGGGCACTTCAACTTTGTGACATCTCATTCCCCCCTTTGTGATTTTCCGTCAACCTTGTCGGCCTTTGCAAGCAGCAGTTGCGGGGCAGGCAGACAAGACGCCTTCTGGAGCATGTTGCTGTCAGCTTCCAGGATTTCCGTTGAGGACTGTACTGGGGGACGCCCAGCTCGACTCAATTCCGCCTCCTTCGCCCTCGCTGTCGCCGTCGTCATCTTCATCGTCGCCGCCGCTGTCGTCGTCGTCGTCGTCGTCGTCGTCGTCGTCGCGGTGGTCGTCGACGTCGTCGTCGCCGTCGTGGTTGTCGTCGTCGTCGCCGTCGTCGCCGTCGCCGCCGTCGCCGTCGTCGCCGCCGTCGTCGTCGCCGCCGTCGCCGTCGCCGCCGCCGCCGCGAGGCCGGCCGCCGCGCCGCCCCGTGCTGGACGCGGCGGGAGGCACCGGGCGCGGCATGGCGGTGCGGGCCCCGCAGCAGGCGGCCGGGCCTCGGGGCGGCCCCAAAGGTGCCGCGCCGGGGGGTCGGGGGGGGGCTTCGGGCGTCGAGCTTCGACGCTTTCCTCCTCCTCCTCCTCCTCCTCGCTCTCCTCCTCCTCGCTCTTTTCCTGCTGCTCTTCCTCCTCTTTCTCTTGCTCCTCTTGCTCTTGCTCCTCCTCCTCCCTTTCCTCCTCCTCCTCCTACTCCTCTCCCCCCTCCCTTCTTCCCTTCCCGCAGCCCTCCTCGCGCCCCCGCCTCCATCGATCGCCCCTCTTTCTTCTCCTTCTCCTCCTCCTCCATTCCTTGTTCTTCTGAATAACTTGTCCTTGTCGCACCCCGAGGCCAGTTTTTCGGGCGGGCCAGGTGTTTCGCCTGAGACCCCTTTACCATTTCTCATCCTGAAGTTTACACATTGGCAGGAGTTTCACATATGGAGGGCGGGTCGTTTTTCGGGAGACTCTTCATGGGGGGGGATCCCATGGGGGGATAGGAACCCAGGGGGGGGATCCCATAGGATCCCCTGGGGATCCCATGGAGAGTCTCCCGAGTTTTCAAAATGTGGCTCTCGCCGCCTTAGCGCGGTACGTACACATTCTTTTGAACCAATTGCACAAGTTTCGCAGATTGAGGGCGAGTCGTTTTCAAAATGTGGCTCTCGCCTTAGGGACGCGCACATTCGTGTTGAACATGTGCAAGAGTTGCACGGATTGAGGGCGAGTCGTTTTCAAATCGTGGTTCTCGCTTGAGCGCCGCTCACAAATTACAAATGTGCAAGAGTTTCACGCATTGAGGGCGAGTCGTTTTCAAAGTGTGGTTCTCGCTTTAGCGCCGCGCACATTCGATTCAAATCTGTGCAAGAGCTTCACATAATGAGGGCGGTTCCTTTTCAAAGTGTGGCTCTCGCTTTAGCGCCGCGCACATTCGTTTAAACATGTGCAAGAATTTCACGGGTTGAGGACGGTTCCTTGTCAACATGTGGCCCTCGCCTTAGAGCCGCGCGCATTCTGTTACAAATTTTGCAAGAGTTTCACGGATTCCTATGATTTAGTGAGGGGGCCGTCTACAGGAAGGGGGGGCCACCCAAAAACGCTAACAGCCAGGCCGGGGGGCACAACTAAAATGCAATATTCAAAATTACGTTTTTGTCCGAAGGCATGGTTTGGAAAATCCAGAATTATGGTTTGTTGATGTTTTTGCCCTGAAGGGCTGTGTGTGCTTGAATTCAGAAGTCGTGATTTTATTGTGGGAAGGCTTCGCCTCTTTCGCCCTTCTGGAAGTGTTGTTGCACGATGAACGCCACGTGCGACACATGTTTGTGGGGAGTTCCGTGTGTAGTTTCATTCGCGGTTGATCGCGTAGTTGGTTTCGTTACTGTTCGTATCCATCACGGTCCACCCAGCAATGGCACCCAGGCGAAATGTCTTGATCAGGGAAGTGCGGGAACATTCCGTGTAACGAAGAGAAATTGATGGGGAAGCCGTCAAACTGAATTTCGTGGGTCAGCCTGGGCACGCCCGGGTGTGAATGCACATTCGCGGCCCTTGCCGAAACAGGCAGGGCGCAGAAGAATGATGAGGAGGCGGGGGAGGGGGAGGCGGGGGGGGGGAACACGAGGAGGACGAGGACTAAAAGGAAGAAGGGGGGAGCGACGGGAGAAGCAGGAAAGGGGCGAGCAGAAGTATGATGACATTGACTGCGCAAGCTTTGGGGGGAGGAGGAAGAGGAGGGGGAGGAGAAGGAGGAGGGGGATGAGGAGGAGGAGGAGGAAAGGAGGAGGAGGGAGGAGGAGGGGGGGAAGAGGAGGAGGAGGAAAGGAGGAGGAGGAGGAGGAGGAGGAGGAGGAGGAGGAGGACGAGCGTACAACGCGCACGCGCGCGTGCGCGCGAGGTGTGATTTCTGCATTGTTCTCAGCGGTCTGGCAACGAAGGGGCCTGGAAACGAAGGGGTTCTTGGACGGTGACCGAATGGGTGTTCCAGGTAGCACGGGGCTGCAGCGCGCGCCAGCCAAGTGGCTCAGCGCGCAACGCGCCCGCGCGCGCGCGCCGGCGCGAGCAGTGAATTCTGTGTGATTTATAATAGAAGTGCCGCAATGTTGGCGTGGAAGCTCAAGTGGCCCCCTAGCGGAGACCGGTTGGATTTCCGATTTACCATGGGTTTGTAGCGCGTCGGTGAAGTGGCTCAGCGCGCAACGCGCCCACGCGCGCGCGCGGGCGCGAGCTGTGAATTCTGTGTTATCCACAAAACAAGGGCAGTCGCGCTGCCCTGGAAACTAAAGTGCCTCCCCAGCGGTGACCGACTTGATTGTCAAATTGACGTTGGGATGTAGCGTGTCGGCCAAGTGGCTCAGCGCACAAGTCGCCCGCGCGCGCGGGGGCGAGCCGCCGCTCTGCGTTATCCAGAACAGAAGGGCCGCCATGGTGGCTTGGGAGTTCAAGCAGCCCCCTAGTGGTGGCCGGTTTCTGTTTCCAATTTAACATGGGCTTCTAGCATGTCGGCCAAGTGTCTCAGCGCACAGCGCGCCCACGCGCGCGCGCGAGCTGTGAGTTCTACCCGCAATAGCAGGGCCGCCATGCTGGTCTGGGCAATCAAGCGGCCCATTAGCGGTGACCGATTGAATATCCGAGATAGCTCGAGTTTGTAGCGTTTTGGTTAAATGGTTCAGCGTACAACGGGCCCACGCGCGCGCGCCCGCTTGCGCTCGCGCGCGCGAGCTGTGAATTCTGTATCACCAACAATAGAATGGCCGCCATGTTTGCTTAGAAACTTAAGTGGCCCCTCAGCAGTAACCGACGGGCTTCCAAGTTAGCAAATGGTCGTAGCATGCCGGTTAAGTTGTGCAGCGTACAGAGTGCCCGCGCCTGTGCGCGCAGGAGCGAGCTGTGAACCCTGTATTCTCCGCAATGCAAATGCCGCCACGTTGGCCTGAGAACTCAAGTGGCCCCTTAGCGGTGGCCGATGGTATTTTCCATGTTTAACATGGGTTTGTAGCATGTCGGCCAAGTTGCCCAGCGTACAAGGCGCCTCGCGCGCGCGCCCGCGCGCGCGCGAGTTGTGAATTTTCGCACTGCCCGCAGTAGAAGGGTCGCCATGTTGGCCTGCACAGTCAAGTGGCCCCTTTGCGGTGGCTTCCAGCATGTCAGCCAAGTGGCTCAGCGCGCAACGCGACCGCGCGCGCGCGGGCGCGAGCTGCGAACCCTGATCCAAAGTAGAAGGGCCGCCGTGTTGGCTTGGAACCCCGGATTGATTTCCAGGTGAGCACTGGTTTGTGGCACGTTGGCCAAGTGGTCCAGCGCTCAACGCACCCGCCTGCGCGCGCGCGAGTTGCGACTTCTGGATCACTTGGTTACCCATAATAGAAGGGCCGCCACGATTGCCTGGAAACTGAAATGCAATCCTATCGTTGGCTGATTCGATTCCCGAGTAACCATGAGTTCGCAGCGTGCCGATTAAGCTGTACATTCTTTATTGCACGCAATAGAGTGGCCGTCATGTTGGCCTGGAAGCCATAGTGGCCCCTTAGCGGTGGCCGATTGGTTTTCCCAGTTTACCTAGGGTTGCCGCATGTCGGCCAAGTTGCTCAGCGTACAACGCACCCGCGCGCACGCGCGGGTGCGGGTTGTGACCTCTGCATCGCTCACAACAGAAGGGCCGCCGTATTGGCTTGGAAACGCAAGTGGCTCTCTAGCGATGGCCGACTGGATTTTCAATTTAACATGGGGTTGTAGCATGTCGCACAAGTGGCTCAGCGTAAAGGACGCCCACGCGCGCGCGCGCGAGCAGTGACTTACGAACTATCCACACCAGAAGGGCCGCTATGTTTGCTTGGAAACTAAAAGTTGCCCGTTGCGGTAGAAGATTGAATATCCTAGTTAGCATGTGGTTGTGCCATGTTGGCCAAGTAGCTCAGCGTGCAACGCGCCCGCGCGCGCGGGCGCGAGCTGTGAACTCTGTATCATCCACGACAGAGGACCGCCGTGCTGGCCTGGCACTTCAAGCGGCCACGTGGCGGTGGCCGAATGGATTTCCAAGTTAACGTGGGGTTGATGCATGTCGGCCAAGTGGCTCAGCGCACAACGCGCGCACGCGCGCGCGCGGGCTGTGCATCCTGTACTACCCACAATAGAAGGGCCGCTGTCTCCTGGAAACTCATGCGGCCCCTGAGCGGTGACCGATTGGAATTCCGAGTTCACATGGGCTTGTAGCATGTGGCTGAACGCACATAGCGCCCGCGCGCGCGCGCCCCCCCCCCGGCGCGTGCGAGCTCTGAAAGCCGTACTACCCGCAATATCGGGTCCTTTATGTTGGCATGGAAGCTCAAGTGGCCCCTCCGCAGTAACCGATTGAACTTCCGAGTTAACATGGGGGTTGTCGCGTATCGGCCAGGTGGCTCAGCGTACACGTCGCCCACGCGCGCGCTAGCTGTGAACTCTGTATTTTTTTTCCACCGTACAACGGCCACCATGTTGGCATGGAAAATCTAATTGGCCAATTAACGGTGACGGATTGTATTCCGAGTTAACATGGGCTTGTAGCATGTCGGTCACGTGGCTTAGCGTACAACGCGCCCGCGCGCGCGAGATGTGACTTCTGGACTACCCACATTAGAAAGGGCCGCCATGTTGTGGCCTGGAAACTCAAATGGCCCCTTAGCAGTGACCGATTGGATATCGAAGTTAGCAGGAGTTTGTAGCGTGTCGGTTACGTGGCTCGATTTACAAAGCGCCACCGCGCGCGCGCGCCCGCGACCGCGCGAGCGCGAGTCGTGAATCTTGGGTTGCCCACAAAAGAAGGGCCGCCGTGTTGGCCTGTGAACGAAGGTGGCCCTGAGAGGTGACCGACTGCATCTCCAAGTTAACATGTGGTTGGAGCATGTCGACCATGTGGCTGCGCGCGCAACGCGCCCACGCGCGCGCGGGCGCGAGCTGTGAAATCTGTTGTACCCACAATAGACGGGCCGCTATGTTTGCCTGGAAACTCAAGCGGCCCCTTCAGCGGTGGCCGAATGGATTTCCAAGTTAACATGGGGTTGTTGCACGTCGGCCAAGTGGCTCAGCGTACTACGCGCGCGCGCGGGCGCGAGCTGTGCATTCGGCGCGTGGCGGCCGCGGGCCTTTCTGCGTGGGAAGTAAACACAATATGCGAGCGCGGAAATGCAGCCACACGCACTGTGGCCATGGGCCACTACGTAGGTAGGCGAACATACGGTTGCAAGGGGCAATGCCGCCGCGCGTTAGGGCGGGACACCATATTATGCGCGAGGGGAAAGCGCCGAGGCCATGTGCGGCCCGTGTTCAGCGCAGCCCGGTCGCCCCCGGCCTGGGGCCTGGCCCGGCAAGCAGCCCTGCCCACCCTGACCGGTGCCCAGCGGGCTGGCCCCTCGCCCACCCAATAGCTCGGCTGCAGGTGACCGGCCGGTATATAGCCCGGCCAGTAAGTCCGCGAGCGCGGCGGGCAACCCTGCCGGTAACTCCACGAACCCGGCCGGTAACCCCGCCGGTAATTCTACGAACCCGGCCGGTGACCCGGCCCGGCCGGTAACGCGGCTGGTAGCCCGGCTGTTAACTGCGCGCCCGGCCGGTAACCCGGCTGTTAGCCCCAGCCCGGCTGGTAACCCGGCTGGTAACCCGGCTGGTAACCCGGCTGTTAATTCCCAGCCCGGCCGGTAGCCCGGCTGGTAGCCCGGCCCTTAGCTTGGCCTTGCAGCACATTCTGTAGCGGAGCTACAGCGCCGCTACAGAACGCCGCAGACGGCCGGCCCTTTGCCTGGCCGGCAGCCTGGCTGTAACTCCGCGCACCCGGCCGGTAGCCCGGCTGTTAATTCCTGCGCGCCCGGCTGGTATTTCCGCGCACCCGGCCGGTAATTCGGCGATTTTGGTTGGTAACCTGGCTGGGAGTTCAGCGAACCGGGCCGGTAATTGCGCGAGATCGGGCAGTGGCCCGGATGGAAATTTTGCGCGCGCGGCGGGCCCCGCAGCCGGGAATGTCGCGGGTTAACCGCAGGAGGCCCCCCCCCCCCGCCCTCCGGATTTCCTTGGGACGAAAACAAGGCCCCGATGCCCCTGGCCCGCCCCCCGTGGATTCTTTTCCCGTGATGAGCCGTTTGGGCGAAATCCTCTTCGCGTTTGCACCTATGGCCCACTATTGGTCGTCCGCTGGTCACAGCAAGCCGCGGCAGCCGGCGCAGGAAAGCCATGGCGCGCTGATGGCCATGCACTTAACAATTCGTGGAAAACCATTGGGCGCCGCGCATGTGTCTGGCCAGAGAACTACATTTCAAATGTGGTTTTCCCTTAGGGTTTTCGCGTTCACGCCGACGACAAACGCGCGGGAACCAAAGTGCGCAGCGCGCGCGATTTTGCGCTGCGCACTATGGTTTCCACTTGTATGGTCATCTGTTGGGACGAGCATTAAATTGCGCATCGTTTGGTTTTCGCGTTCACATCGTTCACAAATTTATGGGGCGAAACCGTTGTGCGCACCGAAACGTCGCGCGCGCGACCTTGCGCTGCGCGCTGGCTTTCCCGCGCAATTATCAACTGCATGGCCATCTGTTGGGGCCAGAGAAATATTGTTTACATGATGCATTCCCGATTTGGACTTCGAGTTCGCATGCGTGGGAAGCCATAGTGCGCAGCGCAAGGTCGCGCGCGCGCGTCTTTGCGCTGCGCACTGTGGTTTTCCACGCATTTGCTAATCGTGTGGCCATCTCCTGGATTCAGAGAACTAAATTTTGCTTAGGGTTTCCCCTATTGATTTTCAGGCTGACATCGTTGACACATGCGTAGAAAACCACAGTGCGCAGCGCAAGGGCGCGCGCGCGCGACCTTGAGCTGCGCAATATAATTCCCCGCTCATTGTCCAACGCGCGCGCGCGACTTTGCGGCGCGCGCTGCGGTTTCCAACGCATTTGCCCATTGTACGGCGAGTCCTTGGGGCCAGAGAATTCAGTTTCACATTTGGTTTCCCCGCGCGCGCGCGTGGTGAGTTTTGGATTGCCCCCCATAAGCAGATCGTTTTGTAAAGCCAAAGACTGAATTTATTTTTGCCTGTGAAGTAGTAAGGGGGCCGACGGAGGCGCGCAGTTCTGCATAGCATTGTGGGCAATGCAGAACTCCCTACGCGCGCGCGTGGTGAGTTCTGTAGTGTCCACATACAGAACTACGCGCTCCCCTCGGCCTCCTTACAGCTTCACAGAAAAGTCCAATTCAATTTTTGGATTTACAGGGCGATCTTCTTATTGTGGACAATGCAGAACTCACCACGCGCGCGCGCCGCGGCGCGGGCGCGTGTAGGAAGTTCTGGATTGCCCACAATAAGAAGATCGCCTTGTAAATCCAAAAACTGAATTGAACTTTTCTGTGAAGCTTTCTGGAGGCCGACGGAGGCGCGCACAGTGAGCGCCTTGAGTAAGGAACACTTACTTTTCAAAAGGGGCTCGGACGTTCCTTAGGTTTGCATGCGTTCCGCTGCCTTTTTGGCGGCGAGCCCCCCCGGTGTTCCTTGCGATTTTGGACGCGCGGGTTCGTTTTGTCGATCGGGGCGGACGGTCTAAGGAACGGGGCTCCACGGGGGGGCTCGGTTCCTTGCGCTTGCTCGACGTAATGCGACGGCGGTCGCGTATAAGCCCTGCGCCTCTCCGGGGCCTTCCCGTTCTTTGCGGGGCGCGCGCTGGAGCTTTCGCCCGTTCCGCGCGCCAGGGCGCGGGGCATTGAGGTCCAGTTCCTCGCAAGGGCCCCCCCCGTTCCTTCGGCCGCGCGGTTCGGAGCTCACTGGCTCGACATAATTGAACGGTGGCTGCGTTATGGTCCAGCTCCGTTCTCAGGCCCCCCCGTTCCTTGCGGGGCGCGCGCTGGAGCTGTCGCCCCTGCGTGTATCCGCATGCCAAGGTATGGGGCATTGAGGCCCAGTTCCTCGCAAGAGCCCCCCCCGTTCCTTCGGCCACGCGGTTCGGAGCTCACTGGCTCGACATAATTGAACGGTGGCTGCGCTATGGTCCAGCTCCAATCTCGGGCCCCCCCGTCGTCGCCCCTGCATGTATCCGCATGCCGAGGTGGGGGCATTAGTTCCTTATGTCACACCTTAGGTCAAGACCTTCACTGTACGCCTGCATACTCACTTTGTGCTTTGCATCCGTGGGTTTTCATATTTCTGAAACACGTGGCCGCCCAAGGCCTTTGCACTTGGTCACCCCTGGGGGCGCGAAGATTATTGCGCCTCGCGCGTCGCGGCCCGGGCAGGAGAGCCGCCCTTGTCCAGGGCGGCGACGCGGGGCGCGATGATCCTCGCCTATCTACAAGTTTGTACACGTAAGGCTCCGCGTGCGCCGGTTGGTTGGTTAAGTCCAGTGTGTTGGTTGGCTGGTGCGCCGGCTGGTAGGCAGGTTGGCTGGTTGAAGAGCCGTTTAAGGAGGCCGACGGAGGCCGGGTCACCCGCGCGCGCGCGCGTGGGGAGTTCTGCATTGTCTACAATATAAA
>CAUYUJ010009580.1:274762-317262 GCA_963575745.1 Prorocentrum cordatum | reverse complement strand
TTTTTCTTCGCGCGCGCACGCCGTCGTCGTCGGCCGCGGGGCCCTGAATAGTAGCCACGGTCGTCCGCATGCCACGAAGTGAAGTGTCCGAACGTCATAGGGCGGGAAGCTGGGTGTGGGTGGTGGCGAAGAGTCGTTTGGAAATTTGGTAGAGCTTGAACCGGCCCCCCCACAAAGTGGGGGTATTGCCCGCCTCCTATGAAAACCCTGGCACTGGTGAGAACGGAGTGTCCCCACGTGCTAGTAATTGTTGTTGTTGTTGAACATTATTACTTCTAAAGAATAATTATTGTTGGGGCCCCTGGTGCACGACCCCCCCGCCGCGCCTAGGCCGCAGCCACATTTTCATCATTTTCGTGAGGAAGTCTCAGGCAAAACGGGTTGGTCCGGATCCGGTTGTGTTGTTACGATCCGCTTTCCCTTGCAAAAAATAAGCTAAAGTGGACATTTCTTGTTCTAACATAACCAAACTTCAAGAATCCCTTGCAAAAAATAAGGTAAAGTGGACATTCGCGCGCGCAAGACGAAATCCTTCCAAAACCTTAGTTTTCGTAGCGATTTTAACATAAAAACATCAAAAAACCAATGGTTTTTCAAAACAAAATTGTCAAAATTTCATCCCGCGCGCTCTTGCGGATTCGTAGGAAACCCAACACTTTTTAAACATTTCTGTCAAACGGGCTTTTGCGAGCAACTTTTTCGAACTTCTGCAACAACGGTTGCGCACCTGCCAGGGCCATCATCCCTGTCAAATAATACCATGCGGGACACATTCGTTTTTTCTTCGCGCGCGCACGCCGTCGTCGTCGGCCGCGGGGCCCTGAATAGTAGCCACGGTCGTCCGCATGCCACGAAGTGAAGTGTCCGAACGTCATAGGGCGGGAAGCTGGGTGTGGGTGGTGGCGAAGAGTCGTTTGGAAATTTGGTAGAGCTTGAACCGGCCCCCCCACAAAGTGGGGGTATTGCCCGCCTCCTATGAAAACCCTGGCACTGGTGAGAACGGTGTGTCCCCACGTGCTAGTAATTGTTGTTGTTGTTGAACATTATTACTTCTAAAGAATAATTATTGTTGGGGCCCCTGGTGCACGACCCCCCCGCCGCGCCTAGGCCGCAGCCACATTTTCATCATTTTCGTGAGGAAGTCTCAGGCAAAACGGGTTGGTCCGGATCCGGTTGTGTTGTTACGGCCCGCTTTCCCTTGCAAAAAATAAGCTAAAGTGGACATTTCTTGTTCTAACATATCCAAACTTCAAGAATCCCTTGCAAAAAATAAGGTAAAGTGGACATTCGCGCGCGCAAGACGAAATCCTTCCAAAACCTTAGTTTTCGTAGCGATTTTAACATAAAAACATCAAAAAACCAATGGTTTTTCAAAAAAAAATGTCAAAATTTCATCCCGCGCGCTCTTGCGGATTCGTAGGAAACCCAACACTTTTTAAACATTTCTGTCAAACGGGCTTTTGCGAGCAACTTTTTCGAACTTCTGCAACAACGGTTGCGCACCTGCCAGGGCCATCATCCCTGTCAAATAATACCATGCGGGACACATTCGTTTTTTCTTCGCGCGCGCACGCCGTCGTCGTCGGCCGCGGGGCCCTGAATAGTAGCCACGGTCGTCCGCATGCCACGAAGTGAAGTGTCCGAACGTCATAGGGCGGGAAGCTGGGTGTGGGTGGTGGCGAAGAGTCGTTTGGAAATTTGGTAGAGCTTGAACCGGCCCCCCCACAAAGTGGGGGTATTGCCCGCCTCCTATGAAAACCCTGGCACTGGTGAGAACGGAGTGTCCCCACGTGCTAGTAATTGAACATTATTAATTCTAAAGAATAATTATTGTTGGGCCCCCTGGTGCACGGCCCCCCTGCGCCGCCTAGGCCGCAGCTACATTTTCATCATTTTCGTGAGGAAGCCTCAGGTAAACGATGTGATCAAGATCCGGTTGTTTTGTTCCCCCCCGCTTTCCCTTGCAAAAAACACTATAAAATGACATTTCTTGTTCTAATATAATCAAATTTCAAGAATCCCTTGCAAAAAATAAGGTAAAGTGGACATTCGCGCGCGCAAGACGAAATCCTTCCAAAAGCTTAGTGTTCGGAGCGATTTTAACATAAAAACATCAAAAAACCAATGGTTTTTCAACAAAAAAATGTCAAAATCTCATCCCGCGCGCTCTTGCGGATTCGTAGGAAAACCAACACTTTTTAAACATTTCTGTCAAACGGGCTTTTGCGAGCAACTTTTTCGAACTTCTGCGACAACGGTTGCGCACCTGCCAGGGCCATCATCCCTGTCAAATAATACCATGCGGGACACATTCGTTTTTTCTTCGCGCGCGCGCACGCCGAAATCTCCAAAAACCATTGGGCTTCTTAAGAAATTTAGCACCGCGCATCATAAAATCACACGAATCGCACCGTAGGTCCAACGATCGGGACAAGCACAACCATCAGGACAACCATCGGGACAATCATCGGGACAACGATCGGGACAACCACAACCATCAGGACAACCATCGGGACAACCATCGAGACAACCATCGGGACAACCATATCCTCTCTCTCTTGTGTATTCCCACATCCCTCAGGAATTTGCCCTAAAGATGTGATCAACTATCTTGTGAGTACGTATCATGTGTATCATGTGTATCATGTACCATATGCATCATATGCAACAGATGTTCTGTGGAAGGCTTAACAACTTCTGTGGGTTAACAAGGCTTAACAACTTCTGTGGGTGTACGAACGTAGGCTTAACAACTTCTGTGGGTGTGTACTCCACGCCAGTGTAGTAGCCACGGTCGTCCGCAGGCCACGAAGTGAAGTGTCCGAACGTCATAGGGCGGGAAGCTGGGTGTGGGTGGTGGCGAAGAGTCGTGTGGATATTTGGTAGAGCTTGCACTGCCCCCCCACAAAGTGGGGGTATTGGCTGGCGTCGCATGAAAACCCTGGCACTGGTGAGAACACTGAGCGTTCGGGTAAAGTGATTGTTGTTGTTGTTGTTGTTGTTGTTGAACATTATTAATTCTAAAGAATAATTATTGTTGGGACCCCTGGTGCACGGCCCCCCCGCCGCGCCTAGGCCGCAGCTACATTTTCATCATTTTCGTGAGGAAGCCTCAGAAAAGTGGATGGGGTCCAGATCCGGTTGTTTTGTTGTAATCCGTTTTCCCTTGCAAAAAACACTATAAAATGACATTTCTTGTTCTAATATAATCAAATTTCAAGAATCCCTTGCAAAAAATAAGGTAAAGTGGACATTCGCGCGCGCAAGACGAAATCCTTCCAAAAGCTTAGTGTTCGGAGCGATTTTAACATAAAAACATCAAAAAACCAATGGTTTTTCAACAAAAAAATGTCAAAATCTCATCCCGCGCGCTCTTGCGGATTCGTAGGAAACCCAACACTTTTTAAACATTTCTGTCAAACGGGCTTTTGCGAGCAACTTTTTCGAACTTCTGCGACAACGGTTGCGCACCTGCCAGGGCCATCATCCCTGTCAAATAATACCATGCGGGACACATTCGTTTTTTCTTCGCGCGCGCACGCCGAAATCTCCAAAAACCATTGGGCTTCTTAAGAATTTTAGCACCGCGCATCATAAAATCACACGAATCGCACCGTAGGTCCTCGAAAAACACCTGCACGACTTTTCAAAATTTCTACCCGCGCGCGCTGTCCGAATCCTAAAAAAACCAATGGTTTTCCAACATTTATGTTACATGAGCTCGCGCGAGCTACTTTCGCACGCTCTTGCAACGGGGTTCGCGCGCCTGCCAGGGGCCACAATCCCTTGCGGTTGCGCCATAGGTTGCGCCCTCGGCCGCCGAGAATAAAACGTCCCCCTATTGGTTGCGCCATAGGTTGCGCCCTCGGCCGCCGAGAATAAAACGTCCCCCTACTGGTTGCGCCATAGGTTGCCCCAGGAGGCCTTCAAGAGGCCCCAAGAGCCCGCCGTGTGGAAGGCTTAACAACTTCTGTGGGTTAACAAGGCTTAACAACTTCTGTGGGTGTACGAACGTAGGCTTAACAACTTCTGTGGGTGTGTACTCCACGCCAGTGTAGTAGCCACGGTCGTCCGCAGGCCACGAAGTGAAGTGTCCGAACGTCATAGGGCGGGAAGCTGGGTGTGGGTGGTGGCGAAGAGTCGTGTGGATATTTGGTAGAGCTTGCACTGCCCCCCCACAAAGTGGGGGTATTGGCTGGCGTCGCATGAAAACCCTGGCACTGGTGAGAACACTGAGCGTTCGGGTAAAGTGATTGTTGTTGTTGTTGTTGTTGTTGTTGTTGTTGTTGTGCGGCGGGTGCCAGGGATAAATCATTTCTGTGGAAAACCATGCAGAGAAACACCCTGCTTGCCTCCTGGGCGCCCTGAGTTTCTTGAGTTTCCATGGTTTTGCTAGGGAACGTGTGACGTTCCCACGCCAAGCATCAATGGACGTCCTGGGGTTCCAGGGTTGGGTTCCTTTTGGAAGGGTTCGTGCGGTCGAGCTCCTATGGCATTTTTCCACTACTTGTGGGGCCCCAGTCCGTCAAGAGAGGTCGCCGACAACATCAGTTGCGTTCGCTATCGGGGGGGGGGGGGTTCGAAGAATCCATGGGGGGTTCAGGTCGCACGTACGCGCCCTCTTCTCCACGCGGCGTGCCATCGCTGGCGGACCGCGCACGCCGCGGCGTAGATATCTTTTGGCTCGCGTACGTCCCAGGGGGAGTCCTGTGAGGGAGTCCTGTCCACTGGGAGGGTCGTGTGGGGGAGTCCTGTGGGGGAGTCCTGGGGGGAGTCCTGTGAGGGGAGGAGTCCCGGCGAGGAGTCCCAGCGAGGAGTCGTTTGGGACCCCGCCCTCAGGTGGCGCACCACGACACCGCCAGGTCCGGGGTGTCTGGCACGGCAGTGACTGTCTGCGCGCTGCGCGCGGAGGAGTCCGCGAAGCCTGAGCGCCGCAGGCTCGTCTTTGACCCGCTGGCGTCGGTGCTCTGCGGAGGCTGCGGCCCCGATGCCGAGTGGATCGAGTCCACGGGCAGGTCTCCCTTGGAGGGCAAAGTTTGCTTGCTTCTGGACGACCAACATCTGGGGCCCATGCCAAGCACCGTTCTCACTTTCTGGCCACATTCGTCCACAGACGCATCGGGTGTCCTTGCGTATGTAGCGTCCTCGGGCAGGGCTCTCGCCGCCCTGCGCGCCGCGCGCAGGCCTCAGAGAAGAAGCAGCGGCCTGGACGTAGACGTTGGGCGCTCCGCGCGGATTTCTCGGATCGGCGCTGGGCACCCCTGGTGGCGCCTCCACGCGGACCGTCGAAAGTTTTTCTGTCCATGCAGCTCTTCCTTCCTCGAAGGCCCGAGGTTTTCGGTCGTTCTCGTCGGTCCTCGGCAGCTGTCTCGCCTCGGGGATGCTCTTCGGCGGCTGCGCGCTCCCCGAGAGCGCTCCGAGGGTGCCCGCATCGTCCCGAACGGCCGCCGGCGAGCCGAGCCATGGGCCGCAAGCCGCGGGGCGACGGCGGCCGCGCCGCCGCCGCCACCGCCGCGCCGCCGCGCCGGGCGCCGCGCACGGTCCCGAGGCCCGGGCGCCGCAGCCTTCCCACGCCCGGGCGCCCTCGCCCGCTCTGGGACCCCGGGGCCCTCGCGGGCCGACCTGCTCCGACGGAGGCAGCATGCCGATGCGGTCTGGGGTTTCGGCTGTGGGTTGGGGCGTCGGGCGCGGTTCTGCGCGGCACTGTCTCGCGCAGGCCTTGCGGCCAGTGCCGCCGACCCTGGACGACGACGACGACGACGACGCTCGCGAGCCCTCGTGGGTATACCCTGCAGGGCCCTGTTGGCCTCGGGACCCCGACCGCTCCCCCCAGCGGGCAAGGGATCGAGGGCCTTCCATTCGACCCGACGGGTGTCCCCCCTCTATCGAAGAAGAAAAGACGGCATAAACATAAACTTGTTGGCGCTCCGCGCGCCAGGGAGGGGTGTCCAGCGCAGATTCAAGAAATCCGCCCAGAGCGCCAAACGTTTGTGTGTTACAGTGGAGACTCATGCCAAGAAACACCCTGCTGGCCTCCAGGGGGCCCTAGGCTTCTTGGGTTTCGATGGGGTTTCGATGGGGTTTCGCGTTGGGAAGCGTTGCGTTCCCACACCAGAAATCAATGGACGTCCTGGGGCCGCAGGCCTGGGCTTCTTGTGCAAGGTCTCTTGTGGACTGGCCTCCACCGTATGCGTTTTTTCTTCTTCCGCTCTTGCGGCTCTGCGGGGCTCTCTTGGTCGGCCTTGGTCTCAAACGGAACAACTTTTCATCCACCTTTTTTTGCGTCGCAGCACGATGGAGGCAGGCCGCACGCGCGCTCAGGCGGGCCGGGAAACAGCGTCTCTCTCTCTCTCTCTCTCACGCACACACCGAACGGGCCGGCGGATTTGTCTTGCACTGTCTCTCAGGACCCCTCCACCTTTGTGGGTGGGGCAGCTCGTGACGCGTGCGGCTCGTGGGCTGTCGGGCAGTCCGGATGTTGGGGTGGGGGTCGCCGATGTGGCTCTCCCCCCCGGCAGAGTTCAGCAGACCGAGTCATCCAAGATCCTCGACCGATCGACCGATCCCCTCTCCTCCTCCGCCTCCTACTCCTGCTCCTCCTCCACATTTTCCCCTTCCCCCCTCTTTCTTCCTCCTCCTCCTCCTTCTCCCAGAGGTCGGCTCTCCTCCCAGAGGTCGGTTCTGGCTTTCGGGCGTTTTGGTCGGTTCTGGGCGGCTTTCCAGCCTCTCGGTGTGCTTTCCAGCGGCTGCGCCTCGCCGGGAGCGCCCCCAACTGAAAGGCGAGGGTGGCCATGCAGGGTTCCTTGCGATCCGATCGATCCGAGTTGATATCGATTCTAAGGGTCCCGATTGATTAGCTTCGATTCCGATGTTCCCGCCATTCTGATATTTTGGTGTATTTTTGGGCTATTTTTTATTTTTCGTCCAAAATCCGCCTGCAGGGGGACATGCCCGACCTAAGATTAGCTTCGATTCCGACATGCCGGCGATCCGATGTGGCGCGATGCAGCTTTGCTGTGCACCTTGGCGCGGCCGATCAGAGCTGGTTCCGACGCCGAGGCGGCCGGGTCCGACGTGCGACGTGCGCGCCGATCGGGTCCGATTTCCCGATTCCATGCTGGCTTTAAGTCGGGCGTGTCCCTCTACAGGAGGAATATTCAAAAATCGTTAGAAAATAGTCGGTGGACGATTTTCCAGACTACCTTTTGACCATTGTTGGGTATGTTTCGACTATTTTTATTTTTTGTCCAACATCCGCCTGCAGAGGGACACGCCCGACCTAGTGCTGGCTGCCCCTTCAGAGAGTCCCCCGCCAACTACCGCATCGCGGGTGAGGGGGGGCGATGGGATGTTGATGACGAAGACGATGACGATGACGATGACGATGGCGATGTTGGTGGTGATGATGATTATGATGCTGATACTGATAACGATGACGACGATGATGATGCTGCTGCTGATGATGCTGATGATGATGACGCTGACGGTGATGATTCTGATGATGATGATGATGATGATGATGATGAATATTGTGATGATGCTGATGATGATGTTGTTGATAATGATACTGATGATGCTGATGATGATGACCATGATCATGGATCATGAGCATGATCATGCTGATGGTTTTGATTATGGTGATGATTACGCTGCCGATTCTATGCCTATGATGATGGTGTTGGTGGTGGTGGGGATGACGATGATGCTGCTGTTATTGGTGAGGATGATGTTAATATTGGTTGTGGTGGTCATTATTGTGGTGTTGGTGGTGATGGTGGTGACGGTGGTGGCGACGACGTCGATGATGACGATGACGATGCTGATGACGATGATGCTGGTGATCATGAGGATGCTGTCGTTGATGATGGTGATGACGAGTGTTGTTTATGAGGACGATGGTGATGTGATGCTGGTTATTATGATGATGGTGGTTGCAATGATGATCGAGGTAGTATTGATGATGCGGATACGGCGGTTATTGATGATGATGCTGATGATGATGATGATGATGATGGTGATGATGATGATGGTAGCGATCATGGTGGTGGTCATGGTTTTGGCGATGGTGATGACGATTGTGATGACGATGATGTCTATGACGATGATGATGCTGATGATGATGACGATTACGATGAGATGATGATGATGATGATGCTGATGATGATGATGATGATGGTGATGATGATGATGATGATGATGATAATGATGATCAAAACCATAATGATGATTACCACCGCATTGTGGGTGATGGGGGCGATGGTGGCGACGCCGATGGTGATGGTGATTGTGATGGCGATGGGGATGGTTGTGATGCGGTTTGTGCCGATTTTTATGATGGTGGTATTGGCGATGCTGCTGATATTGATGATGATGCTGATGTTGATAATGATGCTGATGGTGTTGATGATGATGCTGATGCTGATGATGATGCTGATGATGACGATTGCGTTGATGATGATGGTGGTGGTGGAGATGACGGTGACGACGGCGACGATGAGGATGATGCTGACCGCGACGATGCTGATGATGAAGACGATGATGATGCTGAGGATGCTGATAATGATGACAATGATGATGATGTCGATGATGCTGATAATGATGGTGCTGAAGCTGTTGATGTTGATGATGATGGTGATGATGCTGATGATGCTGATGATGATGCTGATGATGTTGATGATGATGATGCTGATGATGATGACAATGAAGACGTCGACGGTGACGACGACGACGACACGACGACAGTGATGACGATGACGATGATAAGGATACGGAGGTGGTTGTTGAATATGTTGCTGATGCTGATGCTGATGTTGCTGATGCTGATTATGATGATGCTGATGATGCTGCTGCTGCTGCTGAAGATGACGTTGATCATTATGGTGGTGATGGCGACGATGATGATGATAAAGATGACCATGACGTTGATGACGGATGATGATGATGATGATGATGATGATGATGATGATGACGATGATGATGATGATGATATGATGATGATGATGATGATGATGATGATGATGATGATGATGATGACGATGATGATGATGATGATGCTGATGCTGATGCTGATGCTGATGCTGATGCTGATGCTGATGCTGCTGCTGCTGCTGCTGATGATGATGATGATGATGATGATGATGATGATGATGATGATGATGATGATGCTGGTGATGATGATGTTGTTCTTGTTGGTGATGATGATGATGGTGATGAGTCGGAGGAGGATGCGGGTACATCACGGAGTGGGGGTCGTCAGAGAAGGGGGCGGTCTGACCCCGCCCGAAGGTCGAGGGAGTTCTGGATCGACTTCATGGCGGTCAGAACTCGCTGGATAGACGACGCGATGGCGCTCGCACCCCCCAAGCAGCTGGTCATCCTGGGTGCGGGGCTGGACTGCCGGGCCTATCGCCTGGAGGCCCTCAGGGGGGTGCCCGTGTTCGAGGTGGACTTCGGAGAGGTGCTGGAGGCCAAGCAGGCCCTCCTGGGCGACAGCGGCCCCCCCATCTCGGGGAAACGTAAGGCTCGAGTCCGCCGGGCATCGGCTTTGCCGACGTTTCCTGACGGGCCCGTTTTGGATTTGGACGGGGCAGTTTTCGTTGGATGTTTGCAGCGGGAGCTCGAGTCAAATTTCACACGGGCTCGTGTCATCTTCCTGACCGCTCCGTCAGGCCGACCCGAGCCCCCCGAACCCGAGTCTTACGGTGGGGGCGTTGGGCAAGGCTTGTGCCAAGGAGGCTTCAGACTCTGGAGGGTTCATTCTCTGATGAGGGCGGCGATGATGTCCATGGCAAAGCCTCAACTGGAGTTTCCCTGGCTTTGCAGACCCTGGATTCCTGGTCCAAGGGTTGTCATCCAATGCCCGCCCGCACCGTACGTCTCCCCGACCATAGCGAAGCTCAGTCACGTCCCCGCGAACCTCGGGGTCGACGACCTGCAGCAGGCGCTCTTGGCAGCGGGCTTCCACACAGGCCAGCCGTCGGTCTGGCTCCTGGAGGGCCTCACCGGCTACCTGACCGAGCCCGAGCTCGCCGCGCTGCTCGAGAGCGTGGCCGCGGCGTCGGTGGAGGGGTCCACGATTATCGCCACGTTCGTAGGCGCGGAGATGAGGGCCACGAGCATGCATCGGTTCTCTGTGGCTGACGAGAGCCAGGTTCCCGGGGCGCCAACGGCGCTCCGCTGCCGAGCCTGCCTGTGCACGCCCCTGGAGAGGCTGGGAACCCCACGCCTCGGGAGGATCGAAGTGGGTACAGTCAAGGCGTTGCAGTAAGGACCACTTTGGGCTCAGGAGGGGCTCTGGTTGTCGGTCGTTTCTTGGATCCAGGTCGGGGCATCCTGATGCTCGCCGTTGCCAGAAAGACCCCTTCGTTTCTGAGTCGAAGTTCCTTATGGTAGCATTAAGTCCCGCATGTCCCTCTACAGGAGGAATCTTCAAACATAGTAAAACATAGTATGGGGACGATTTGTCGATTATTAGATGTGTGATTATTTTCGAGCATGTTTTGGTATTGTTCTATTTGTTCGTCCAAAATCCGACCTTAGGGGGACATGCCCTACCTAATGGTAGAACGATGGCTGCACGGAAACAGTGGGGACGAAGACCGACAGCAGCTCTGCTCCACTTTGCAGAGGGCCCGCCGTCGGTGTCGCCGCGGACGTCGGTCACGAGAGATGGAAAGTCGCTTGCCCAACAGCGGCCGCCGTCGCTCTTAGACAGCATTTGCTGTGGGGCACTGTGCCCTTTCTTTCTCTGTATCCGTTCCGGGCGTGCCGAAAACCTGGGCCCTGGACGGCTGCATGCAGACGGCCTGGGGCACAGGACGGGCCTGGGCAGGGCTGGTGGTCGTGCAATCTTGGCCTGCGTCTGATCCTGGCATGGCCGCGAGGGTGCACGCGCCCGCGCCAGGCTTGGCGGGGCTTGGCACTCGTCATTCGAAGGTGTTGGTTTTAGAGGGCTTAGAATCGGCGTCACCCCAACATACTAACACTATGTGTGCGCCGCCCCCCCAGGGGCGACGCGCGTATCGAGGAATCTTGCAGTACATGCGTCGTGGCCGGCGCTTTCTGGCCATGCCGCTCGGGAAACGATCTACGACAAGGTGGGTACACTATATGTTCGGGTCGGACGCGCGCCTCCGAGGAGGACATATCGCACCAGTATGTCTATATGCGTCCCAGATAGAACAGCCTTGGTTTTGGAGGGGTGCCCTTCTGCCAGGAGGGAAAGAAACGCACAGACACAATGAATGGTCGACTCCCAGAAACATGGGAAAATATGGGAAGTGGGGGGTGGAAGCCGAACACCCCGAAGGTATGGGAAAGCATGGGGATCCTGTTAACTATTTGCAAGGGCGCCCTCGAGGGCGCGAAGTTATTCGCGCTTCGCGCTTCGGCTCCGATCCCTCCCCATCCTCCTCTTCTCCCCTGGGAGGCGGCGCGAGAGCGCGAAGTTACTCGCACTTCGCGCTTCGCTCAGCGCGAAGCGCGAAGTTGGGAGCCCTTGATTTGTGACCATTTACTTGTGTGTCCCAGGGCCTCTCCAAGGCAAGGCCCATGCCTTCCTGGCTAAGGTAGAGGGCATATGCACCGATCCTGGGCTCAGGATAGGCCTGGCCAGAATCGGTGTACGTGCATAGTTCTTTTTCGTTTAGTTTTCCGAGTATGGGATCGACTGCAGAAATGATTTGCCCCGAAACTGAGTTGCCCGTCCCATCCACGAGCACTGCGTAAGATGCTGTGTACATCTACGGAGCATTCTACGCGCTTCTCGCAGACTCGACGGAAGGCCAACTCCTGGGGTAAACCAATTCTGCAGTCGACCGCCTCCTGGAGTCCTCTCGTGCACTCGTGTGCCCCAGGGCCCCTCCACGGCTCTCCCTGCCTCGGCCCTCCCCCTTCGGAGCGTCTGCCGCCTCGCGCGTGCCGCCCGCGGGGGGCCGCAAGGCCCTCGGCGCGGGGGCCCCTGCGTTCCCGGCGGCCGCGCCCCCGGCGGCCGTGCTGCGGCCGTGGGCAGACGCCTCTCGTGCCGTCGGGCGTGTCCCACCTCTACAGGAGGAGTGTCCAGGCATAGCAAAGAAGCCATTTGTGATGATGTTTTTTTGTGGAGCGTGTTCTTACTATTTTTTAATTCTTCCCCTGCAGGAGGAATGTCAGGAGGGAAAGAAACCCACAGACACAACTAATCGCCGACTTCCCAGAAAATATGGTGAACTATGGGAAGTGGTGGGGAAGACAAGAACCCAGAACATATGGGGAGATATGGGGAATCCTGTTATTTGTGTGTATTCATTTGTGTGTCAAAACATCGTGTGGGGACGATCTGTCTACCATTTTTGATATTGTTTGTTGTTGAGTATGTTCTTTACATTTTTAATATTTCCTCCAAAACCCGTCTGCAGGGGGACACGCCCGACCTAAACCTTTTGGGAGTCCCGTGCGGGCTTCTCGGGTCGGCGCCGGCCCCTGGCGGCGTCTCTGCCCTCGAGGAATGGCGAGGCGTCCTGGCTTGCCTACGGGCCCACCAAGGAATGTCCTAAGAACCCTTTGTGGTTTGCGCGAGATGTTCTCAGAACCTTTCTGGCTGGGACTGTCTTGTTTGAGCACATCGGGCTGATGTTCTAAGAACACTGTTTTTCGTTGTCAGAATCATCGGGGGTTTTAAGAGCATGTCGTGGTAGGCCTACAGGAAGGCTGGGACGGTCGGTCCCTGCTCAAGCTTCGGCCGTGAGCCCACACTTTGGGAGTCCCGCGCGGGTTTCTTGGGTCGGCGCGGGCCCCTGGCGGCGTGCCTCCCCCTGGCGGCGCCTCCGCCTCGGCCCATCGGCGCGTTTCCCGCGCCCGCCCAAGGGATCCCCGCGGACCTCCGAAAGCCGATGCTGGTGCAGTCCCCTCTCGGCGGCGAGCGTGGGGGGGGGGGGAGGTGAGAAGGAGGAGGCCTTCTCCGAGGGCGGCGGGGCTTCTCAGAAGCCCTCGCGCCTTCCGAGAGGTCTCCTCCTGTGTCTTCGGGGAGGGCTCCGGAAGCTTCTCGGAAGGCTGGGGGACTTCCGAGCCTTCTGAGGAGTCTCGCCCCCTTCTCCAGTACATGGACATTACATTCGAACCCTGTGGCCCAAGATGCCCCCCCAGATCCCCCGAAATTACTATTGATGGCGTGGCGACGGGGGGGGCGTGAGTGGACAGAACTATTCGAACCCCAAAGCACCGCCTTTACTGAGATCAACATTGATGTCGGGGGTGCGGGGGTGATTTAGAATCTCCCTCGAATGTGGAAGGGTTCGAATTTGTTGTCCATCTATTGTCCCTTCCCCCCCTCGCTCGCCGCCGACCCTCGCCTTCTGGTCGTGCCCGCGGCGCCGTCGCGAGGTCGCGGCGGTCCTGGGCGCCGCGGGCTGGGCCGCGGCAGAGGTGCAGCGGCTGGGCGCCGTCTCCCGGGGCTACGGTCGGGACTCGGTCCCTCCGGAGGTCGGGTACTTCCTCGCGTCCGCCGCCAGGGAATGAAAAGAGGCGGGCAGAGGGCGAGGGCGGAGGAGGGCGAGGGCGATGGTCATGGTGGTGGTGACGGTGGTGGTGACGGCGGTGGTGATGGTGTGTTGGTGGTGGTGCTGTTGATTCCGATGATGGTGATGATTCCGACGACGACGATGATGATGCTGATGCTGATGCTGATGCTGATGCTGCTGATGATGGTGATGATGCTGATGCTGATGCTGATAAGGATGATGATGAGGATGAGGATGATGATGGTGCTCATGCTGTTGTTGTTGATGCTGATGATGCTGGTGGTGATGATTCTGGTGGTGGTGATGATGATGGTGATGATACTGATGCTCATTCTGATGCTGCTGCTGATGCTGATGGTGTTAATGGCGATGGCGATAATGATGATGCGACTAATGGTGATGCTGATGATGAGGATGTTTAGCATTATGCTGATGTGTCTGATGATGTTTATGACGATTGCGATTATGATGCTGATGATGATTGTGATACTGAGACTAATGATGAGGACCAGGATACATTTCATGCTAGTGAGGAGGATTCTTACAACGTTGATGATGGTGATGCTGATGAGGATGGTCATGCTACTGGTGATGACGATTATGTTGCTGATAATGGCGATGAGGATAGTGTTGATGATGGTGATCTTGTCGGTGGTGATGATTGTTGCGACGGTGGTGTCGAGGAAGTCGGTAATCGTGATGGTGATGACGATGATTATGCTGCTGCTGATGTTGATGACAAGGCTGATGATGGTGGTGACGATGATGGTGGTGATTACGACGTTGGTGCTTTTTATGAGGATTACGACGGCGATGCTAATGATGCTGATGATGATGATGCTGATGATGATGATGATGATGATGATGATGATGATGTTGAGGATGCTGAGGATGATGAGATGATGATGATGCTGATTCTTATTATGATGATGATGATGATGATCATCAGGCTGATCATGCTGATCATGGTGATGGTGATGATGATGTTGATGATGCTGCTGATGATGACGATTCTGATAATGATGAGGAAGATGATGATGATGCTGATGATGATGATGATGATGATGATGATGATGATCATGATGGTGATGCGGATGCTGCTGATGATGATGATGACGCTGATGCTGCTGATGATTATGATGATGCTGATCATGATGATCATGATTCTGTTGATGCTGTTGATGATGCTGCTGATGATGACGATTATGACAACGATGACGGTGTTGGTAGTGGCGGTGATGATGATTACGGCGAGCATGATGGTGTTGGTGATGATTGTGTTGACTGTGAGGATGATGATTATGGTGGTGGTGACGGCAATGGTGATGATGGCCGTTGTGGTCGTTGCACTGATATGCGTTGCCGCACCAGTGAATGGACCGGAATAGGACGAGGATGGTCATAAGCGAAGTCACGCAGCTGATGATGAAGAGGAGGTTATTCATGATGATGAAGCTGAGATTGATGATGTATATGGCGATGGCGATGATGTATATGGCAATTGCCTTGATGATGTATATGGCGATGGATGTTGTTGATGATGGTGGTGGTGATGGTGAGGACAGTGACTGGCAGGATAAACAGGATGGCCTGAGCTCCGCGTGCTGGCCTCTGGGGAAGGGCGCTGCTTCGGAGCGAGGTGTCACAGGGCGGCAGTCGGGCAGGCGAGGCGGGCTCTCCTCAGGAGGGGAAAAAACACACAGACACAATGAATCGTCGAGTCCCAGGAAGATATGGGAAAATATGGGAAGTGGGGGGGAAGACAAAAACACAGAAAATACGGGAAAAAGAAGGGGAATCTTTTTATTTGTGTGTATTTATTTGTGTGTCCCAGGGCCCCTTCAGCTTGCCCCCTCCAGGCAGGCGGGAGTCTCTGGCACCCGGGGCCGAACGTGTAGGCCACCTCCCCCAGGAGGAGGAAGAGGAGGAGCACTGGTGGAAGGAATGTTCCCTCGATATCAGGGCCCATGCACGAGGCGCACTCCGTTCTCGGAACACATGCGCGCTTTGGCCGTTTCGGCGCGGTGGTTTTGTTCTGGAGAGCGTGGCGTTCGCACACCACAACTCAATGGACGTCCTGGGGTCTCAGGGCTGGGTTTCTTGCGGAAGGTTTTCTTGTGGTCGAGCTCCTTCTGTACAATCAACCCGCATGGTAGGGATGGGCAACCTTCCCAAGGGTACCCTGGCATCCTTCCCCTTCGGCCCATCCTGAGCGACTCTCGCTGGCCAACCTCGTTCGAAAAACGCTAACGTGGCCCTCCAAGGCCCTTGCATCCTTACCGCGCATCCCTCTGATGCGGGTTTACCGTACTGAATCCTGTTTCCGCCTCTCCGGCGGTGCGGGGTCGTCGCTGCCTCGCCGCTGCGCCACGCGCCCGCCTTTTTCCCCCTCCTCCGTCTCTCCTCTTCCAGCTGCTGCTGCTGCTGCCGCGGCTGCTGCCGTTGCAAATGATGCTGCTGCTCGCACGTTGCCGCTGCTGCTCGCACGTGGCACGCCGGAGGCACGTGAGCTCTGCCGCGTCGGCCGCGCCCGCTGTGCCCAGTGACACGTCGGGCGTTTCGGGGCTTCCTGCTCGGCCAGTGGAACAGATTCCGGGTGGTTTGCTCTCCGCTTCCTGCTCCCGCTCCCTTCTCGCACAACGGGGCGCAGTCCCGAGGGGCTTCCCTGTAGTCTGACCCACTCCTTCGTAGCCCCTTGGGTCAGACGATGCAACTATTCGGTCCCCTGCTAACCCCATCCGCCACCCTTCAGGGTTCATTCCGATTCGATCGATTTGATGTGATGTCGATTCTGGCCGGCTACATCCGATTCGGTTCCGACATCCCGATGATCCGATGCGGCCCGATGCCTGCATCGCGCTGTTGTGCATCCTGGCGCAGCCGATACGATTCGACTTCGATTCCGTGCCGATGCAGCCCGATCCGATGGATGCACGTTTCGACTCGATCCGACTTGCCCATTCGATGCTCGCTGATCCTGTCCTTGGGCCTGGGGCGGACCCCAGAGCTTGAACCCAGGGGCACCGGGGGCCCCGCCCGTGCCCTGGGCATACTCGGGGTGGCGTGGCATACCCCACGAGTGCGCAAGCAGGGCCAGAAGGGGAATGGGGGGGGATGGAGGAAGGGCCAGAAAGGGCCCTTTCCCCCGAGATCCGACGCTGCGAGAAACTTGTAGCTTCGTAGAAAAGTCCCGCCCGGAACCCCAGACCCCACCTTGCCGCGCCGTCTTTCGAGCCGGATCGATCCGCGAAGGTCCCGGCCGGGGCCCGGACAAAAACGCGAAAGTGCCCGTCCTGCAGAAAATGGCAGCGCCAGGATCTCAGGGTCGTCCCTCGCCCGCATCTGCCGTCACGCCCCCGCCGCTTCCGCCAATGCCTGCTCCGCGCCCTACGCTCAAGTCGGGCACGCCCCTCTGCAGGAGGGATATCCACAAGTAGCCAAACAATAGTTTGGGGACGATTTTGCGATGATTTCGTTTGGGTATGTATGGCATCTGTGGGAGTATTCTTCGTATGTTCTTCCAGGCAGTTTTCATGCTGTCTTCACAAGCAGACACGGTTTGTGGGATCATTTTAACACTTCGTCCAACATCCGCCTGCAGGAGGACATGCCCGACCTAACCCTGCGCGGTGCCGGCGCGTCTGCCCCAGAGCCGCCCGGCAGCAGCAACAGAGCGCCGGGGGGGCCACGGCCCCCCGCCGCCGAGATGCTCCTGCCAGCGTTCGCGCCGCCGCGGCGGCACGCGGCGCCCCGCAGCGGCGGCTCCTCCTCGGTGGGCGCGGGAGGCACGCTCCAGCTCCGAGTCACGAGGCCCATGCACCGAGGGGGGGGACCGAGGGGGAGGAGGAGGAGGAGGAGGAGGAGGAGGAGGAGGAGGAGGAGGAGGAGGAGGAGGAGGAGGAGGAGGAGGAGGAGGAGGAGGAGGAGGAGGGGGCACGCATCGGTAGCAGATCGGAGGATTTCGAGGCTTGGGGCCTCCGAGACTCGGGTGAGCGCTGCGAGGATCGAGGCTCCGAGGATCTCGTGGCCTCGAGGTTCGTGTCCTCGAGGATCGTGGCCTCGAGGTGCGGACAATATCCATATTCGGCGACAGAACAAACGTAGGCTCGGGGGCGGGAGCGGCCAAGCTGGGGGTGATGACTGAGGGGGGGTGGATCTCATGACGTGGGCCATGATGTTTCCTCAGATTTCATTGCGCCTCTTCTTATTGTAATGGCCTCCGGCCAGTGCCGCCGATCCGGGGCGCTCCCGATGCGTGTGGGAACGGACGATGGCGACGACGACGACCGACGACCGGGTCAACGACGGACGATGATGACGACGACGTCCCTCCTCCCCCCGCTGCCCTTTCCGGTTTCTTGGACCCCCCCCCGCTTGAGCTCGACCCCCCCTCCGTCCCCGCTCGAGCTTCCTCCTTGGACCCCCCCCTCCCCCGCTTGAGCTCGACCCCCCCCCGTCCTCGCTCGAGCTCCCCCCCCCTCGATTCTTGGACCCCTCCCCCGCGCTGACCCCCCCATCCCCCCTTGAGCTCGACCCCCCCCTCCGTCCCCGCTCGAGATTCCTCCTTGGACCCCCCCCCGCTTGAGCTCGACCCCCTCCTCCCCCGTCCTCGCTCGAGCTCCCCCCCCCCTTCGATTCTTGGACCCCCTCCCCCCCCGCGCTGACCCCCCCCCCTCCGCTTGAGCTCGACCCCCCTCCGTTCGACCCCCCCCCCGTTCTCGCTCGAGCTCTCTCCCCCCCTCTCGATTCTTGGACCCCCCCCCCCGCGTTGACCCATCCCCCCCCCCCTTGAGCTCGACCCCCCCCTCGGTCCCCGCTCGAGCTTCCTCCTTGGACCCCCCCCCCCCCGCTTGAGCTCGACCCCCCCCCCGTCCTCGCTCGAGCTCCTCCCCCCTCTCGATTCTTGGACCCCCCCCCCCGCGCTGACCCATCCCCCCCCCGCTTGAGCTCGACCCCTCCCTCCGTTCGACCGCCCCCCGTTCTCGCTCGAGCTCCCTCCCCCCCCCTCGATTCTTGGACCCCCCCCCCGCGCTGACCCCCCCCCCCCCGCTTGAGCTCGACCCCCCTCTCCGTCCCCGCTCGAGCTTCCTCCTCCTTGGACCCCCCCCCCCCGCTTGAGCTCGACCCCCCCCCCCCGTCCTCGCTCGAGCTCCCTCCCCCCTCTCGATTTTTTGGACCACCCCCCCGCGCTGGAGCGTTCACTGAATTACGTGGATAATTCGCCGGATCCCCCCCCATCCCCTAGAGCGAAGCTTGAGCGAGCTCAAGCCCACGCTTTCAGAAACTCACACGCCGGATCGGTGCTGGACCCCCGCCAGGGGCGGCGCCGGAGGCGCCGCCAGGGGGGGCCAGCGCGGATCCGAGTGATCCGCCCGGACCTCCGAGTTTCAGGTTTGTGTCAGTCTTCGTTCCCCTATCCTCGGTGGGCGCAGAAGGAGCGCTCCAGCTCGGAGTCACGAGGCCCATTCACCGAGGGGGGAGGGGGCACGCGTCGGTAGCTGATCAGGGGAGCCTTCAGCGTCGATTAGCGTCTGGGAGTCGATTAGCGTCGTTTAGCGTCGATTAGCGTCGATTAGAGTCGATCAGCGTCGGTATACCCTCGTAATTCCGCCTTCAGCGTCGATTAGCGTCGTTCAGCGTGGATTAGCGCCTGGAGTCGAGGAGCGGGAGGGGGCGGGGCCGCGCGACGGCAGCACCGAGTGTGGGTGGGCGGGTGGGGCCATTCTGGGCCACCTCGATGGGGTCCGAGTGGACGGGGTCGGAGGGTCCCGCTGCATCGCCGATGCATCGCCGATGCGGCTCGCTGTGGGGCGCCCGATTTGCTTCGCGTCGACGTCGCCGATGCATCGCCGACGTCGCCGATGCATCGCCGATGCATCGCCGATGCATCGGCGATGCATCGGCGATGCTGTGCGATCTTTCGACCCCATCTACTCGGACCCCATCTAGGAGGCCTCCAGATCATGGGAGCCTTGTGTACCCTCTCAATCCCGTCTTCAGCTTCGAGTCGATTAGCGTCTGGGAGTCGATGAGATAGCGCTGATTTAGCATCGGCTTGGGTAGGGGTGGGGCCGCGCGACTGCAGCAACCGACGAAGAATCAGCGGTTTCAACATAGACTTTGGGCGCTCCGCGCGGATTTCTTGGACCCGCGCTGGCCCCCACAGGGGGCGCCTCCAGCGCCTCCCCTGGCGCGCTTCGCGCGCCGGGGCGGAGGGGTCCAGCGCCGATTTTGCCGTTTTCGCCGTTTTTCGCCCCTCTAACCCCAGCGGCGGCTCCGTGTGCGCTGAAGGCGCGCTCCATGTCAGGGTCACGAGGCCCATGCACCGAGGGCGGGTGGGGGGGCCACGCTTGTTTGGCAAAGCATGGGAGCCTGGTCGTAGTTCCGTCTTTGGAGTCGATTGGCGTCGATCAGCGTTTGGAGTCGATGAGATAGCGCCGACTGAGCGTCGGCTAGCGTCGATTAGCGTCGATTCAGCGCCGATTTAGCATCGACTAGCGTCGATACGCAAAAGCCGACAAGATGGAATGGAAAGCTCCCATGAGTTGCCACCGAAGGGGCCACGCGACTGCAGCAAGCATCAGACTCGAAGCGCCCGTGTCGGAGGGAGGACCAGAAGCACGGACGAAGCGTTGGGTCGCACAGGCGTGGCCTCTGGATCGCTTTGGGTCGCCCGTTTGCTTCAGGCTGTCGGGTTTATTGGGCCAGTCGGCTGGATCTCCTCGACGAGTTGGCTGGGCTGTTTCGGCGCGCATTGTCTGGAGAGTGTTTTTTTTTTTGGGGGGGGGGGGCCATAACGCGCGTTATGACCCCCCCCACCCTCCCCCCTCCATCCGCCCCCCCCATAGCGTGACGCTCCCCTCATGCGTCCGTCCCCGGCACTGCCGCAGTGCGTCCGGCACCACAGTCTGGTGGGGGGGGGGGCGCTACGTTATGCTCCCTCCCGTCCCCCCCCCTACCCCTACTCATAACGCCGGTTACGGCCGCGAATTAGAAAGCACCAGGCGCGCTTCATCACTCCGTGGTCCGAAGAACAGCTTGTCTACCTCTATGAACGTATCGTAAGCCCACCGCGGCGGATTCAGGCCATTTGCGAGTAGTTACTTTGCGAGTAGCGGAACGCGCGCGCTTGTTCAAAGTGACAATTATGACAATTATGACAATTATGACAATTATGTCAATTATGACAATTATGTCAATTACGACAATTAGGACAATTTGGACAATTATGACAATTACGACAAGTATGACAAGTCCTGTTTCCATGCGCGTGCGGCTCGGACTTGGTGGCGCAATGGGGCCCGCACGCGGTCGCCCGTCGTGGCCTGCCCCCAGACACCCTTTTGGCGAAGTGGCACGCCTTCGTGGCAGGCATATTCTTCGCACGGGTCGAGCATCGTGGGCGGGCCAAGAGGGGGGTGAGGACCAGGGGGGGGTGGATCTCATGGCGGGGGCCATGCACTCTCCCTAGATTTCGTGGCCCCTCTTCTCTTATTTCAATGCGTTCCCTGGCCCAACGCTGGGCCGCGCACATGCCGCTGGCCATGATTTGCGCCCCCTCTTGGACGCCCCACTCTTGGCCGACCCCGAGAGCAAAAAATGCGTGCACGCGTGCGCGCATGCGGGCGCGTACTCATGTGCGTGAGGGGCTGCGCCCGTGCGTGTGTGACGCGTTTTCGTGTCAGCTCGGCGCGGCTCCAATCCTTGATAGTGGCGTGTTTTTTGGGCAGCAGTGTGTATGTTGCCCCGTCTTGAAACATGACAACATTCAGACTGGCACGTTTGCCAATTGGTATTTCGTCGCCGCTGGCAGCATGCTTTCGAATGACCGGAACAGCCAGGTGGACGCACGTGCAAGTTGGCCATTGTCTTTTTCCGTTGCGTGGATTCTGTCTGAGTTCCTGCTGCTTGGTTTCATGCGATGTTGCTCTCAGCGGTTGCGCCTCTTTGCGTGCACCCCTTCGTTGACATCGCCTCAGCGTTTCTGCGGCTTGGGGCTGGCAGGCTTTGCTCGCTTGCAGAGCCAATGCGCGTTTTCTGTTCTGTACATCGTGTCAGTGCTCAGCAGCTCTGTAGTCGTCTGCGCAGCTTTCTTTTTCTTCGCACTGTTCGAAGCCACGTGAGAGCTAAGTTTCTAGTGATTTGCAGTGCGCTGGCAGGCCACTGAAGGGCTGTCGGGGAACAGCCTTTGGGGGGCCTCTCGGGGCGCTGTCGGGTCATTCTTGGGCCTCTCTGGGGCATCTCGGGAGCCTCTGGGTCCCCCCCTGGGGCCCATGGCCATCTTGGGCACATTCGAAGCCTTCTTGAGGCCTTGTGTGAGCATCTTGGGACCTCTCCGAGGCATGGGGGAGAGGGGGGGAGGGGAGGGGAGAGAGGATAGAGGCAAGCTGGGTGCGCTCGCGGCATATCTGATATTCTACCTATCCTGCCCATCCCTTCCCTTTTCGCCAAATTCTTTTCTATCCGCCGGCTGGCGTGTCCCAGAGGACTCGGATTCCCCAAATGGCCCCGTCGTGTGATGCGCAATCAAAAAGGAGGCTTTGCACATAGGTGGAGTAGTAGGTGGCGGATGGGCAGGAGGAAGAGCAGGAGGGTTGATGAGGAAGGAGGAGGTTCCGCAGCAGGAGGAGGAGGAGGAGGAGGAGGAGGAGGAGGAGGAGGAGGAGGAAAAGTGCCGCCCGCGTGCCGTGCCGTGCCGCCCCCCGCGTGCCCTGCCGTGCGCGTGCCGTGCCGTAGCCCTCCTCCGAGGATGCGCCGGTGTGCCGCCCGCGTGCCCTGCCCTGCCTTGCCATGCCGTGCCGTGCCCGTGCCGTGCGCGTGCCGTGCGCCGTGCCACGAACGAAAGACTGCCGCCCGCGTGCCACGAAAAGGGACCGCCCGCGTGCCCGGGTGCCGCGTGCCCGTGCGCAGGCCGCGCGCGCGCGCCGTGTCGGGCCCGCGGCGCAGGCGAGCTGGGAGGCCGTGCCGCCCGGGGGCCGTGCCGTGCCGCGCCGAGCCGCCCCGCGGTGCCGTGGCGGTGCCGTGGCGTGGCGGCCCGTGCCGGCGCTCCCGGGAGGCGTAATAAAGAGAGGGGCCGCGCCCGCGTGCCGTGCCGTGCCGCGCCGTGCCGCGCCGCGCTGCCCGCGTGCCGTGCTGGGCCCGTTTCGCCGGGCCGTGCGCCGTGCGCCGTGCCTGGCTCCATAACAAGCAGTGGCGAAGCGTCCTGGCGTGCCTACAGGCCTACAGGCCTACCAAGCAATGTTCTGAGAACCTTTTGTGGTTTCCACGAAATGGTCTTAGTATAACAGTTCTGGCTGGGACTGTCTTGTTTTAACACACCAGCCGTATGTTCTAAGAACATGTTTTGTTCTTAGAACGTTTTGGGTTCTAAGAACATTTTGAGGTAGGCCCGTAGGAATGCCAGTACGGTCGGTCCCTGCTCAATTCTAGAGAGGGCAGCAAACGTGCCAGCGGCAACCAGCACCAAGCACGCGCCTGTCGATGCTGACCCACCACGTGTCGCCTTGCGCGGCGTCGTTGTTTCGGATCCCCTATATGCAGGTGCGAGTTGGGTGCTGCGTGGATCTACAAGTATCATCGACTACGCGTAGGGGTGACCTTTCGCCAGGGAGGAGAGAGGAGGCGAGGGGAGCCTCAATGGTCTCACCCGAGCATTGGGGCCAATTTAGGAGGGTATGATACGAGTCGCTGGTTTCTCTTTGGAGATGGCTGTGATGCTTCTGAAGGCGGCAGAACGGTTGACTAACTATGGGAAGCGACTGTCTGGACGTCATGGTTCGTGCGATGTTTTTGTGCGTGCTCTTTATTCTTGTGTTTTCGGTCGTGGTTTCACACACACAACTGTATATGTATTTACACACGTATATATGTTTATGCATAAATGGGTAGGGGGTCCCGGGGCCCCCAACGTGCACTGATTTATCTTCGGCCGTTTCGGGCCCAGCGGGGGGCGCCAGAAAACGTCAAAGAGGGCCGAGAGACGTCCAAGAGGGCGCCAAGATGGCCCAAGAGCGTTCCAAGAAGGCCCAAGACCGCACAAGAGCGTTTCAAAATGGGTCCAACATGGCTTGAAGACAGCCTCCGTAGCCATTTTGGCTCAAGACCACCTTGGCCCAAGGCTTTCGGCACGCTGAGCTTCTGCCGCGCACCATCGGCCTCTGTTGCTCCACTCCTGCCGCGATGAACCACGTGCTGCTCTCAGCATTCGCCGTCCTACTTGCCAGCCGTGGCTGCATCGCCAGCGGTGACACCACCACCTTGCAGGACCGCCGCCTGCTGGAGACCACCACGGCCGACGGTGACCCACCCGACGTCACAGGCGCGGCGGCCCGTAGCGGCGGCCTCGGCACCATGCTCCTGGCGCTCCTCGCGTTCACGTGCGTGGGCAACGCGGCTGGGGCCGCGGTGGACGAGTCCACCACTGCGCTCAGGAGTCTGGACAACCATGTTTCCGTGAGGGAAACAGTGTTGCTGCAAACACATACAGACACGCGGTCACGCCTGCAGTCCTCTGCCATGATTTTGTCTTCATCGCGACTGGGGACAGCACGCACGGCGGCGAGCAGTTGGGTCGGCGCGGCAGCTGCGTTGGCGAAGCGTTCGGCGGGACCAGTTGGGAAGGGTTCGTTGAGTTTCGCGCAGAATGCCGGCATGCAGGTAATGACCAATTTCGGGTTCCAGGCGATGGGCATGATCCCGGGCATCAGCAAGGTTCCATTCGTCGGTGATTTCTTTCGCGCTTCGACGTCAGACATGTCCAATTCAGAATTGGCTGGCAAAATCGAGGGTGAAATCAAGAAGGGCGTCCAGGAAGTCAAAGAGTCATTGGTTCACATGGAAGCCAACCTCAAAAGCCATTTTGGTGACGCGATCGAGAACCAGACTCAAGCGTTGTCTGAGATCATCTCGCACAACACCGATGTGATCGTCCGCGAAGTCACATACAATGCCAAGATGACCCGCTCTGCGATTGCCGACTTCAGGGAGGTGGTGGAGGCCAACCACAAGGAAACAATGGCAATTGCCGTCGAGCACTTGTATGAAACCAGCTACCGCCAGTGTCTCGAGTACAGCACGGACATTATCACGAAGTATCGGTTGTACGATATGGTGTTGAAGAACATGCTGCTCGAGCGCACCAGTGTGCTGCAGAAGTTGAACAAGGGGTGTGGCGACGGCTATGACATTCAGTTGCCCGATGGCGTGTCGAATAGCAGTGTTGGCTACTCTTACTGCGCGACCGACGGTGGAATGACGACATTCGATGTCAGTGCCGGTGGCGTTGTGGGCACGGCAGAATGCAAGGAGGCTTGCGACGCCTCCCCAGCGTGCAGCGTTTACGGAATGTATGGGGCGTTGGACGGAGTGTCTATAACACCCAAGTGCCAGCTGATATCAGACTGCCTGACGCAAGCCGACGTTACCGACGTGACGTATCAGACGACGAATGCCGGTGCAATATTTTGCAGGAAGCAGTCCCGAGCCCCAGAGGCCAGCTGCGGTGACGGCTATGACATTCTGTTGCCCGATGGCGTGTCGAGTACCAGTGGTGGGTATTCTTACTGCGCGACCTTCGGTGGAATGACGACATTCCCCGTTAGCACTGGTGGCGTAGCAGGCACGACGGAATGCAAGGAGGCTTGCGACGCCTCCCCGACGTGCAGCACTTACGGAATGTATGGGGCGTTGGACGGAGTGTCTATAACACCCGCGTGCCGGCTGATATCAGACTGCCTGACGCAAGCCGACGTTACCGACGTGACGTATCAGACGACGAATGCCGGTGCAATATTTTGCAGGAAGCAGGAGGCGCCTCCTACACCGGCGCCTACGCCGGCGCCTACGCCCGCATTGGCGCTGTTGGCGCTGAAAGAGGCCGATATGCTGCACGGTTTCTTGAGCGGCTCTGGCTTGGGCACCGTCTCGGATGCTCAGCGATTGTTGGCGTGTTTCATGCCGACGCAATACAGCACCAGAAGTCTCCTCGGCAAATTCGTAGACAAGGTGCGAACGCGTGACGACGACTCGAGCGATGTCGATTTTGATGGCACGGAGAGGTGGCTGGCATTGAAGCTCATGCTTGAACTTCTCGAAGCTTCCGTGATGAGTGTTGACTTACAGGACATGCAATTGGCAATTGTTGACCACTTGGACATTGGTCTGCGCATGGAATTCGCGCACGGTGTGGGGAAGCAGATCGACCAGGCGTACGCGGTCCTTCGCGAAGAGCTGCATAGTGCGCAGGCAGAGGTGCCGTTCTTGAACCTGTTGGACGAGAATGTAACCGTGATTGAGTATGGCAGTGGCCCCGCTCCTGTTGGAGCTGCCTGCCGCACAGCCTTCACAAGCACGTCCGGGCGAAAAGTGAAGGATTGGGAGTCCCGGTCATCAGTGTCGAAGGCAGATTTTTCTGAGATAAGCCGGGGAGCAGTGGAGGACTGCAGAACCATGACGAGCCTGAATTGTGTGGAGGCCACTATCTGGCTCTCCATGGTCTGCGAGCACAAGCCCTCCGCAATCGGATATATATGGGAATGGACCTCGCAATGGAGGTGGTCTCCGAAGAGCAGCGTGAGCGGTCGGGGCTGCGGCTCGCAGTTTCCATACGCGTTTCGGTTTCAGACTGATTCCGATTCGGTGGATACAACACGCAGCGAGACTTGGTGCCCAACAGCGCAGCATTCCGGAGATGGTTCTTCCACGCAGTACAGCACGAGGCAGAAGGTCGTGGCTTTTGCATCATTCTACGCTCTGGAAATCTGAGGACGCTCTGTGTCGGTTTGGTTCCGAAGAGAGCCACGCTGAACAATCTGGCATCCCCTTGGAACAGCGCGCATCCTTATGCAACAGAGCTTAGAAGTGCTTGGCAGTATACATGTTGCATTACGTCAGTACTCTTATTCGCATTGCTGTTAGGATTTATCATTCTTTTAATTCGAGTGTCAGTCACGGTGGTCGAATCTCTGAACGCGTCTTGGCAACTCGTTCGCGTTGTCGTCACAAAGAACGACGGCGGACGTATTCGCCCTGTCGACACAAAGAACGACGGCGGACTTATTCGCGCTGTCGTCACAAGAACGACGGCGGACAAGTATAACGACGGCGTAGAGATAGGTGTCGGCTATGAAAGGGGGCCTATGCGTGCCCTTCAGACGGCGCGTGTATTTTTGTGGAAAGATGTATCATATGGCTCGCATAAGGCGCGGCTTGCAAGCAAACAACAAAAAAAAACATGGCTTGAAGACAGCCCAAGAAGGCTTCAAGACAGCCAAGATGCCTTCAAAAGGACTCCCACGAGGCACTCAGGAGGCGAACAAGGTAGTTTTTTCTGTTGTTTTGGAAGGTTTTTCGTGTTCTCGCTGTTGCATGCTTCAGACGGTCCAAGGCAGCCCACGAGGCCCCAGAAATCAGCTCGAAACGGCCCAAGAAGCACCCACCCAAAGAGGGCGCCACGACGGCGCAAGAGAGTCCCAAGACGGCCCAAGAGTGCCCCCAGACCGCCCAAGAGGCGCTTCAGATCGCCCAAGAGGGCCCCAAGACCGCCTCAAGAGGGCCTTCAGAGGGGGAACACGAACCGACAATTCGAGCCTTCCGCCCCAAGAGGCCTCCAGGAGGCCCCAAGAGGCCCCCAACACAGCCCAAGAGGCCCCCTAGAGGCCCCCTAGAGGCCCCACGAGGCCCCAAGTGGCTTCAAAAAGACGCCCCACGAGCACCCCAAACGGACCCCAAACAGGCCTCCAAAACTGCCTTCAAGAGGCCCCTGGGAAGTTGAAGCCTCCCACGAATTCCAGAGGAACTTCCAAGAGGCCTCTAACCCACAACCCAGAACCCGAGATCTTCGCCCTAGGAGATCCCCAGGAGGGGTCAAGAGGTCCCCAAGAAGCTTGGTGACAGATCACCGGTCGACCGGTCGATGAGAGCGTAGAAGGAGGAATGAGGAGGAGGCAGGAGTAAATAGAGACTGTGGACCTCTTTATTCATGACCTCTTTATCCATCTGCCTGCGGCAATTCCCGCCACCGCGCCAGCCCAGTGTTCTGGGTGGCGACTGTTCGAGAGGGCACGGGAGGCTGTCACTGATGATGATGATGATGATGATGATGATGATGATGATGATGATGATTATGATGATAATGATGATGGCGATGACCATGCTGCTGATGCTGATTATGATGATGCTGATGATGATGATGCTGAGGATGATGCTGCTGATGAGGATGATTATGATGATGGCGATGACCATGCTGCTGATGCTGATGATGACGATGATGCTGACGACGATGACGATGACGATGACGATGACGATGGCGATGAACGTGACGACGACAATGCTGATGATGCTGCTACTGCTGATGATGATGGTGCTGATGATGATGACGATGCTGATGAAGATGAAGATGAAGCTGATGATGATGATGACGATGATGATGATGATGATGATGATGGTGGTGATGATGATGATGATGATGATGCTGATGCTGATGCTGATGCTGATGATGATGGTGGTGTTGATGATGACGATTACGCTGATGATGGTGATCATGATGGTGATTGTTGGGATGATGATGCTGATAATGATGCTGACGATGATGAGGATGATGATGATGATGATGATGACGATGCTGATGGTGACGATGATGATAATGATGACGATGCAGATGATGATTCTGATACTGATGTTGATGTTGCTGATGTTGATGATGCTGCTGCTGCTGATGATGATAATGCTGACAATACCGATGATGATGCTGATGATGAGGATGAGGCTGACGATGATGATGCTGCTGATGATTCTGCTGCTGATGATGATGTGGCTGACGAATACGATGAGGTTGATGATGACGATGATGGTGATGCTGATGCTGATGCTGATGATGCTGATGATGATGCTGATGGCGCTGGTGATGATGATGGTGACGGTGCTGGTGATGATGCTGTTTTTGTAGATGATGATAAAGATGGTGCTAATGCTGCTGATGCTGCTGCTGATAATGATGATGCTAAGCTGATGATGCTGATGATGATGCTGATGATGATGCTGACGATTCTGATGAAGTTGATATTTGTGATGATCATTGTTTTGATGATGGTGATTGCTGATGGTAACTTTGATGATGCCAATGATGGTCATGCTGATGCTGATGATGATGATTATGCTGATGATGATGATGATGCTGATGCTGGTGCTGACGGTGATGATTCTGATACTGATAGTAATGATGAGGATGCTGATGCTGATGCTGATTCTGATGTTGCTGATGATGCTAATGATGATGCTAATAAAGATGATGATGCTGATGGTGATGTTGATGATGATGCTGCTGCTGCTGCCGATGCTGATGTTGATGCTGGTGACGATGATGATGATGATGATGAGGATGATGCTGCTGATGAGGATGATTCTGATGCCGATGATGAGGATGATGGTGATACTGATGATGCTGATGATCATGCTGATGATGATGAAGATCTTAACGAAGATGCTGATGGTTGTTTTGATGATGACGATGCTGATGATGATGCTGCTGATGCTGATTATGATGGGGATGATACTGATTAATGTGATGATGGCGATGATGAGTAATATTATGGTCATGATGATGATGCTGATTGTGCTGCTGATGATGATGATTATGTTTATGATGCTGCTGATGCTGATGCTGCTGCTGATGATTCTGATGATACCGATGATGATGAGGATGAGGATGAGGATGAGGATAAGGATGATGATGATGATGTTGATGATGATGCTGATGATGATGCTGATGATGATGCTGCTGCTGATGATGCTGCTGCTGCTGATGATGATGATGATGATGAGGATGAGGATGATGCTGATGATGATTATGATGGAAGTCGTTTGGGCCGTCTTGGGGCTGTCTTGGCCTCCTGCGTGGCAGTCTTGGGTTTTTCTCGGGGCCCCCTTCCGCCGTCTTGGAGCCCTCTTACGGCAGCGTGGGGACCTCTTGGGCCGTCTTTCGGCCCTTTTGGCCGTATGGTGGTTGTTTGGTGGCCGTCGTGGGGTCGTCTTGGCGTCGTCTTGGGCAGTCCAGGGGCCGTCTCAGGCCGTATTGGGTCCTACGGGAGGTCTTTTTGGGCCCTCTTGGGGCCGTCTAGGATGCCTTTTGGGCCATCGTGGAGTCCTCTTTGGCCGTCTTGAGCTGACGGTCGCCCGAAAAGCGATAATGCGACCATCTTTCAAAAACCCATGGCTTCGAACCCTGTTGGAGGTCCTCTTGTGGCCAGTTTGCACCCTCTTGGAGGCCTCTTGGGCCGTCTTGAATCAATGTTCGGCCGCCTTGGGATCATCCTGGGCCGACTTCGAGGCATCTCGGGCTATCTTGGCGTCCTTGGCTGCCTGCACGGGCCGTCTTGGAAGCCCAGGACGCGTATCCATCGTGTTTAACGAGGGATCGTTGCTTGGGAGGCCCTGGAACCCTCTGGAGCAGCGCCTGGGGATGCGGGAAGGGCACCATCCTCGAGCGGGTGAGCGTGGGATGAGGGGCCTAGGAGTGAGCAGCCGCCATGCGGGAAGTGCATACTCCTCAAGCGGGCGCGGATGAAATGAGGGTTCAGGCATCAGCTGCCATGCGGGAAGTGCACCATGCTCGAACGAGCAGGCTTGGAATGGGGGTTATGGGATTAGTTGCCATGCGGGAAGTGCACCATCCTCGAGCGGACACGCGTGGAATGGGGGTTCAGGCATTGGCTGCCATGCCGGAAGTGCACCATCCTCTAACGTGCAAGCGTGGAATGGGGGATTAGGTATTACATGTGAGAGCTTGCTTGTCGATGGAGGGGCGGCCCCGTAGTGGAATTCGAAAACACCTGCCAGGCAGACCTTGGGATAATTCCAGAGGGCACGGTGGCGGATTCCGTGCGAGCGTCCATGTGTGTGTGTGTGTGTGATGTGTGTGATGTGTGTGTGTGTGTGCCCGCGAACTTGTGTTTCGCGTATGAGGTGTGCGCCGCGTTCTCTTTGGTGTGCGAGAGCTGTAGCGGGGATCTTGCCGTCTTCGTTTCCCATCCCCTTCTCCTTAATGCGGAAAGGCACGAGCGAATGATGATCTTTTCCTAGGTCAGCTTCCGTTGTTGAGTTATCGCAAGCTGCTGTCATTCCTCTGCGGCCACGGCTCCCGCCAGGCTGGATGGCGAGATGCTCTGCGCGACTGTACCTCGCGAGTGGGCTCTGCAGGAGGGCCGTTCTGTGACCGACACAGGCTGGGCAAGGAAACGAACGCGAGTGGATTTCCGGTGGCACGCGCCCTGAGATCCTGGCGTCGTTTCTTTCCCAACCCTCCTGCGTTGGGTTCTCGCTTTGGATAGAGCACCGTGGTCTCCACTCCACCTCCCTCCTCCCCCTCCTTCTGCCTCCTCCTGTGCTGTTACCTGGGTGGCTGTGCACTGTTGAACTGTCGCCACTTTCGTGGGCTCCTGGGAGGTCCAGCGGAGTCGGGGGCCACGCACACCCAGACGGGAATCCCTGGGTGGCTGCGAACCGTGGAACTGTCGCCATTTTCGTGGGCTCCTGGAATGTCCAGCGGAGACCGCGGCCACGCGCACCCAGACAGGAACATCGCTGCTCCCTGGGTGGCTGTGAACTGCGCAATTGTCATTAGTTTCGTTAGCTCATGGCAGGTCCAGTGGAGTCGGGGGCCACGCGCACCCAGATGAGACCTCGCTGCTCCCTGCGTGGCTGCGAACTGCGCAGCTGCCACCACTCTTGAGGGCTCCTGGGCGGTCCAGCGGAGTCGGGTGGCACGCGCCCTCAGACTGGGAACCTTGCTGCTCCCTGGGTGGCTGTGCAACTGTCGCCGCTTTCGTGGGCTCCTGGGAGGTCCAGCGGAGTCGGGGGGCAAGCGCACCCAAACGAGAACCTCGTTGCTCCGTGGGTGGCTGAGAACTGTGCATTTGTCGCCACTTTCGTGGGCTCCTGGGAGGGTCCAGTGGAGTCGGGGTCACGTGAGCCCAGACGAGATCTCGCTGCTCCAAGGGTGGCTTCGAATTGTACACTTGTCGCCACTTTTGTGGGCTCCTGGGAGGTCCAGCGGAGTCGGGGGGCACGCGCACCCAGACGGGAACCTCGCTGCTCCCTGGGTGGCTGCGGGCTGCGCAATTGTCGCCATATTCGTGGGCTTCTGGGAGGTCCAGCGGAGTCGGGGGCCACGCGCACCCAGACGAGACCTCGCTGCTCCCTGGGTGGCAGCAGCTGCCACCATTTCCGTGAGCTCCTGGGCGGTCCAGCGGAATCGGGGGCCACGCGCACCCAGACGGGAACCTCGCTTCCAGCGAGGCTGCCAACTGCAGAATTGTCGGCCTTTTTGTGCGCAAGAGTTGTTGGGGAATCAACCAAAAGGTACCGATACCGTTACTCCCCAGACCTCTCCTAGGGTGCGTTCTGACAAGAATTTCACTGCGAATCCAGCGGTGGCGACGAGGGCCTCCCGCGAGGCCCCCAAAAGGGAAGGCGGGCGAAGGGTAATTAGAGGTATGGGCGCCTTTCCCTCCTCCTCCTCCTCCGAAGGATGCTGCGTGTCGTTCAAGGTGTTCGCTCACAAAGAGCACTCGGTGGGGTACGTCTCGGGTATTTTTTGCGGGGCCTCGAGCCAGGCGGCTCTTTGAGGGGCCCTGGGCCCCGAGGCCCTCACAGGCCGATCTGGCTCCAGGAATGCCTACTCGGGGTTTCTTAATAAGCGTGGGGGTACCCCCCGACGGGGGTCAACCTCGCCTTGTCGTCGCGCCGCGACGGGGGTCGGATCGCCTTCGGCGCGCGGTGGCTAATTACCCGCGACGGGGGTCGATGTGGGGCTGTCGGCGGGGGTGACGCCCCCCCCACGCTTATTCAGAAACTCGGAGTTCCGCTGGCTGGGGTGTAGGGTTCTGGTCGTGGGTTGCACGATGTTTTTTCCTTTTGTTTCCTCGTCGTCAGATCTCAGGGCAGGGTTTCTCTAGGCCTCCCAGATGGGGTCGGAGCTGTGCGCCGCATCGCCGATGCAGCGGCGATGCGGCTCGATGTGAGGCCCGATGTTCTCCACGCCGACGTCGCCGATGCGTCGCCGACGTCGCCGAGGCATCGCCGATGCATCGCCGATGTATCGGCGATGCGGCGCGATCCTCCGACCCCATCTGCTCCGACCCCATCTACAGTCGGGGCCTTGAAGAAGGAACGCTTTTCGTTGGGGAGGGGCTCGGTGTTCCTTAAGTGTTTCACAGCTTGCCTTTGGTTTTCCTTTTGGTTTTCGATGGGAAATCGAAGTTCAACTTGTGGAAAAGAGGGGACCCGTTCCTTATTTAGGGTTCCTTGGGTCAAGGCCCCGACTGTAGGAGGCCTCTAGTTCCGACCAAGTGGAAGAAGCCTAGACGCGCGCGCACGCTCGGCGAATGCGCGACATTTTTGTTGCTCTTGACGGCGTCGCTGTGCGGCGCAACATCCAGATGGCCCGGTGCTCAAAAAGAGAGCGTGGGTCGACCGTGTGATTTTGATCTAGGCTTCCCAGATGGGGTCGGAGTAGATGGGGTCGAAGGATCGCGCCGCATCGCCGATGCATCGACGATGCGGCTCGATGCGGAGCCCGACTTTCGCCACGCCGACGGCGCCAATGCATCGCGGGCATCGCCGGTGCATCGCCATTGCATCGCCGATGCATCGCCGATGCATCGGCGATGCAGCGCGATTCCTCGACCCCATCTACTCCTATCCCATCTAGGAGGCCTCTATTTGAGCCGGCTCTCCCTGTCGTTCTTCCTTCTTCCGCGGCACGCCGCCGATGATGCTCATTCGCTGTCGCCCCCATCCGGCCTCCGTGCCTCGGGCGTGGGGCCGAGGCCCCTCGGAGGCATCTCGGTCTTGGGGTCCACTGGGGCCTCCTGTGGGCCTCTGGAGGCCTCGGGGGGCTGCTGTGGGGGCCTGCGGGCGGGCTCGGTCGGGGGCCATCTTGGAGAGGGACGGCTCCCGGGCCATCTTCGAGCTGCCCACGCTTCGGGCCCCTCGCGGGGACGTCCTGGGGGTCTCGGGGCCCCGTGTTTGGGGGCTCGGGGGCCGCAGTGGGAGCTCCTCTGGTGTTTTCCCGGGGCGCTCTTCGCAGCGACGAGCCCATGGGCGGCGGCGGGCGAGGGTCTGCGCGCCCGACATGGGCACGGAAAGAACGGGCACAGTGCCCAACAGCAGTCCCTGTTCATTCTGAACAGGATTCGCTGTCCACGCCGCCGCGGTTGTTGGGCATTGTACCCATTTTTCCGTACCCATTTCGGGCGTCCGAAGAGGGGGGAAGCGAGAAGGAGAAGGCCTTCTCAGGAGGTTCGGAAGTCCCCTGGCCTTCTGAGAAGTTTTCCAAGCCTGCCCCGAAGACACAAAACACCTCTCAGAAGGCGCGAGGGCTTCTGAGAAGTCCCGCCGCCTTCTGAGAGGGCCTTGTGTCACTTCCCCCCCTCGCTCGCCGCCGAAATGTGATGAAGATCGTGCAGCGACCGAGCCTTCCAAGTGTATGAGCGCCCACTTGGGGTGGCCCCTAGGGGCTCAAAAGCTACCCAAGGGCACCCCGAGAGAGTCCCGGCACGATTCCAGTACGGTCTCCCGAGACCGTTACTCGGGGGCGGCAAAGAGGGGGGTGATGACTGGGGGGGGGTGGATATCATGGCGGGGGCCATGATATCTCCCCAGATCTCAGGTCGCCTCTTCTTGTTTCATTACGTCCCTGGCCCCCCCGCTGGGCCGTGCACATGCCGCTGGCCATGATTTGCACCCCCCCTTCTTGGACAGCCCCCTCTTGGCCGCTCCCGAGTTACGGGGCATGCACGCGGGAATCGTTGACCCTCCAGAAACGCCCCCGACGTATTTGGAAGAATCGCGCGGGGCACCCCAAGAGCGCGCGGGAGCGCCCGCGAGTTGGGGGACAGCTTTCTGTTTGAATAAGACTTACCAGCCTGGAGCATATCCCTATCCCTATGCTGGGCATCTCCTCATCACGATGCCAATCTTAGGGATTCCCTTACTTTTTTGGAGGGCGAATCCCTAAGACTGTCATCGCCTTGTGGCGTGTCAATCTTAGGGATAGGGATGAGTTCGAGGCTGGTAAAAGACGTGCAATGTTGGGACACCAGGGGTGCTGACGGCACTCCACTCAGTGCTTCGCGCCACGGTGGCAGATGTTCGGATGCCTATAGGATGGCACCAGCACCAGTAGCGACGGAGTGCCTCCACCGAGGGAAGATCATCCCGATCTCCGTGATGGTGGTAATCTTCGGGCTTCCCAGGTGGCCGAAAGATGACCACCAACACCGAAATCAAGGGTCATCCTCCCCCTGTGGGCGCCACCCCCTGTTCTGTGTTGGTGCCCAGTTTCCAGCCTCCAAGATGTTGAATCGTGCTTGCCAGAGCTGACACATCATTATCTACGACCTTTGGGCCCCAACTTTTGCCGGCGTGACTGAACATGACCGTAGGAGGAGCGAACAAAAAGGGATTTTCAAATATACGTTTGCGCAGGCCTTCGGCCACTGCTGCTGGCCCCCCTGCCCCAGTCGTCGAGGGATCCCTTGTCGCCGTCGTCGTCGTCGTCGTCGTCGTCGTCGTCGTCGTCGTTATCGTCGTCGTTATCGTCGTCGTTGTCGTCGTGTTTCTCCTGGTGTGAGCTACTTGGGGCCGTTTTTGATCTTTTTGGGGCCGTCCAAGGGGCTGCCCCGCTTCCTTGCTGGTCTTGGGCGTGCGTCACGATTCCGCTTTGGCAATACGTATGAAAATCTATGCTTGCCAGCGGGCCCCAAGCAGTGAGGCGTTGCACTGTGGATCTGTTAGCTGTGTAGTGTGATCTATGAGGTGTAATCTACGTGGGGTACTCGGTTGGGGGCAATCTATGTGGTATGAGCTATGTGGTTTAAGCTTTGTGGTGGATTCTATCTGATTCAATATATGTGGTGTGAGCTATGAGATGTAAGCTATGCGGTGCAATCTCTGTGGGGCAATATAGGCAGTGCAATGTATCTGGTGTGAGCTATGTGGTGTAAGCTATGCGGTGCAACCTACACGCACATATATATATATATATATACATGTGTGGTGTTAGTTATTGATATGTGAGCTATCCGGTGTAAACTATGTGGTGCGCTCCATGTGCCGTCCATGTGGTATGAGCTACGAGGTGTAAGTGATGCAGTGCAATCTGTTTGGCGTGAGCCATGTAGTGTACGCACACCGTGCCCCCAAAAGGTGTCCACGGGCGGTAACGTGGCGAAACATCGCCAGACCACCCAGCGCACGAGGCGGCCACGAGGCGGCCACGGGCGGCAACGTTGCGAAATGCCGCCGGACCCACCCATCGCACGAGGCGGCCACGAGGCGGCCACGGGCGACAACCTGGCGGAATCTCGCCGGACCCACCCAGCGCACGAGGCGGCCATGGCGGCCACGAGGTGGCGTCGTGGCGAAGCCTCGCCGGACGCATCAAGCGCACGAGGCGGCCGCGAGACGGCCAGGGGCGGTAACGTGGCGAAGCCTCGCACGAGGCGGCCGCGAGGCGGCCACGAGGCGGCCACGTGGCGAAGCCTCGCCAGACCCACCCAGCGCACGAGGCGGCCGCGCGGCTGCAACGGGCGGCCACGTGACGAAACCTCGCGGGACCCACCCAGCAAACGACGCGGCCACGGGCGGCCACGCGGCGAAACTTTGCCGATCCCGTCCAATTTCTCAGTGACATTAGTAGGACCCCCGAAGTGCAAGTTTTGTTTTGGGGATTTGTATCTGGCGTTTAGCTGTGCTCAACCACGTTTGGTTTTTGGTTGTTTGTTTTTCCCCCTTGTTATTACTCTTCTTGTTTCGTGTTCTCCCCCAACCGCGGCCAAGGTTCTCAATTCTCAGCGATTGCGGCGCAGACAATTGTGCGTTGCAGCATGCTCGCTTGCCTCACTGGGTGGCTTCTGCCAGGTTCCCCCCCCATCTCGCCGTGCTCTCCCCCGCACCCGGCGGCGACGCGGCAAGGCGGAGCGGCATTATTTCTTCTCCTCGGTGCGCGCGCCTCATCTGTTTGTTTGCTTGTCTCACTCCCATGGATGGGAATGTTGTCCACGGTTCGGTCGGGTCGGCTGCGTCGCAGTCGGCTGCGTTTGGTCGGTTCGGTTCGGTCAGTTGTTTTGCCGTTGCTGCGTCGCTGCGCCCTTCTAGGCTACTCGGCCTGTCGGTTTCGGTCGGTTTCGATTTTGTCGGTTTTCGGTTGCGCTGTCGCCGCGGACGGCCATCGATGGCAATGGTCATTTCTCATAGCATAGGTGCTCAGCGCTTTCTTGGTTGCACTTGTCTAACGCTGCAGCCAGCAAGCAGCTGACCGCGCAATCGAGGCCGACCGCGCAATCGATGTCATGATTCGCGACCGACGTCGAGGTTTGTAACCATCTTGTCGCCGCGCGTCACCCTGGGGCATGTTGCCGGCGGGCATCATATTCTAGTTTATCGGGCGAGTGCTCAGGAGCCAGTCTGTTACCGGTCTGTGGGCGCGCACGTCCGCTACGATACGCTTCGCGTGGGCAAGCGCGTAGACTATGTATTAGTATGTGTATGAGTGTATAAAGATACGCCTACAGCGAATCACCGCCGCCCCCTGCCTTTGGAATCGCCCATGTTGCCGAGCGTTGTGGCAAGAGCTCTGCCAAGCTATCGGACCAAGTGCTCCCCAAGCCGTTGTAGAAACCCTCCGGTGAACACTTGGGGGAGGACAGCGGGGAAGATCAGGAGGAGGAGGAGGGGGCATCTTCGGAACCTCTGGGGGCACTCTTGGAGCCTTTCGGGATCTTCCTGGGGGCGTTTTTTGGGGGCTTCTCGGGGGCTTATTTGGCCGTCTTAGGGCATTCCTGGCCTGTCTGACGCCGTCGGAAGCCGTCTTCGGGGCCTCACTGGGCCGACTTGGGGCCCTCTTGTGGTGCTCCAGGGCCGTCTAGGAGGCCATCTTGGGCGTCTTGGAGGCCTCTTGGGCCGTCTTGGGGCCGTCTTGGGGCCGTCTTGCGGGTCTCCTGGGCCGTTCTGGGGCCATCTTGGAGGCCTGTTGGGCGGTCTTGGGGCGATCTTTGGGGGCCGTCTCGGGCCGTCGGAAGGCGGAAAAGAAGCAAATGCCAACATCATTCAAACACTGAAGGGAAATCAATGATTTGTCCTCTTCGGGCTTTCCTGGAGGCCCTCGTTGGGGCCTCTTGGGCCATCTTGGAACCTCTTGGGGCCACCTTGGAGCCATCTTGGGCCGCCTTGATGGCCTCCTGGCCTGTCTGACGCCGTCGGAAGCCGTCTTGGGGCCCTCTCTGGGCTGTCTTGGGGCCCTCTTGGGGTGCTCCAGGGCCGTCTTGGAGGCCATCTAGGGCGTCTTGCAGGCCTCTTGGGCCGTCTTGGTGCCCTCTTGGTGCCGTCTTGGGGGCCCTGCCAGGGGTGTCGACCTGGACGGTGTTTCGGCGACCTCGTGGGCCGTCGTCGTGCAGATTTTTTGGTTTGCAGCAGAGGCGGTTGGAAGACAACGAGGGGGGACGAACACGACACTGAAGTGGAAGACGGGTTTTGGTCGAAAGCTGAAACGGCACGAAAACGGCGAAACGTAGGTCGATCCCTGCCCCGGGGAGGTTCTGAGGCGACCAGGTCCTGCGAGCGCCCGCCATGGCGATGCGGGGCACCAGGATGGTCAAGAGGGTGCTCAATCCAGGATCATCCTGCGGCTCCCCGCCGCCCGCTTGCTCCTGCTGAGGCCTGGGGGCGCCACGGGGGCCGACGCCTCGGCGGACCAGCCGTGGTCTGCAACGGAAGTGTAGGGGCTCCAGCAGCGGAGGTCACTGCACAAGGGGGTCAGCCAGAGCGCTGGGTCTGGCAGGACCCTGCGGGGCCGGGGTGGCGCTGGCCCAGGTTGGCGCGCATGCAGGTTTTGGTGGGGTCGTGCAGGATTTTGTCTTTCAAAGCTTGGCTTACTGCGTTTGTTTTATTATTATTTTTCCTGTTCTTTGACTAGCCCAGTCAGTTGGTCCGCGGAATGGGGTTTACGACGGGCGGGTTGGACCTTACTGGTGCGGATGGCGACCGCTCTAATCATCTACCTTGCAATGTGTGTGTGTGTGTGTGTGTGCGTGTGTGTGTGTGTGTGTGTGTGCGTGTGTGTGCGTGTGCGTGTGCTCGTGCGTGTGTGTGTATATGTGTGTGTATGTGTGTGTGTGTGTGTGCGTGTGTGTGCGTGTGTGTGTTTAGCCCGGTGCCACCGCAACGCGCGGATTTGCAGCAGTGGCGCGCGGGCAGCGTTTTTTTTTTGGGGGGGGGGGCAAGCCAGTCCGGCAGCCCGGCAGCCAAGGAGCCCTTTGCCGCTGCCCGCCGCTGGCACCAGGCCCGTCTAAGGCCTTGGCCGCCAGATCGCGGCGCTGCAGCTGGCGACACACAGCTCCAGCTTCGAATTCCGCTTCCCGCGGGAGAGCGCCATTGCAGCAAAGCGCGGCTCAAAGCCCACATTTCTTTGAGGCGCTGGACACCACAGTCATCACAGGCGATTCTGTCTCAGCGGGCAGCCTTTTCAGTCCAGCAGTCGGCGGACGCTGCTTGCTTGCGTCTTGGGCTCTGCTCTCCTTGAGGCGCTCCGGCAGTGCCGCCGACTGTCTCGGCCACGTCGGAGCCCCCCAAGCGGAGCAACTTCGAAGAACGTGAGCGGGTCGCCCGCGGGACTGGCGAGGGCGTTTCCTTGTGCTTGCGTGTTGGACCCGGAAGGAGCGGCAGTGCTCATTCAGCCACTCCCAGATGACAGGTATGGTGGGGAGTCTTTGGGTGCGTGAAATGGAGTTGTTTTGTTTGGTTATTTGTATGTCTGTTTGTCTCTTTGTGTGTATAGTTTATTATTATTTTTTTTCGGTTCTTGCGTCCAAGCGCAGAGTTATGAGTGTTGCCACCACGGGCATATGACGGAATAAGTTTGCTCAATCGCGCAGCGTGTTCTTCCCGGTTGCTAAAACGATGTGGGTTCTCTTGGTCATGGACGGGGCGACGACGCATGTCAGACACACGGCAAATCTACTGTCCCTATCTCCCCTGCCCCCGACAGCCCTGCTTGCACTGCCCCGCGCCTCGTTCTTCTTCCGGCGCGCTGCCTCTGAGAGCTGCGCCCCCCCCCTCGTCGCATCGCCTTCGCGGTGCGTGCAGCTTGATCTAGTTGGGTTCTGCCAGTCTGGCCTTCCTTGTTTCGCTTCACAGGGGTAGTTTTTTTTTTTTTTTTTTTTTTTTTCAGCGCCGCGTGCTTGTTGAGATTGTCTGAGCTTTGTTCTGGCCCTGCTGGGGAGTTGGCAATATTTCTTCGTTGTGGGTCCCGCTCGAGTTCCTCTTTGTCCTGCGTCGCCGAGTCGGCCCCGCGTGAGCGTTACCAGAGCGAGGTCCTGGCCACAGGCCTGTACCGCCAGCCCTTGGTCGCGACGGGCGGCCGCTTCTCGGCTGGCCTCGCGCTGAGCAGCGGTAAGGTCTGCTGTTTCGGCTCGCCTGTCTTGCAGGGGCACCCTTCTTCCTCTGTGGTTGGTGCCCTCTGGTGCCTTTTGCTGCGTTTGTATAGTTGGTCGCATTGGAAATTCGCCGTCCACTGCTGGCACCAAGTATTGCACCCCATAGGTTGTACTCTGAAGCGTGTACTCTTTTGCGTGCTGGCCGACAGGTGGCGCAAGCGGTGACCGCATTGTTGCCCGGTCGGCTCTCCCAAGTCGGTCCGGTGTGGTCCGGCTCTTGGTCGGTGCCTTGTGGTTGAGGGCCCACAGTCGATGTTGTGTAGTGGCCTTGGGTTGGTGCCCTCTGGTGCTCCATGGTTGTCGTCCTAAGCGACCGAAGGTTGGTGCCTCGCGGTCGGTCCTGTACAGTTGGGGCCCCTGTCAAGAAACACGCTGCTTGCTTCCAGGGTGCCCGGGGTAGCTTTGGTTTTAAGGGTATTGCTATGGAGAGAGTGTCTTTGCAAACCAGGTCGACTAACATCCTGGGGTCTCAGGCTTGGGCGTCTGATGGAAGCGGACCCCTGCCGTCTGTTTGGTGCCCTCCAGTTGGTGCCGTGCTGTCGGTGCGCTTCGCGGGCTGTCACGAGTTGCACCACGGATGAAGTAGAGAGGTATTTTCGCTACTGGGGGAATGTGCAAAACATTGAAGTCGCCAAGGAACAGGTTTTGACTGCTTTTGCTCATGTTGCCTTATGTTTAAGCATATTTCAAGCGCGCCCAAAAAATCAGCCTTCTTAGGGGGAGACGCCCGACAGAACCGTAGAGTACAGTGGGGGCCAATGGGTAGCAATACCCGGCTTCCCTCCAGGGTGCACTCGGCTTTCTGGGTTCACTTCTGGTTTTGCTCTGGTGAGCCTGGCGTCCCCGCACCACGAGTCAACGGACGCCCTGGGGTCTCAGGGTTGGTTTTCCGGTGGGACGTTTCTTGTGGTCGAGCTCCTAGTGCATTGTGCCCTTCACAAGTAGCACCCCGGAGCTGGCACCCCGGAAAGTAGCACCCTGCAAGTTGCAGTGAGTCGTTGTTCCACGCGCGGGCGAGTGTATATCCCCCGGACAGGGCTTACATCTATGGTTTGGGTGCGGTTTTTGTGGAGCGGGCCTTACACTCATTTTTCTGGCGTGGGGGATTTGCGCGTCGATTCCGCCTTGGCGGCGGCGCAGCACGCTCTGATCCTCTTCCTCCGTCGTTGTCCACTCCTTTATCAGTGTTGTGTGCCTCTGGCCGTCGCTTTCGTTAGTGCTAGTCCATCGGGCCATATGTGTTGCTCTTCTCTGCCTCTTCCCGCCCCTCGTCTTCCTTCTTGGGTGATCTGTTCCCTCCCCTTTTTGCCTCCTGCCGTGGCGACTCCTCCTGCTCTTTCTCGCCCTTTTGCCACAGCCGCACCATCCTCGCGTGGGGGAGGGTCACGAAAGGGACGTTGCACTAGGATGGGGGTCTCCGCTTCCTGTGCAAGACGTGTGAGCGCGCCGTCCGCGTGAAGGAGGGCTTGCCAGTAGAATTCTCCTGCGGATGCGTTGTTGCACAAAAGGCCCCTCAGGTGGAGGAGTGCACACATTGAGCTTTTCTGCGGGGGAGAACTATATACACATGTGCTTCAGCATCGTTTCCTCCACCGTGTCTTTTTTGTCACCCCCCTCCCCTTTGCTCTCCTTTCTGTCGCGCGCGCCTTCTTGCCAACACCCAGTGGAGCGTCCACTTCTCTTGCGCGGTGGGGTGGGTCGAGTGGGCGGGGGCTGGGGGTGCCATGCCAGCACGTTTTGTTGTTGGGTGTTGGTTGTTGGTTGTTGGTTGTTGGTTGTTGGTTGTTGGTTGTGGTTGTGGTTGTGGTTGTGGTTGTGGTTGTGGTTGTGGTTGTGGTTGTGGTTGTGGTTGTGGTTGTGGTTGTGGTTGTGGTTGTGGTTGTGGTTGTGGTTGTGTTGTGTTGTTGAATATTATTATTCTAAAGAATAATTATTGTTGGGCCCCCTGGTGCACGCCCCCCTGCGCCGCCTAGGCCGCAGCTACATTTTCATCATTTTCGTGAGGAAGCCTCAGGTAAAACGATGTGATCCAGATCCGGTTGTTTTGTTGTAATCCGTTTTCCCTTGCAAAAAACACTATAAAATGACATTTCTTGTTCTAATATAATCAAATTTCAAGAATCCCTTGCAAAAAATAAGGTAAAGTGGACATTCGCGCGCGCAAGACGAAATCCTTCCAAAAGCTTAGTGTTCGGAGCGATTTTAACATAAAAACATCAAAAAACCAATGGTTTTTCAACAAAAAAATGTCAAAATCTCATCCCGCGCGCTCTTGCGGATTCGTAGGAAACCCAACACTTTTTAAACATTTCTGTCAAACGGGCTTTTGCGAGCAACTTTTTCGAACTTCTGCGACAACGGTTGCGCACCTGCCAGGGCCATCATCCCTGTCAAATAATACCATGCGGGACACATTCGTTTTTTCTTCGCGCGCGCACGCCGTCGTCGTCGGCCGCGGGGCCCTGAATAGTAGCCACGGTCGTCCGCATGCCACGAAGTGAAGTGTCCGAACGTC
>CAUYUJ010009580.1:254762-269762 GCA_963575745.1 Prorocentrum cordatum | reverse complement strand
GTGAGGAAGCCTCAGAAAAGAGGGTGTGTACAGGATCCGGTTGTTTTGTTGTAATCCGCTTTCCCTTGCAAAAAACAATAGAAAATGACATTTCTTGTTCTAATATAATCAAATTTCAAGAATCCCTTGCAAAAAATAAGGTAAAGTGGACATTCGCGCGCGCAAGACGAAATCCTTCCAAAAGCTTAGTGTTCGGAACGATTTTAACATAAAAACATCAAAAAACCAATGGTTTTTCAACAAAAAAAATGTCAAAAATCTCATCCCGCGCGCTCTTGCGGATTCGTAGGAAACCCAACACTTTTTAAACATTTCTGTCAAACGGGCTTTTGCGAGCAACTTTTTCGAACTTCTGCGACAACGGTTGCGCACCTGCCAGGGCCATCATCCCTGTCAATAATACCATGCGGGACACATTCGTTTTTTCTTCGCGCGCGCACGCCGTCGTCGTCGGCCGCGGGGCCCTGAATAGTAGCCACGGTCGTCCGCATGCCACGAAGTGAAGTGTCCGAACGTCATAGGGCGGGAAGCTGGGTGTGGGTGGTGGCGAAGAGTCGTTTGGAAATTTGGTAGAGCTTGAACCGGCCCCCCCACAAAGTGGGGGTATTGTCCGCCTCCTATGAAAACCCTGGCACTGGTGAGAACGGAGTGTCCCCAGTCTTAAATGATTGTTGTTGTTGTTGTTGTTGTTGTTGTTGTTGTTGTTGTTGTTGAACATTATTACTTTTAAAGAATAATTATTGTTGGGCCCCCTGGTGCACGCCCCCCTCGCCGCGCCTAGGCCGCAGCCACATTTTCATCATTTTCGTGAGGAAGTCTCAGGCAAAACGGGGGAGTCCGGATCCGGTTGTTTTGTTGACGCCCGCTTTCCCTGTCAAACAAATATATAAAATGACATGTCTTGTTCTAACATAACCGAACTTCAAGAATCCTTTTGCAAAAAATGACACGAAGTGCACACTCGCGCGCGCAAGCTGAAATCCTTCCAAAACCTTAGTTTTCGTAGCGATTTTAACATAAAAACATGAAAAAACCCAATGGTTTTCCAAAAAAAAGTTTCAAACATTCATCCCGCGCGCTCTTGCGGATTTCTGAGGAAACCCACTATTTTTTCAACATTTCTGTCAAACGGGCTCTTGCGAGCAACTTTTTCACGTGCTTCGAACTTCTGCAACAACGGTTGCGCGCATGCCAGGGCCATCATCCCTGTCAAATAATACCATATGGGACACATTCGTTTTTTCTTCGCGCGCGCACGCCGAAATCTTCAAACACCATTGGGTTTCTTAAGAATTTCAGCACCGCGTATCATACAATCGCACGAATCGCACCGTAGGTCCTCGAAAAACACGTGCACGGATTTTCCAAATTTCTAGCGCCAGGAACATGTTCCAACGAAAAACCAGTACAGGTGTCCAGTGTTGGAACAGGGGGGAAAGTCGTATACTAAGCTAGCTTACAGAAAATGTTACCACAACAAGTCACTGTACCCATGCGCCAGTGTAGTAGCCAAGGTCGTCCGCAGGCCACGAAGTGAAGTGTCCGAACGTCATAGGGCGGGAAGCTGGGTGTGGGTGGTGGCGAAGAGTCGTTTGGAAATGTGGTAGAGCTTGAACCGGCCCCCCCACAAAGTGGGGGGGTATTGCCCGCCTCCTATGAAAACCCTGGCACTGGTGAGAACGGAGTGTGCCCACGTGCTAGTAATTGTTGTTGTTGTTGTTGTTGTTGTTGTTGTTGTTGCTGCTGCTGTTGTTGAATTTTCACTCCTGAAGACTAATCATTGTTAATCCCCCCCGTCTGGCGCTTTTTTTTTTCGATTGAAGTGCCCTACCCGGGGCTCGCATTTTTTGTGTAAAAAAGAAAAATGCCAGGGAAAGTCTTGAGGGTCAAACTGTGTCGTTGGCCTCCGGTTTACAACAACAGCGGCTCCCGCCTGATACTTCCTCGCAGTTTAGCTTGGACCCCCGCTCCCGCCTGAGACCTCATCGCAATTTACTTGGGAATCGCGCTCTCGTTTGGGACACTTCCTTACAATTTAGCCAGGTCCCCGCCCCCGCCCGAGAATTCCTTGCATTGTATTCAGAAATCGCGCTCTCGCTGGGGACTCCGTTGCAATTTATTCAGGAGTCGCTCTCCCAGCGCTGAGGAGTCGCGCTCTGGAGACTTGCTTGCAATTTACTGAAGAATAGCGCCCTTGCGTCGGAAATTCTGGTCATTTGCTCCAGCGCCGCGCTCCCGGCACCCAGGCACTCAGGAGTCGCGCTCACGTTTAGGAGTCCGTCGCAGATTACCTAGGAATCGGGATCTCGCTGCCCTTCGTGGCCACGTTGCAGCCCTTCGTGGCCCCCTCGCTTTGTGTCGTGGCCCCGTTGCAGCCCTTGGTGGCCCCGTTGCCGCCCTTCGTGACCCTCTCGCTGCCCTTCGTGGCTCCGTTGCAGTCCTTCGTGGCCCCCTCGCTGCCCTTCGTGGCCCCGTTGCAGCCCTTGGTGGCCCCGTTGTAGCCCTTCGTGGCCCCCTCGCTGCCCTTCGTGTCCCCGTTGCAGTCCTTCGTGGCTCCCGTTGCAGCCTTTCGCTGCCCCATATATGTCTGCCCTTCGTGGCCCCCGCTCGTTCGCGCCCGTGGTGGCGCCATATGCATGCCCTTCGTGGCCCCGCTGTCGCCCTTCGTGGCCCCCTCCCTGTCCTTCGTGGCCACGTCCTTGCCCCCCGCGGTCCAATGTACGTATGCCCTTCGTGGCCACCGCTCGTTCGCGCCCAGTGTGGCTCCATGTGGCTCCATGTGCATGCCCTTTGTGGCCCCGCTGTCGCCGCTTGTGCCCCCCCTACTGTCCTACGTGGCCCGATTGCTACCCTCAGTGGCCCCATCGTTGCCTCCTGTGGCCCCGCATTGTCTGCCCTTCGTGGCCCCCGCTCGTTCGCGCTCTTCGTGGCCCCATACGCATTCCCTTCGTGTCCCCGCTGTCGCCCTTCTTGGCCTACTTCGTGTCCTTCGTGGCCCTGCTGTCGTTCTCTCTCGCTCTCGCTTTCGCTCGTCGTCGTCGCCGTGGTCGTCGTCGCCGTCGTCGTTGACGTCGTCGTCGTGGTCGGTCCCCTGTCCGTCCCTCTTGGAGTCGGGTGGGCGGTCCGCGGCCGCCCTGCCGATCAGCGCTGCCGCTGGCCAGGCCGACGGTCCCCGGCCGCTCCGCCGTTTGCCGGGGCACGGCCTGCAGGGAAGAAAGGTATACCCCTAAGAGAAGTTGGAGCGAAGACGCAGAGGGCGGGTATCGAGGGTTTCGGAAATACACCTTATTGGACAGTCGAGCAGACATGGGCGAGCAGTCTTAAACTGGTTGTTGTTGTTGTTGTTGTTGTTGTTGTTGTTGTTGTTGTTGTTGTTGTTGTTGTTGTTGTTGAACATTACTTATTCTAAAGAATAATTATTGTTGGGCCCCCTGGTGCACGCCCCCCCTGCGCCGCCTAGGCCGCAGCTACATTTTCATCATTTTCGTGAGGAAGCCTCAGGTAAAACGATGTGATCCAGATCCGGTTGTTTTGTTGTAATCCGTTTTCCCTTGCAAAAAACACTATAAAATGACATTTCTTGTTCTAATATAATCAAATTTCAAGAATCCCTTGCAAAAAATAAGGTAAAGTGGACATTCGCGCGCGCAAGACGAAATCCTTCCAAAAGCTTAGTGTTCGGAACGATTTTAACATAAAAACATAAAAAAAAACCAATGGTTTTTCAACAAAAAAATGTCAAAATCTCATCCCGCGCGCTCTTGCGGATTCGTAGGAAACCCAACACTTTTTAAACATTTCTGTCAAACGGGCTTTTGCGAGCAACTTTTTCGAACTTCTGCGACAACGGTTGCGCACCTGCCAGGGCCATCATCCCTGTCAAATAATACCATGCGGGACACATTCGTTTTTTCTTCGCGCGCGCACGCCGAAAACTCCAAAAACCATTGGGCTTCTTAAGAATTTTAGCACCGCGCATCATAAAATCACCAAATCGTTTAGTACGTATCATGTGTATCATGTGTATCATGTACCATATGCATCATATGCAACAGATGTTCTGTGGGAGGCTTAACAACTTCTGTGGGTTAACAAGGCTTAACAACTTCTGTGGGTGTACGAACGTAGGCTTAACAACTTCTGTGGGTGTGTACTCCACGCCAGTGTAGTAGCCACGGTCGTCCGCAGGCCACGAAGTGAAGTGTCCGAACGTCATAGGGCGGGAAGCTGGGTGTGGGTGGTGGCGAAGAGTCGTGTGGATATTTGGTAGAGCTTGCACTGCCCCCCCACAAAGTGGGGGTATTGGCTGGCGTCGCATGAAAACCCTGGCACTGGTGAGAACACTGAGCGTTCGGGTAAAGTGATTGTTGTTGTTGTTGTTGTTGTTGTTGTTGTTGTTGTTGTTGTTGTTGTTGTTGTTGAACATTATTACTTCTAAAGAATAATTATTGTTGGGACCCCTGGTGCACGACCCCCCCGCCGCGCCTAGGCCGCAGCCTCATTTTCATCATTTTCGTGAGGAAGTCTCAGGCAAAACGGGTTGGTCCGGATCCGGTTGTGTTGTTACGATCGGTTTTCCCTTGCAAAAAAAAGCTAAAGTGGACATTTCTTGTTCTAACATAACCAAATTCAAGAATCCCTTGCAACAAATAAGGTAAAGTGGACATTCGCGCGCGCAAGACGAAATCCTTCCAAAACCTTTAGTTTTCGTAACGATTTTAACATAAAAACATCAAAAAAAAACAATGGTTTTTCAAAAAACAATTGTCAAAATTTCATCCCGCGCGCTCTTGCGGATTCGTAGGAAACCCAATACTTTTTAATCATTTCTGTCAAACGGGCTTTTGCGAGCAACTTTTTCGAACTTCTGCAACAACGGTTGCGCACCTGCCAGGGCCATCATCCCTGTCAAATAATACCATGCGGGACACATTCGTTTTTTCTTCGCGCGCGCACGCCGTCGTCGTCGGCCGCGGGGCCCTGAATAGTAGCCACGGTCGTCCGCATGCCACGAAGTGAAGTGTCCGAACGTCATAGGGCGGGAAGCTGGGTGTGGGTGGTGGCGAAGAGTCGTTTGGAAATTTGGTAGAGCTTGAACCGGCCCCCCCACAAAGTGGGGGTATTGCCCGCCTCCTACGAAAACCCTGGCACTGGTGAGAACGGTGTGTCCCCACGTGCTAGTAATTGTTGTTGTTGTTGTTGTTGTTGTTGTTGTTGTTGTTTCATTTCAGAAAAAATAATTCTTGTTGATCCCCCCTCACCGGTGCATATTATGTTTGCTCTGTCAAAATGTGCCCCTCGACGCTCGCCTTGAGGCTCAAACTGTGCCCTTGGGCTCCCTGGACGACACCAACAACGGCTCCCGTTTGAGATTTCTTACAAATTTGCTCAGATCCCTCCTCCCGTCTGAGATTTCCTCCCAACTTACTCGGGAACGGCGCTCCCGCGTCAGACCTCCTCACAATTTAGTCCGGGTCAAACTGCGTTGTTGCTCCCCCGGGCTACAACAACAACCGCTCTCGCCTGAGACCTCCTCCAACTTTACTCAGGACCCCCGCTCCCACCTGAGACTTCTTTTCAATTTACTCAGGATCGGCGCTCCATTTGTGAAATTTCCAAAATTTAGTCAGGACCTTTCCTCTCGTTGTATTCGGCAAAGAGAACCATCCGGGCCAAACTGTGCCCCTGGGCTCCCGGCTACAAGAACAACGGCTCCCGCTTCAGACGCGCCCAGTGAGGCCCCGCCACGCTGCCCACAGAGGCCCCTGCCGCACCCCACAGATACCCCGAACGCGCCCAGTGAGGTCCCGCCAAATTGCCCACTCAGGCCCCCAGGCCAGCCCACAGAGGCCCCGAACGCGCCCACGGAGGCCCCGCCACGCCGCCCACTGAGGGCCTCGGCGCAGCCGACAAAGGCCCCGAACGCGCCCACAGAGTCCCCACCACGCCCCCCCTTTCTCAGTCAAAGTGCGCCCCTCGACGCTCGCACCCTGTTGATTCGATACGGAAAGTCATCCGGGCCAAACTGTGCCCCTGGGCCCTAGGCTACAACAACAGCAACAACAAAACTATCAACAACAACAACAACAACAACAACAACAACAACAGCAACAGCAACAGCAACAGCAACAGCAGCAACAGCAGCAGCAGCAGCAACAGCAACAACAACAATCAACCCAATCACTCTTACTCCGACACACGCTCACCGTGGTTCTCACACAGCCTGCGTACACACCCACAGAAGTTGTTAAGCCTTGTTAACCCACAGAAGTTGTTAACCCACGGTGCGATTCGTGTGATTTTATGATGCGCGGTGCTAAAATTCTTAAGAACCCAATGGTTTTTGGAGATTTCGGCGTGCGCGCGCGAAGAAAAAACGAATGTGTCCCGCATGGTATTATTTGACAGGGATGATGGCCCTGGCAGGTGCGCAACCGTTGTCGCAGAAGTTCGAAAAAGTTGCTCGCAAAAGCCCGTTTGACAGAAATGTTTAAAAAGTGTTGGGTTTCCTACGAATCCGCAAGAGCGCGCGGGATGAGATTTTGACATTTTTTTGTTGAAAAACCATTGGTTTTTTGATGTTTTTATGTTAAAATCGTTCCGAACACTAAGCTTTTGGAAGGATTTCGTCTTGCGCGCGCGAATGCCCACTTTACCTTATTTTTTGCAAGGGATTCTTGAAATTTGATTATATTAGAACAAGAAATGTCATTTTATAGTGTTTTTTGCAAGGGAAAACGGATTACAACAAAACAACCGGATCTTGATCAACTCGAATTACCTGAGGCTTCCTCACGAAAATGATGAAAACGTGGCTGCGGCCTAGGCGCGGCGGGGGGGCGCGCACCAGGGGGCCCAACAATAATTATTCTTTAGAATTAATAATGTTCAACAACAACAACAATTACTAGCACGTGGGGACACTCCGTTCTCACCAGTGCCAGGGTTTTCATAGGAGGCGGGCAATACCCCCACTTTGTGGGGGGGCCGGTTCAAGCTCTACCAAATTTCCAAACGACTCTTCGCCACCACCCACACCCAGCTTCCCGCCCTATGACGTTCGGACACTTCACTTCGTGGCATGCGGACGACCGTGGCTACTATTCAGGGCCCCGCGGCCGACGACGACGGCGTGCGCGCGCGAAGAAAAAACGAATGTGTCCCGCATGGTATTATTTGACAGGGATGATGGCCCTGGCAGGTGCGCAACCGTTGTTGCAGAAGTTCGAAAAAGTTGCTCGCAAAAGCCCGTTTGACAGAAATGTTTAAAAAGTGTTGGGTTTCCTACGAATCCGCAAGAGCGCGCGGGATGAAATTTTGACATTTTTTTTTGTTGAAAAACCATTGGTTTTTTTTGATGTTTTTATGTTAAAATCGCTACGAAAACTAAGGTTTTGGAAGGATTTCGTCTTGCGCGCGCGAATGTCCACTTTACACTTATTTTTTGCAAGGGATTCTTGAAGTTTGGTTATGTTAGAACAAGAAATGTCCACTTTACTTTTTTTTGCAAGGGAAAACCGATCGTAACAACACAACCGGATCCGGACCAACCCGTTTTGCCTGAGACTTCCTCACGAAAATGATGAAAATGAGGCTGCGGCCTAGGCGCGGCGGGGGGGTCGTGCACCAGGGGCCCCAACAATAATTATTCTTTAGAAGTAATAATGTTCAACAACAACAACAACATCAGCAACAGCAGCAGCAACAACAACAACAACAACAATATCAACAACAACATTAACAACAGCAGCAGCAACAACAACACTAATTTTATTTCGGTTCGCTCGTATACGCGTGTCCAATAACGCGTATCCCCCAAACCCTCGATACCCGCATTCTTCGTCTTCGATCAAACTCCTCTTAGGGGGTTTAATTTGTTTTCCCTGCAGGCAGGGCCCGGCAAACGGCGGGGCGGCCGCGGACCGTCGGCCTGGCCAGCGGCAGCGCTGATCGGCAGGGCGGCAGCGGATCGTCTACCCGACCCCAAGAGGGACGGACAGGGGACCGACTACGACGACGACGACAACGACGTCGACGACGACGGCAGCGACGGCGACGGCGACGACGACGACGAGCGAAAGCGAGAGCGAGAGAGAACGACAGCAAAACCACGAAGGACACGAAGTAGGCCACGAAGGGCGACAGCGGGGACACGAAGGGAATGCGTATGGGGCCACGAAGAGCGCGAACGAGCGTGGGCCACGAAGGGCAGATAATGCGGGGCCACAGAAGGCAACGATGGGGCCACTGAGGGTAGCACCTGGGCCACATAGGACGACGAGGGGGCCACAAACGGCGACAGCGGGGCCACGAAGGGCATGCACATGTGGCCACGACGGGCGCGAACGAGCGGGGGCTACGACGGGCATGCGTATGGGCCGCGGAGGGTAAGGACGGGGCCACTGAGGGCAGCAACGGGCACACGAAGGGCAGCGAGGGGGCCACGAAGGGCGACAGCGGGGCCACGAAGGGCATGCATATGGGGCCACCACGGGCGCGAACGAGCGGGGGCCACGAAGGGCATACATATATGGGGCCACGAAACAAAGCGAGGGGGCCACGAAGCAAAGCGAGGGGGCCACGAAGGGCAGCGAGGGGGCCACGAAGGGCTGCAACGGGGCCACGAAGGGAAGCGAGGGGGCCACGAAGGGCTGCAACGGGGCTACGAAACAAAACGAGGGGGCCACGAAGGGCTGCAACGGGGCCACGAAGGGTAACGAGGAGGCCACGAGGGGCTGCAACAGGGCCACGAAACAAAGCGAGGGGGCCACGAAGGGCTGCAACGGGGCCACGAAACAAAGCGAGGGGGCCACGAAGGGCTGCAACGGGGCCACGAAGGGCAGCGAGATCCCGATTCCTAGGTAATCTGTGAAGGAGTCCTAAGCGTGAGCGCGACTCCTGGGTGCCTGGGTGTCGGGAGCGCGGCGCTGGAGTAAATGACAAACAATTCCGACGCAAGGGCGCTATTCTTCAGTAAATTGCAAGCAAGTCTCCAGCGAGAGCGGGACTCCAGAGCGCAGGAGGAGCGACTCCTGATAAATCGTAAGGAATTCCCCAAGCGAGGGCGCGATTCTTGAATGAAATGCGAGGAGGTCTCGGGCGGGAGCGGTGGTCCTGGCTAAATTGTGAGGAAGTCTCTGGCGGGAGCCGTTGTTGTTGTAACCCGGGGGCCAGGGGGCCAGTTTGAGCAGGAATATTTTTTGACATAAAACAAGGTGCGAGCCCCGGGGGGAGCACTTCAATTAAACAAAATCAATGTGCACCGGTGGGGGGGATCAACAAAAATCATTCTCCAAGAGTGAGAATTCAACAGCAGCAACAACAGCAACAACAGCAACAACAGCAACAACAGCAACAACAGCAACAACAGCAACAACAGCAACAACAGCAACAGCAACAGCAACGACAACAACAACAACAACAACAACAACAACAACAACAACAACAACAACAACAACAACAACAACAACAACAACAACAACAACGGCTCCCGCCTCAGACGCGCCCAGTGAGGCCCCGCCACGCTGCCCACAGAGGCCCCTGCCGGAGCCCATAGATGCCCCGAACGCGCCCACAGATGTCCCGCCAAATTGCCCACTCAGGCCCCCGGGCCAGCCCACAGAGGCCCCGAACGCGCCCACGGAGGCCCCGCCACGCCGCCCATTGAGGCCGTCGGCGCAGCCCACAGAGGCCCCGAACGCGCCCACATAGTCCCCACCACGCTGCCCATATCTCAGTCAAAGTGCGCCCCTCGACGCTCGCACCCTGCTTATTTGACAGGGAAAGTCATCCGGGCCAAACTGTGCCCCTGGGCCCCCGGCTACAACAACAACGGTTCCCGCCTCAGACGCGCCCAGTGAGGCCCCGCCACGCTGCGCACAGGCCCCTTCCGCAACCCACAGAGGCCCCGAACGCGCCCACAGAGGCCCCGCCAAATTGGCCACTCAGGCCCCCCAACCAGCCCACAGAAGCCCGGAACGCGCCCACGGAGGCCCCGCCACGCTGCCCACTGAGGCCTTCGGCGCAGCCCACAGAGGCCTCGAACGCGCCCACAGAGTCCTCACCACGCTGCCCTCTGAGCCCCCAGGCGCAGCCAACAAGGAAGCCCCGACCGCGCCCACGGAGGCCCCACCCCGCTGCCTACTGAGGCCCCTGACGCAGCCCACAGAGGTCCCGAACGCGCCCACGGAGGCCCCACAGAGGCCCTACCACGCTGCCCACTAAGGCTGCTGACGCAGCCCACAGAGGCCCCGAACGCGCCCACGGAGGCTTCATCGCGCTGCCCACTGTGGCACCAGACGCAGCCCTCAGAGGCCCCGAGCGCGCCCACAGAGGCCCCACCACGCTGCCCATTTCTCAGTCAAAGTGCGCCCCTCGACGCTCGCATCCGGTTTATTTGACAGGGAAAGTCATCTGGGCCAAACTGTGCCCCTGGGCCCCCGGCTACAACAACAACAACAACACCAACAATCATTTAAGACTGGGGACACTCCGTTCTCACCAGTGCCAGGGTTTTCATAGGAGGCGGGCAATACCCCCACTTTGTGGGGGGGCCGGTTCAAGCTCTACCAAATTTCCATACGACTCTTCGCCACCACCCACACCCAGCTTCCCGCCCTATGACGTTCGGACACTTCACTTCGTGGCATGCGGACGACCGTGGCTACTATTCAGGGCCCCGCGGCCGACGACGACGGCGTGCGCGCGCGAAGAAAAAACGAATGTGTTTCCCATATGGTATTATTTGACAGGGATGATGGCCCTGGCATGCGCACAACCGTTGTTGCAGAAGTTCGAAGCACGTGAAAAAGTTGCTCGCAAGAGCCCGTTTGACAGAAATGTTGAAAACATATTGGGTTTCCTCAGAAATCCGCAAGAGCGCGCGGGATGAATTTTTGAAACTTTTTGTTTGAAAAACCATTGGGTTTTCATGTTTTTATGTTAAAATCGCTACGAAAACTAAGGTTTTGGAAGGATTTCATCTTGCGCGCGCGAGTGTGCACTTCGTGTCATTTGTTGCAAAGGATTCTTGAAGTTTGGTTATGTTAGAACAATACATGTCATTTTATAGATGTTTTTTGACAGGGAAAGCGGGCGTCAACAAAACAACCGGATCTGGATGACATCGTTTTACCTGAGACTTCCTCACGAAAATGATGAAAATGAGGCTGCGGCCTAGGCGCGGCGGGGGGGTCGTGCACCAGGGGTCCCAACAATAATTATTCTTAAGAAGAAATAATGATCAACAACAACAACAACAACAACGGCTCCCGCCTCAGACGCGCCCAGTGAGGCCCCGCCACGCTTCCCACAGAGGCTCCGAACGCGCCCACAGAGGCCCCGCCAAATTGCCCACTCAGGCCCCCCAACCAGCCCACAGAAGCCCCGAACGCGCCCACGGAGGACTCACCACGCTACCCACTGAGGCACCAAACGCAGCCCACAGAGGCCTCGAACGCGCCCACAGAGGCCCCACCACGCTGCCAACTGAGATCCCAAGCGCAGCCCACAAGGAGGCCCCGAACGCGCCCACGGAGGCCCCACTCCGCTGCCTACTGAGGCCCCTGACGCAGCCCACAGAGGCCCCGCACGCGCCCATTGAGCCACACTGCCCACAGAGACCCTACCACGCTCCCCACTAAGGCCCGAGAAGCAGCCCACAGAGGCCCCGATCGCGCCCACGGAGGCCCCACCATGCTGCCCACTGAGGCACCAGACGCAGCCCACAGAGGCCCCGAACGCGCCCACAGAGGCCCCACCACGCTGCCCACTTCTCAGTCAAAGTGCGCCCTTCGACGCTCGCATTCTGTTTAGTTGAGAGGGGAAATCATCCGGGCCAAACTGTGTCCCTGGGCCCCCGGCTACAACAACAACAACGGCTCCCGCCTCAGACGCGCCCAGTGAGGCCCCGCCACGCTGCCCACAGAGGCCCCTGCCGCAACCCACAGAGGCCCCGAACGCGCCCACAGAGGCCCCGCCAAATTGCCAAGTCAGGCCCGACATCATTGGTAGAAATCATCGTCGTCCGTCCCTCTTGCCCCTCTCATCCCTCCCTTCCTCCGATCCTTTCGTCCTCTTTTTTTTTTTTTTTTTGTTTTTTCCTTTCGTTTCCCTGGTTCGGGGCTTCTCCAATTACACGTGGCCAGAAAGGAACATAACCTCCCAAAATAGGGTACGATCGAAGACGAAGAGGGCGGGTATCCACGGTTTGGGATATGCATAGTGAATGACACGCGGGCCGGTAGTAGCGAACAGTCTTGGAATGGTTGTTGTTGTTGTTGTTGTTGTTGTTGTTGTTGTTGTTGTTGTTGTTGTTGTTGTTGTTGTTGTTTTTTTTGGGGGGGGGTTCTGTGTCTCCGCGCACTGCTGACGCTGCCCGGCACCATCAGCCGCACCCGCAGCCTCTCGCCGTCGAAGCGCGAGGCGCTGACGGCGGCGACGCCGCCGCTCCAGCCTGGCCGCCGAGGCGGCCGCATACAGAGCAGCAGGCTGAGCGGCGGCGCCGCGCGTGCCGAAAGCACCGCCGCGGCCGTCGCCCGGGCCACCGCGGCCACCGTGCGCCTGGCGCCCTACTCGGGCCGAGCGAAAGAGGGGATAGGGAAAGGGGGGGGTACGAAGTCTGCTGCACGGAGCTGGTCTCGGCCCCACCGCCGGGCCCATTCCTCGACGCACGGGCGCCTCCCGGCGCCGGGAGGCCCCGGGAAGAGCAGCTACGTGAGCAGATTCTCTACCCTCTCCTTTGCGATACCCCCCTTTCGTTCCCCCCGACCTCCGCGAGGATCGCCGCGCGGACGGCAGCCTCCACGAGGCTGGCGCCGTCCAGCGCCGCAGGAGCACCTCTTATGCGCCGACATAGCACGCTCCAGGGCGGGGTGCGTGGCGGCAACGTGCGATTGCTGGAGCCAACGTGTCTTGGGCCAAAGTGGTTACGGAGTTGTTTTCTTTTTTGTGGTCTGTGTCTCCCTCTCTCCCCCTCTCTCCTGATCTCCCCTCGAGAGAGAGAGAGAGAGAGAGGGAGCGAGGCCGAGAGAGCGAAAGAGAGAGAAACATCAAAGAGAGAGAGAGAGAGGGGGAGGAACATAGAGAGAGAGAGAGATAACGGAACATAAAGAGAGAAAGAGAGAGAGAGAAAGAAATAACGGAAGAGAAAGAGAGAGAAAGAAAGAGAGAGAGAGAGAGAGAACGATATATATATATATATATATATATATATATAAAGCCAGAGATCAAGCGTTTGAAACATAAACAGAAAGGAGCATAAGCACGGGCATTCGCCATTCGCCCTTATCGCTTGTGTTGTGCGGCACCGCGGATTTCAAGCAACATCAGTTGCACCTCTCGCTGGTCATTATGATAGAGTCACTGTGAATCAGTCAGTCACTCAGTCAGCCACCCACCTGCAAGTAGGGTGGCGTTCAAGTGGGTCTAATGTTGGTCCCGCGTCAGAGTGAGTTGTTTGTGATGCGCCCCATCCAACAGGTGAGTGTTGTGTTCCCGTGTGGCCACCGTCCTGTTTACTGTCGGTTTGCGCCCTTGCTTCTCAGTTTGTTTAGTTGTGGCGCCGCGGCTGGGCCGGCGGGTCGGTATCATTTTCGTGGGTGTCATGCGCCAGTAAAGTGTGCTCTAAGTTTGTGTTGCTGATGCTGTGTATACGTTCCTCTTCAAGCCTTTGCTGGAGCGTATGAAGAAACACGGTGCGCCTGCACTTGCTACCAGCATCGAACACGTGTGCTGTTGCTGCACGGGAAGCAGCGTGGTCTGTCGCGTGTTGCGTTTGCATCAGTAGCACTGTGCCTAAGCATCAGCAGCTAGCTGATCAGTTTCTTGGCGCGCGCATTGGAGACAGGTCTGTCACCTTGTCGCATGCTTCGTGCAGATGCCTCACGTGGGCACATTCGGCATGGCCTGTGTGCTCGGCAGCGAATGCGCACATGCTTGGCCAAGCGCTGGTGCAGCCCGACAGACGCCTGCTGCCCTACTGCCCAAGAAAGGTATAAGGATACGTGTGGCGCTTGCGGGGCCGAACCTGCAGCACGTGGCGATCCGTGCGCTCACGCGCTTTGGCCACTGCCCCGCCAGGACGTCAAGGCGCACCTGGAGCGCACGTGGGGCATCGCCCAGCGCGAGCAGCGGCTCCTCTGCGGCACGAAGGTTCGCGGCGAACCCAGAGGGGTAAGTTAGGCGGGGCATGCCTTCTCAGAGGGTGGCGGCGCTTCTCAGGAGTCCCCGTGCCTTCTCAGAATCCTTGCAGGCATTCTCCGAAGCCACAAACGGCCTTTCAGAAGGCCGGGGGTGTCTTCTGAGAGGCCCCGCCGCATTTCTGACAAGGCCTGCCCTGCCTCGAGCGCACTTGTGGGGAAACCATCAGATACCGATACCGTCCCGAGACCTTTCCTGGGGTGCGCCCCCACCAGAACTCCGAGGCAACTCTGGCAGTGGCGATGAGGGCCTCCCAGGAGGCCCCCAAGCGGGCGAAAACGAGAGAATGATCGCGGCATCGGTATCTTCAGGACCGATTTTTTATCACCTGGCGATAACGGCCAGTACCGGAGGGGGGGGGGGCTGGTAACGTTATGCTTCCCACCAGCGCCGCCTGGGAATCAGCAGCCCCAAGCAATTCCCTCACGTCGCTGGCGCGAACCGTGACGGTACCAGGTGGGGTCCGGGGGGGGGCATCCCCCGCATCGCCCGGAATCGCGAATCGTGAGCATACGCGCTCTTTCCCCCCTATCCCCTCACTTCCCCCCTGGGCTCGCTGCCGAGCAGGAGCTCGGGAACGGCGACCCCCTGGCGGCCGCCGTGGGCGACCCGGCGGCCCGCGAGGCGGAGCTCACGCTGGTGCGGCGCCCGCCCCTCCAGGCCGAGTGGCTCGAGCGGGTGCGGGGCGACGGCCGGCAGCTGCGCCACGCGCCCGCGGAGCTGCGGGCGGACCCCGAGGTGGTCCTGGCCGCCGTGCGGCAGAACTGGTCCGCGCTGCAGTGCGCGACCGAGGAGGTCAGG
>CAUYUJ010009580.1:245188-252162 GCA_963575745.1 Prorocentrum cordatum | reverse complement strand
TAGTAGTAGTAGTAGTAGTAGTAGTAGTAGTAGTAGTAGTAGTAGTCGTAGAGTAGTAGTAGTAGTAGTAGTAGTAGTAGTAGTAGTAGTAGTAGTAGTAGTAGTAGTAGTAGTAGTAGTAGTAGTAGTAGTAGTAGTAGTAGTAGTAGTAGTAGTAGTAGTAGTAGTAGTAGTAGTAGTAGTAGGATTAGTAGTAGTAGTAGTAGTATTAGTAGTAGTAGTAGTAGTAGTAGTAGTAGTAGTAGTAGTAGTAGTAGTAGTAGTAGTAGTAGTAGTAGTAGTAGTAGTCGCAGCAGCAGCAGCAGCAGGAGTAGTAGTAGTAGTAGTAGTAGTAGTAGTAGTGGTAGTCGTCGTCGTCGTCGTCGTAGTAGTAGTAGTAGTAGTAGTAGTAGTAGTAGTAGTAGTAGTAATAGTATTCATAGTGGTCGTCGTAGTAGTTAGTCGTCGTCGTCGTCGTGGTGGTAGTTGTAGTAGTAGCAGCAGTAGTAGTAGTAGTAGTACTAGGAGTAGTAGTAGTAGTAGTAGTAGTAGTAGTAGTAGTAGTAGTAGTAGTAGTAGTAGTAGTAGTAGTAGTAGTAGTAGCAGTAGTAGTAGCAGTAGCAGTAGCAGTAGCAGTAGCAGTAGCCGTAGCAGTAGCAGTAGCAGTAGCAGTACCACTAGCAGTAGCAGTAGCAGTAGCAGTAGCAGTAGCAGTAGCAGTAGCAGTAGCAGTAGCAGTAGTAGTAGTCGTAGTAGTAGTAGTAGTAGTAGTAGTAGTAGTAGTAGTAGTAGTAGTAGTAGTAGTAGTAGTAGTAGTAGTAGTAGTAGTAGTATTAGTAGTAATCGTAGTAGTTGTCATCGCAGTAGTCGTAGTCGTAGTAGTAGCAGCTGTAGTTGTGGTAGTAGTCGTGTAGTAGCCGAAGTTGTAGCTTGCAGGTTCGTCGGCTTTCGGAGATAACCCCGACTCATTCGGCGGCCAGCCGGGGCGGGCCTCAGAAGGCTCGGACTCGAAAGCCCCCCTGGTCTCCTGAGGATGAGGAGAAGTTCGTTTTGTGCGCCTGCCCCGAAGACGCAGGAAGCTTCTCAGAGGGCGCGCGAGGGCCTCCGAGGAGCCCCACCGCCGTCTGGGGAGGCCTTTCCTTCTCACTGGCACCCCCCCACCCTCGCTCGCCGCCGATCCGTCCTCGCCCGAGCTCGCCTTCCTCTCCAGGCCTCCCGAGGACAGGGGGGCGTCGGACTGACCGCCGTGCGGGAGAATGCCAACGTGCTGTGGTACGCCAGCCACGCCCTCCGAGGAGCCAGCGGGAGAGGGGGGGGGTGCGGAGCGAGCGGGTCCGTGGCTCACCTGCCATGCCTCGGGCCGCTTGGACCGAAGGGGAAACACGCCATAAACATAGACTTAAGTCGGGCGTGTCCCTCTACAGGGGGGAAGTTCAAACATAGGGAAAAAGTAGTCTGGGCACTATTTGTTGATTATTTGGCCATTTTGGATTTTTTTTGGTATTTATTCTTTTACGGCGAAGATCCCCCTGTAGAAGGACACGCCCGACTTAAACATAGATTCTTGGCGCTCCGCGCGAATTTTTCGGATCCGCGCTGGCCCCCCTCCCCCCCCCGGCGGCGCCTCTGGCGCCGCCCCTGGCGCGCTCCGCGCGCCAGGGAGGGAGAGGGGAGTCCAGCGCAGATCCAGGAATTCCGCGCGGAGCTCCCAAAAGTCTGTGTTTCTGCTGCTCTTTCTTCCTCTGTTGGAGCCTCCGCCGCACAGTGAGCCCGCCGTCAGAGTACGTGCTTGCAGCCGCGCCGATCACTAAGAAGCCTGCCTTCTTCGCCCTGACTCAGCGTTTCCCGAGCGGTCTCCCAGGAGGCCGACCCGGCTTCGCAGTCCCCTTCAGGAGCGCGTGTCTGTACACGCAGAGTCGCAGAGTTGGCCCAACGTTTTGCGCAATCTGTTGCTCCAAAGCTGGCCCTGGTTTCTCGGGCGCGACTTTCCTTAGTGAGATCCTTGGCTGTATGCCTACCAGCCCAAAGCATATTCCATCTCTGCGATTGGCGTCACCCTATTTGGGTGCTGGTCTGAAGGGTTCCCTCCTTTTTGGAGGGCGCGTCCCTAAAACTTTCATCGCCCCCGGCCTGTGAATCTTGGGGATCGGGATGAGCTCGATGCTGGTGTTATTGTCCATGCCGACTTTTTCGGTGTCGTGACCCGGGACCTCGAGGAGTGGTGGACATGGATACTTGCCTGCCCCTGCTGGCGGGCAAGCACCCGTACCCGCCGGTTCCCAGGCACGCAGTGCAGGTTTCAAGAAGTAGCGGATGTAGAGATGCTTCTTGACAAGGTGTGCCGGCGACTCGATTTGGTCGGTTGCTTCGCAGTCTGCTGCACTCGGTCGGTTCGGTTCGGACGGTTGTTTTGCCGATGCGTTCTCAAGGTTGCTTTCGATCTTTCGGTTGCGGCCAGTTTCGTTCTTGCAGTCGATTTGGCCAGTTTTCGGTCTTGGTTCACAGCGGACGTCTATACGCGCGAGGATGCGCGCGCACGGCAGGCCTGGAGTCTTCTCAAGATTTTGCGTGAGAGATGGCACAGGTGCCGTAGGATACCACGTTGGCCAGCGTGGGCCCCAAACAGTGTTTTTCGGGAAAGTACGCGGTGCAATTTTCGCGGTGCAGCCAATGTGGTGCAACCCAGGTGACGCAGTCTATGTCGTGCAATCTACGTGATGCAAAGCAACGCGCAGCAATGCAGCACAATATGACGCAATGCAAAGCAATGCAAAGCAATGCAGCGCAATACAAGGCGATGCAACACAATGCAAAGCAATGCAAAGCAATGCAAAGACATGCAGCGCGATGCAACACAATGCAAGGCAATGCACAGCAATGCAGCGCAATGCCTCGTAATGCCTCGCAATGCAAAGCGGTGCAAAGCACTGCAACGCAAGGCATTGCAGATGAGCGCAAAGCAATGCAACGCAGTACAAAGCACCGCAGCGCATTGCACAGCAAATGCAACGCAGAGCTGTGCGCAAAGCAGTGCGAAGCAGCGCGAATAGCAACCCAACGCCCCGGCACGCAGAGGCTCTGCGTGACTACCAGCGGAGGCGGCGGCACGCAGAGGCTGCTGCAACGACACCCGTTGAGCTGCCCGCCCTCAGCATCGTTTAGCACACCCCTGCGGTAGGTTCGGGCCGTGTCGACCGGCGGCGACCCCGCCAGCGGCGTTCAACGCTGAGCGCCGCGGGCGACCCAGAATCGTTCGATGCGGAACGATTGGGACGTTTCGGAAACGGCCGATCGTTCAAGGTTGAACGATCCCCACGGTGTCAGAAACCCACTCCGAAGTCGGCACGACACGAACCTGACGCAGCCCCACCAAGCCACGGCATCTCAGCCGCACAATCTCAGCACCCCAGGTGGGGATATGCCTTTCGAAGCCCGAAGGGGACAGCCTATATCGCCATCTTGGGTGGCACATCAGCCAGTGAGGCCCAGGCCACGCCCGTGGGGATAGATCTTGGTTAAACAACGACCGTTTCCTCTCCCTCATCCGCGGCCGTTCTGCTCCTACCCCTGACCTGCTGGTGCTCACTTCGCCAGGCTGCGTCCCCGCTGAGGCTTCGTTCGCCCTGCGCGAGCGCCATCGCCGCGACGAGCAACATCCACAAAAGCCCAGTTGTGTTCGCCGATGGCGTGCCTCCCTGAGAGGGGCAGAAACGGCCGAGCACACAAACTCTCGCAGCTCCGCGCGGATTTCTCCGAGCGGCGCCGGGCCCCCCGGGAGCGCGTCGGGGATGGCGGCCGAGGCGCCGCCAGGGGGCTCCAGCGCCTGCCCAGCCCAAGGAAGCCAGGCGGAGCTCCGAACGCTTATATCTTTCTGCCGTGGCCCCTCGCGCTCCGCCCCGTGCGCAGGTGCGTCTCGCAGCTCACACTGCTGCCTGGACGCCCGGGCACCTGAGATGCATTATCAGGTCCACCGTGAGCACTAGTGTTCAGTCGGGCACGTCCCTCGACAGGAGGAGTTTCCAAGGGTAGTCACACATAGTCTGGTGACGATGTTTCGCGCATTTTCGATGATGTCATGTGTTTGTGTTTGTGTATTTATATATATATATACCTACCTACCTACCTACCTACCTACATACATACTTACATTTATACACATATATACACATACATGCATGTATGTATGTATGTATGTATGCATGCATGTATGTATGCATGTATGTATGTATGTATGTATGTATGCACGCATACATACATACAGCCATACGCACACACGTACATACGTACGTACGAGTGTTCATGCATATAAGCACACATACAGACACACATACACACATACATACATACATGCATGCATACATACATACATACATGCATGCATACATACATGCATGCATACATGCATACATACATACATGCACACATACATACATACATACATAACTACACACATACATGCACACGCATACATACATACATACATACATACATACACACATACATACATACATACATACATACATACATACATACATGCATGCATACATACATACATGCATACATACATATACACATACACACATACATACACACATACACACATACACACATGCGTACATGTACACATGCATACATGCATATGTACATACATGCATGCATACATACATACTTACACACAGATATACACATACCAACAATCGTACATACATACATACACCCATACATACATACATCCATACACACATGCATGTATGCATGCATGCACGCCTGTATGTCTGCATGCATACATACACACATACACACATACACACATACGCACAGACACACATACACATACATTCATTCATTCATACATACATACATACATACATACATACATACATACATCCATACATACATACATACATACATACATACATACATACAGCCAACCATGCATGCATGCATGCATGCATGCATGCATCTTGTTTCCGCTTGTAGGTGGACATGCCCGACCTAGCACACTACGGTGAGTGACCCACCACACAGCCGCGCGCTGTCCACCGCAGCCTCGCCTGTTGCCCCCCCCCCGCGCCGCCGCGGCCGGCCGCCTGCCCTCTGCCGCTGAGCCCCCGGGCCCCGGCGCCCGTGCCGCGGTGCCCCGCGCCGCGGCCCTCTGCAGGCCCATGGCGGCGCCCAGCGCGGCGGCGCGCGCGGGGGGGGGCAGGGCCGGGCAGGGGGCTCATCTCGGTTCTTCCGACCCGATTCGCTTCGATCTCGACCGATTCCGATTCCGATTCGGTTTTCGGCTTGGGATTCCAATCTGGATGCCGATTTTTCTCAAATGAGTCCTACTATAGCCTGCCAATTTCCGCCGACTCGGCTTTTCCCGACTCGGCTGCCGATTTCCGCCGATCCGATCCATGTCGCTCGCCGATCCGATTCATCGATTCGATGTTGGGCTCTCCTGGGGCCAGGTGCCGAACTCGGGGGCAACGACAGGGAGGGCATGGGCTCAGAGGGGGACGCTCGGGCCGGAGGCTTCCGAGGCTTTCGGGCGGTTTCGTGGGCTCTCGGCGGCTCTCTGGCCTCGGGAGGCGCTCCAGCAGCTGCGCCTCGCCCAGAGCGCTCTGGGGCTGCCCAGATCCCCCCGGGCGGCCGGGACGGGGAGGGGCTCAGGGGGGAGGCATAGGCCCCCAGGCGCCCAATGGATCGCCGAGGGGGGCCCGCGTGCCCGCCCCGCCGAGGAGCGTGCGGTTTCGAACACCGGGGGCCCATCACCGATCCATCGGGGATGCATCGCCGATTCCAGGCCGATGTTCCCCCCCCCTCCCTGTTCCAGTTCCCCCCCCCCTGTCGTCGCCTCTCGCGCACGAGCGGGGCCCTGAGTGCGGCAGGTCCGCGTCGTGCCGGCGCGGCGGCGATATCATAGTCGGGCGTCGAGCGAGCCCCCCGCTGGACCAGTGGGCCGAGGAAATCCGCACCAGTGGCGAGGCTCTGGCAGGGGCCTCGGCGATGCCTCGGCGACGTCGGCGATGCATTCGGCGACGTCGGCGTGGGGAAGCTCGGGCTCCACATCGAGCCGCGTCGCCGATACGTCGACGATGCGGCGCGATCCTCCGGCCCGATCTACTCGGACCCCATCTATTCGGGTTGCGCGCCGACAGCCTCCCCAGGTAGTCCAGGATGCTCCAGCAGGCCCCCCCCCCCCCCTGTAGTAGCAGGTGTCCTCAACAGGCGGAGAACTCGGTGGGCCTGTTGAGGCCAGCTGGGATGGGATTAAGTCGGGCGTGCCCCTCTACAGGAAGAATCATTAAAAGTTGTCAAAACATAGTATGAGAACGATTCTATCATTATTTTTCCAGCCATTTTTGAACATTTGTTGATTATTTTTATTTCGTCCAAAGTCCGCCTGTAGGAGAACATGCCCGACCTAAAGCGGAGACTATTCGGGGCGCCTGTTGAAGCCAGCCGGAACTACCTTAGAGGGCTGTCCGTGCGCAAGCCGAAGCCTTTTCCAAATCGGGCACTGAGAGAAGGCCCATCCAGACAAGTCGACTGAGGAAATCTGCACTGGCTCACTCGACACTGGCATTCGAGTGTGCTGGTGCAGTCCGCCGCCGGTTTCGCTAATCGACGCCCGTTTCGCTGGATGCAGCGGGTTGTTGCTGGACGTCCATGAGCTACCCCGCTTGGGTCTACTGGGAATGGCGATGCCGTGCACGTGCGGAGCGCCCCTGGTAGCTTTGACCACAGGGCGTTTTGCGAAAGGGTATTCCGTTAATGTTCGACACAAGACGGGTTTCAGGGCGAACTCGCCGCCAGCCCAGATTCAGCTCGGAGGGCCTCGCTTGTTCCAGGCTGAAGGGCCCACGCGGTGTCAGAAGCCACCGCGCAAGTCGTCACGACGCGAACCTGCCGAAGATGGGGTCGGAGGATCGTGCCGCATCGCCGATGCATCGGTGATGCGGCTCGATGTGCGCCCCGATTTCCTGCATGCCGGCGTCGCCGATGTA
>CAUYUJ010009580.1:232688-235188 GCA_963575745.1 Prorocentrum cordatum | reverse complement strand
AGGAGCAAGGACGACCACGGCGACAACGACGACGGAAACGACCACGACGCCAAAGAGGACGACGACGACGAACACGAGGTCCGTGTTGCGAACCCTTGTGTTATTTTAGGGTTTTTGGACACACGATGTTGAAACCCTTCCGAAGCCGATGGGTTTTGAAGGATTTCGGCATACGCGCGCGACGACGCGCGCGTCTACACTTCGTCCAAGTTTTTTTGCAGAGGATTCTCGCGACGGCACACGCGCAAGGGCGTTCGACAGATTTCGACATGCGCGCGCGCAGCCCGTTTGGTAGCATTTTGCGAAAAACTGGGAAAACCTAACGGTTTTGTCAAGATTTCGCAAGAGCTCGCGCGTAAGCTTTTTTAGCACATCAGTCTTGCGAAACCCTGTGTGTTTGGCATGCTTTTTGGAAACTCGATTGCGAATCTTTCCGACACCGAAGGTTTTTTGGAGGATTTCGGCATGCGCGCGCGACGACGCGCGCGACGACGCGCGCGTGTGCACTTCGTCCCGTTTTTTGCAAGGGATTCGTGAACAAGTGTTATGTTAGAACAAAAGATGTCCCCGCGTATTGTTTTTTACAAGGGAACCTCAGGGGGGTCGATCCCAGCCCCTCCGGGACAGTGTAAATTCGTATTTCGGATGGACATATGGTTCTAATCCTACATGGTACACATACCCGAAAGGGGGGCGGATAACGCCGGAGGGGGGTAGAGTCTATTCTGGTTTTAGAAAGGAGAATCTACGTGGCGCAGTGTGTATGGTGCAGACTGCGTGATGCAATCTGTGAGGCCCAGTAGCAGCGGCGACGCACAGCGGCGACATGTTGGCGACGGGCGGCCGCAAGCGCGGCGACCAGGCAAGCAGTTCCAGCAGCAGCGGCGACGGACGGCGGCGACGCACGGCGGCGACGGGCGGACCCAAGCGCGGCGACGAGGCAAACGGGCCCAGCTCCCCAGAAGAGAAGCAAGAGCCCCCAAGTGCACGCACTGCTTTGGGAAGATGGCATGCTCCAGTTCCTTGCCCATTCTCGTTTGCGTGTTGGCACGGCTGGCATAAATCCAGCCCCCTCCTCTCTCCGGTCTTCTCTTCCCTATGCCGTCCCCCTCTCCTCATCCTCGATCCTCCCAGCTTCCTCCTCGGCCTGCCACTTTCTCCTTGGGGCGAGCTCTACAAGATGACGGGGCGGGGGGGGGCAGCTATATTTCTTCGAATCGGATTGGTCGTGTGGCCTGGGACGTCCCAGTCATCACTACTGGGTGGGCCCGCCGTGCCTGCAGATTTCGGACCCCCTGGGCAATCAGAGCCTTCCCCTTGAGTTCTTTCCAGTTAGATCCCAAGAGGTAGCACTGAGTATGCTCGATGATGTCAAGAAGGTGATCGAGCCGTACCAGAAGAAGTACGGTCATTACCTGCAGAAGATGCGGCCATGGGGCGAGTTCTTCAGGATCTCGAAGCCAGAGGGGGACATCAAGCGGCGCCTAGATATTAATCTCAGCCACTACCAGATTAATTACGCCTTGCTGTTCCTGGGCCAGATGATCATTGCTATCGTGACGAATCCGCACTGCCTGGTCGTGATTGGCATTCTTGCGGTCATTTGGATGGCCTTCTTGAAGAAGAATGACGACCCGAATTGGGAAGTTAACGTTGGCGGCATGGCAATCGGGAAGACCCAGCGCTGGATGGCCCTCAGCGCCATTACGGCCGTTGTTCTCCTCTGCTTTGTGAGTCAGGTCTTATTCGAAGCTGCCTTCTTCTGCGCGGTGCTTGTTGGGGCACACGGTGTCCTGCATCCGCCACCAACTGAGGACGATGCCTTCCAGGTGGTCTGACCCTTTTCGCCAATTCACCTGTTGATGGATCCAGGGCGGTTGCAGGGCTCTGCCGGTCCCTCTGTCTCCGAAACGTTTGTCTCCTTCACTACTATGCTCGCCCACATCTGCTATTTTTTCTCCTGCTTCTCATGCCGCTGCTGCTTCATCCTCTCACCTTCTTCATCGTCATTGCTATCACCTTCTTTTCCTGCTCTTCTTTCTCTCCTCTGGTGACTGCTGGTTTTTGTGCATGTCATGTCTGACACCTATCGCAAAGTAGAGGATATGGCTCTGGTCTCAGGCAACTTTGACTATGAGACAACGTCACGGGGTCCATATGCTCTGGCCGTCCTTGCTAAGAAAACTGTCCGACGCCTGTGCATCATAGCATCCCTGGCGAATTATCAGCACCGACCTCAGGCCTTGTCGTGAAGTGCGCCAAGTTGGGAACCGAGTGACGAGCCTGAGGACCTAATATGCTGCAGGACAGGAAGGCCGTGCGCTGGTCACGTATTGAGCGCTGGTTTCGATCTGCCAGCAGCATGAGCACTATCCCGCTGCTGTCGCTGCTGCTCCTCGTCCTCTGCCTCGTCCCCTTTTGGTTCCCCCGCTCGATAGTTGACACTCCAGTTGCTCACTTGCTGGTATTAGGTATGCATGACGCTCTTGCTTGTCCGACT
>CAUYUJ010009580.1:216525-232588 GCA_963575745.1 Prorocentrum cordatum | reverse complement strand
CCGGCAGTCCCTGGGGCGCGCCTCGCAGAGAGGCGGCCCGAGGCTCGCCCTCTGCCCCGTCGGGAGGCTATTCCTCTCGCCCTGCTGCCTTCCGTTGCGCGCCGCCGCTCCGTGTCCATCGGCTCCTTGGGCCCTTCGGGCGCCATGGACGGGGAAAAGGCTCGTGGGCTCGAATCGCCGTGAGGCAACCAGGTACTGGGGGAACGGGTGGTTATTATTGTCGTCAGCATTACTATTCTTGGTATTCGTACACCAATTATTTTGATAATGAATAGTACTTGCCATTTCCTTTTCTAAGTATAATTATATTGCATTCTATCATCTTATATTAAACGATGTTATATTATATGGTACTATATATATATATCATATGTTTTATTGCTATATATTGCATGGTCTTGAAGTGTGCTATAATATATGGCTGTATACCATATTCTAGTGTATCATATTATAATATTCTAAATAAGACGGTCGTGCATTCTATTTTACCATATCACATGGTACTGCATTACACTACATGGTTTTATAGTAACGGATATTGAGACATGACGTATTCTAGTATGTCAGATCATATGATATGATCGTAATGTATACGTGGCTGCAGTATAGAATATTATAACATGCTACATGGGAGTCTATGATGTCATAACATAGACTAGTGTGTTACAACTCATATTTTAATCGCGTATCCTGTTTTACAATATTTTTGAGTATATTACGCTATGTTGTGTTATTTTCTATCACAGGATACATTTCATTGTTATTATTGTTATCATTATTACATATGTATCATTCGTATCCTGACTTTGCATACTACTATTGTTTTCATTAGCTGCTTTCATTATTTGTATTATTATCACTAGCATCCTTACTTCCATTCTTCTTTTGATAATAATAATAATTATTATTTTGTTTTCTTGTTGTTGTTGTTGGGGTGGGGGCTCCTCCCCGCGGCCCATCCCCGCGGCTCGCTTCTGAGAGGCGCAGGCGGGCGTCGAGCGCCTTTTCCCGCGCGCACCACGCGCGCACGACGCCTGCGAGGGGGCGCCAGTCCCCACCCCAACAAAAAGGGGGGTCCTGGGGGAACGGGCCAGATGTTTTCGTCGCTTTCCGCCCCTCGGAGCCGTCCCTGGGGCCCGAGGCCATCAGAAAACGATTCAGGATGAAGGTTTGGTCCTGGCGGAAGGCCCCGGCGTCCTGGACCCGTTTCCCTCGGGACGCGTGCTCTTCATGCCATGCAGCGGCAGCCAAGCGAGGGACTCTTCGCACGATGTGCTAGATCGGTGTTTGAATCTTCTTTGGGCGGACCTTCCCCCGGAACACGTTCCGCCCCCTGACCTAGCTGATGCTGCAGTTTCTTCGTCTCGATTTTCGTTGGCACCTGGGGTTGCGAACGTACTTGTTAGCCAGCGTGGATCCCAAACCGTAGTTTCTTCCCAAACCGTAGTTTCTTGCCATGCCTGTAGTGCAGTCTACGTCGTGCGTTCTATGTGGTGCAATCTTTGTGGTGTGAACTATGTGGAGTAGCATATGGGGGGCAACATATCTTTCAATATATAATTAATAATATCATTATATATATATTATATATATATCTATATAGGTATACGCACATAGATATGTGAAAGAGAGTGTTCTAACCGCTGCTGGCGGGAAACCGGGGGGGTCACTACCGGTGCGAACCCCTCCTCCTCCCCCCCCCCCCCCCCCCTCCGGAAAAACCGGGGGGGGTCACTTACTGGTTCGAACCCCTCCCCCCCCCCCCAGCTCATCATTGAAAAAGGGGGGGGGGGTCACTACCGGTCGAACCCCTCACCCCCCCCCCCCTCGAAAAACCGGGGGGGGTCACTACCGGTTCGACCCCCCCCCCCCCTCGAAAACCGAGTGGAGGTGCGGACAGTGGTGGTGACGGTGTTGGTGGGGACAGTGGTGAGGGGATAGCGGGACAGTGGTGGGGACAGTGGGACAGTGGGACAGTGGTGGGGACGGTAGTGGTGGGGACAGTGGTGGGGACAATGGTGGGAACAGGGGGGGACAGTGGACAGTGGTGGTGACGGTGGTGGTGGGGGACAGTGGTGTGGGGACAATGGGAATGAGGTGGAAACAGTGGGACAGTGGAGGGTACAATGGTGGTGGGGACAGTGGTGAAGGCGGTGGCGAGGACGGCGGTGGGACAATGGGACAAAGGTACAGTGGGGACAGTGGTGGGGACAGTGGGGACAGTGGTGGGAACAGTGGGACAGCTCAGTGGGACAGCGGAGGAGTCAGTGGGGACAGTGGGGATAGTCGGGCAGTGGTTGGGGCCGTGGAGACAGTGGGGAGAGTGGAACCGTGGTGGGAACAGTTCTGGGGACAGCGGGGACAGTGCGACAGTGGTGGGGCCACTGGTGGGGACAGTAGGGGCGGTGGTGGAACCAGGGGGGACAGCGGTGGTGAGGACAGTGGTGCTGGGAACACCAGTGGGGGATGTGATGCGGACGGTGGTGGGGACCGGGAGTCGTTTGCTGGCGGTGAGTAGGGGGGGGGGGGAAAGGGGGGGGGTTACGAACCCTCGGTAGGAATCCCTCCGGTTTTTACGGATAAGGGGGGGGGGGAGGTTCAAACGGTAGTGGACCCCCCCCGGTTTAGGATGATCCGGAGGGGGGGGGGGGGGGGCGAGGGGTCGACTGAGAGTGAACCCCCACGGTTTTCGAGCGGGGAGGGGGGGGGGGAGGGGTGGGGAGGGGGGGTTTTTGCCGGGGGAAGAGGGGGGGCGATGGGTTCAGATCCCAACCGGACGCGTGAGATCCCAACCGGACGGGTCAGATCCCAACCGTCTAAAACACCAGGCACGGTCAGATCCCAACCGAGGAGGAACCGAATAAAGAAAACATATTGAAAAGTCACCAGATTTGCTCATTGAAATCTGAAATTGCGATGGACACCTTAAAGGAGCAGAGTTACGCCTGAGTGGTTGCGGTTGGGATCTTGCGCGTCTTTTGCTGAACCAAAGTAGTAGTAGTAGTAGTAGTAGTAGTAGTAGTAGTAGTAGTAGTAGTAGTAGTAGTAGTAGTAGTCGTAGTAGTAGTAGTAGTAGTAGTAGAGGCGTAGTAGTGAGTAGTTAGTAGTTAGTAGTTAGTAGTAGTAGTAGTTGTAGTAGTAGTAGTAGTAATATTAGTAGTGAGTAGTAGTATTAGTGTAGTAGTAGCCGTATAGTAGTAGTAGTAGTCGTTAGTAGTTAGTAGTAGTAGTAGTTAGTAGTTAGTAGTAGTAATAGTAATAGTGGTAGTAGTAGTTAATAGTGGTAGTAGTAGTAGTAGTAGTAGTAGTAGTAGTAGTAGTCGTACTGGAGTTTAGTAGGTAGTAGTGTAGTAGTAGTAGTAGTTAGTAGTAGTAGTCGTAGTAGTTTTCGTAGTCGTTAGTCGTAGTAGTAGTAGCTCGTAGTAGTAGTAGTAGGTTAGGTAGTAGTAGTAGTAGTAGTAGTAGGCGTAGCAGAAGAAGTAGTAGTAGTAGTAGTAGTAGTAGTAGTATTAATAGTAGTAGTAGTAGTAGTATTAATAGTAGTAGTAGTAGTTAGTTAGTTAGTTAGTTAGTTATTTAGTTAGTTAGTTAGTTAGTTAGTTAGTTATAATAGCAGTGGTAGTACTAGTAGTAGTAGTAGTAGTAGTAGTAGGAGTAGTAGTAGTAGTAGTAGTAGTAGTAGTTGAAATACTTGTGGGAGGTGTAGTAGCATCAGTAGTGGTAGTGTCAGTACAAGTCGTAGTAATAGTAGTGGTAGTAGTACCTGTGGAGGGTATAGTATTACAAGTAGTAGTGGTTGTAGTAGTAATAGTAGTAGTAGTAGTAGTAGTAGTAGTAGTAGTAGTAGTAGTAGTAGTAGTCGCCGTAGTAGTAGTAGTAGTTCGTAGTAGTAGTAGTAGTAGTAGTTAGTAGTAGTAGCCGTTAGTAGTAGTAGTAGTAGTAGTATAGTCGTAGGTATAGTAGTAGCTAGTAGTAAGTGATACTAGGAATAATGGATGTAATACGATTAGAATTCGCGTTGGTAGTACCAGTTCCAGTATAGTAGTAGTAGTAGTAGTAGTAGTAGTGTAGTAAGTAGTAGTAGTAGTAGTAGAGTAGTAGAGTAGTAGCAGTTAGGATTAGTAGTAGTAGTAGTAGTAGTGAGTAGTAAGTAGTAGTAGTTAGTAGCTAGTAGGAGTACAAGCAGTAAGTTGTATAGTCGAGTAGTAGTCAGTCGTGAGTAGTAGTAGTAGTAGTAGTAGTAGTAGTTAGTAGTAGTAGTTAGCCGTCGTCAGTCGTATAGTCGTAGTGGTTGTAGCACAAAGTAGTAGTAGTAGTAGTAGTAGTCGTAGTAGTAGTAGCAGTAGTAGTAGTAGTTAGTAGTAGTCGTTCTAGTAGTAGTAGTTAGTAGGCGTAGTCGTATAGTAGTGGTAGTTAGTAGTAGTAGTAGTAGTAGTAGTAGTCGTCGTCGTAGTCGTAGTACTACTGCTACTAGTAGTAGTAGCAGTAGTAGTAGTAGTAGTAGTAGTAGTAGTCGTAGTAGGAGTAGTAGTAGTGGTAGTAGTAGTAGCAGTAGTAGTCGTAGTAGTAGTAGTAATAGTAGTAGTTTCAGTCGTATTCTTAGTATCACCATTCGCATCCGTATTCGTAGTAATACAAACAATAGGCCGTACTAGCAGCGGTAGTAGTAAACGTACCAACTCACAGCGCCAACGACAATTAAATCCACAACTAAAGTGAGACGATCAAGAACGACAGTAGGTGCATCAGCAGACATAGAAGTAGCCGGAGTACTACTCGTACTAGTAGTGCGAGATGCCAGTACTAAGTGTAGTACGGTTTACGGTGGTAAGTGTAGGAGTACATGCGCTCTGCTATTCTATGTCCCGCTGGCCGAACATGAGCAGCCCCGCGCAGGGGGTATGCCGTGCGGACTGCACGAGTGCAACCAAAAGAGCTCCAAGAGGGCCCCGCGGGGCAAACATCGCCCCAATTCCGACGATAAGCGCACATGCTTAGCATGCTCGCCGTATCGATCCGAAGAGCGTCCAAAATGGCAGACACAGGCCCCAACACTGCCCCTAAGATGACCCCAGTGGGCCCCAAGACGGCGAGCAAGCGCCCCATGGTGCCCAAGGGGGCCCCCGAGATCGCCAGCGGGCTCCTCAGAAAAACTCCTCCTCGGATTCCTGATCCCGCTCGTCCCCCTTGCCCGCATCAATCCTTGCTCCTCCTTGCGTCATCATCACCTTCCTCATCACCATCGCCCCCTCGTCCGCAAAAATCCTCCTCCTCTTCCTCCTCCTCCTCATCCTCCCTCTTATTGCCCTCAAGCCTTGCTCCTCTCCCTAATCCTCACCCTCCTCAACGTCAGCAGCATCGTCATCCTCGCACTTTTTCCGCTCATCCTCCTCCTCGTCCTGCTCCTCCTCATCCTCCCCCTCGTCTTCCCAGGGTGCGGTGCCCGAGAGACGACGACGACAGCGACGACGACGACGGCGGCGGCGGCTTCGGCGGCCGCCGATCTGAGAATCTCTGAGAATCTCTCAGAATCTCTTAGAATCTCTCAGGGAATCGCAGTGATTCTCAGGGGATCGCATAGGCTGGAGCGTTTCAGAGGCTCCAAAGTGGTTGGGATCTCACGCGTCCCGGGGGTCATTGACGGTTGGGATCTGAACCGTCCGGTTGGGATCTTACGCGTCTGGTTGGGGTCTGAACCTTTCTCGGGGAGGGGAGGGGGGGGGGGGGGTTCCAGCAGGGGGGGGGGGGGGTTCGCAGGGGGGGGGGGGGGCGACCCCCGGGTTCCGGAGGAAAAGGTTGGCAATTTTCCAGAGTAAAGCGGCGGTGGATCACGCTCTCTCATATATGTGTATATGTAGATCTATGTAGTTATAGGGTAGGTATAAACTATGTGGACCAATATATGTGGTGCAATTGATTTTAACAAACGCGTTGGCACATCCCATGCTCTTGCAAACATCCCACCCACCCACCCGCAACCTGGTTTGCAAAATCTCGTAAGTCCGTGACAGTGGGTACCAAATGGCACTTGGCAACGACAGCGACGCCGACGACGACAGCGACAACGACGACGACGACGCCGCCGACAACGACTACGACGACACCGACGAGGTCTCCAACCACTTCGACGACGCCGACAACGACGACGACGACGCCGACGACGACGACGATGACAACGACGACGACGATGACGACGCCGACGACGACGACGCCGACACGGACGACGACGACGACGTCAACGACGCCGACGGCGACGACGACGATAACGACGCCGACGACGACGTCAACGACGACAGCGACGGCGACGACGACGACGTCAACGACGCCGACGACGACGACGACCACGACGACGACGGTGGCGACGACGACGACGTCGACGTCGACGACGACGAAGACGACGATGACGCCGACGCCGACGACGACGACGAAGACGACGACGACGTCGCCAACGAAGACGACGACGAGGGAGGAGGGAGGACGACGACGGCGACAACGACGACAACGACGAGGGAGGAGGGAGGACAGCGACGACGCGAACGACGAATGAGGAAGGACGGCGACGCCGACGACGACAACGACGAGGGAGGAGGGAAGACCACGACGACGACAACGACGACGACGACGACGACGGCGACGAAATAGGATGGACGACGACGAGACGCCGACGACGGACGACGACGACGACGAGGGAGGAGGAGCAAGGACGACCACGGCGACAACGACGACGGAAACGACCACGACGCCAAAGAGGACGACGACGACGAACACGAGGTCCGTGTTGCGAACCCTTGTGTTATTTTAGGGTTTTTGGACACACGATGTTGAAACCCTTCCGAAGCCGATGGGTTTTGAAGGATTTCGGCATACGCGCGCGACGACGCGCGCGTCTACACTTCGTCCAAGTTTTTTTGCAGAGGATTCTCGCGACGGCACACGCGCAAGGGCGTTCGACAGATTTCGACATGCGCGCGCGCAGCCCGTTTGGTAGCATTTTGCGAAAAACTGGGAAAACCTAACGGTTTTGTCAAGATTTCGCAAGAGCTCGCGCGTAAGCTTTTTTAGCACATCAGTCTTGCGAAACCCTGTGTGTTTGGCATGCTTTTTGGAAACTCGATTGCGAATCTTTCCGACACCGAAGGTTTTTTGGAGGATTTCGGCATGCGCGCGCGACGACGCGCGCGACGACGCGCGCGTGTGCACTTCGTCCCGTTTTTTGCAAGGGATTCGTGAACAAGTGTTATGTTAGAACAAAAGATGTCCCCGCGTATTGTTTTTTACAAGGGAACCTCAGGGGGGTCGATCCCAGCCCCTCCGGGACAGTGTAAATTCGTATTTCGGATGGACATATGGTTCTAATCCTACATGGTACACATACCCGAAAGGGGGGCGGATAACGCCGGAGGGGGGTAGAGTCTATTCTGGTTTTAGAAAGGAGAATCTACGTGGCGCAGTGTGTATGGTGCAGACTGCGTGATGCAATCTGTGAGGCCCAGTAGCAGCGGCGACGCACAGCGGCGACATGTTGGCGACGGGCGGCCGCAAGCGCGGCGACCAGGCAAGCAGTTCCAGCAGCAGCGGCGACGGACGGCGGCGACGCACGGCGGCGACGGGCGGACCCAAGCGCGGCGACGAGGCAAACGGGCCCAGCTCCCCAGAAGAGAAGCAAGAGCCCCCAAGTGCACGCACTGCTTTGGGAAGATGGCATGCTCCAGTTCCTTGCCCATTCTCGTTTGCGTGTTGGCACGGCTGGCATAAATCCAGCCCCCTCCTCTCTCCGGTCTTCTCTTCCCTATGCCGTCCCCCTCTCCTCATCCTCGATCCTCCCAGCTTCCTCCTCGGCCTGCCACTTTCTCCTTGGGGCGAGCTCTTCAAGATGACGGGGCGGGGGGGGGCAGCTATATTTCTTCGAATCGGATTGGTCGTGTGGCCTGGGACGTCCCAGTCATCACTACTGGGTGGGCCCGCCGTGCCTGCAGATTTCGGACCCCCTGGGCAATCAGAGCCTTCCCCTTGAGTTCTTTCCAGTTAGATCCCAAGAGGTAGCACTGAGTATGCTCGATGATGTCAAGAAGGTGATCGAGCCGTACCAGAAGAAGTACGGTCATTACCTGCAGAAGATGCGGCCATGGGGCGAGTTCTTCAGGATCTCGAAGCCAGAGGGGGACATCAAGCGGCGCCTAGATATTAATCTCAGCCACTACCAGATTAATTACGCCTTGCTGTTCCTGGGCCAGATGATCATTGCTATCGTGACGAATCCGCACTGCCTGGTCGTGATTGGCATTCTTGCGGTCATTTGGATGGCCTTCTTGAAGAAGAATGACGACCCGAATTGGGAAGTTAACGTTGGCGGCATGGCAATCGGGAAGACCCAGCGCTGGATGGCCCTCAGCGCCATTACGGCCGTTGTTCTCCTCTGCTTTGTGAGTCAGGTCTTATTCGAAGCTGCCTTCTTCTGCGCGGTGCTTGTTGGGGCACACGGTGTCCTGCATCCGCCACCAACTGAGGACGATGCCTTCCAGGTGGTCTGACCCTTTTCGCCAATTCACCTGTTGATGGATCCAGGGCGGTTGCAGGGCTCTGCCGGTCCCTCTGTCTCCGAAACGTTTGTCTCCTTCACTACTATGCTCGCCCACATCTGCTATTTTTTCTCCTGCTTCTCATGCCGCTGCTGCTTCATCCTCTCACCTTCTTCATCGTCATTGCTATCACCTTCTTTTCCTGCTCTTCTTTCTCTCCTCTGGTGACTGCTGGTTTTTGTGCATGTCATGTCTGACACCTATCGCAAAGTAGAGGATATGGCTCTGGTCTCAGGCAACTTTGACTATGAGACAACGTCACGGGGTCCATATGCTCTGGCCGTCCTTGCTAAGAAAACTGTCCGACGCCTGTGCATCATAGCATCCCTGGCGAATTATCAGCACCGACCTCAGGCCTTGTCGTGAAGTGCGCCAAGTTGGGAACCGAGTGACGAGCCTGAGGACCTAATATGCTGCAGGACAGGAAGGCCGTGCGCTGGTCACGTATTGAGCGCTGGTTTCGATCTGCCAGCAGCATGAGCACTATCCCGCTGCTGTCGCTGCTGCTCCTCGTCCTCTGCCTCGTCCCCTTTTGGTTCCCCCGCTCGATAGTTGACACTCCAGTTGCTCACTTGCTGGTATTAGGTATGCATGACGCTCTTGCTTGTCCGACTGACGCCACCTAGCCGCTCTTGCGCGCTGCCTGGCATGTGTAGCGGGCGCGGCGCTTTCGCTATACAGAGGAGCATCTTTTTTCCCCAACAGGTGCTGCTCGGCCCGCCGAGCCCAGAGGATCATAGGTGTCGCTCGGCATCCCCGGGATGCTCTGAGGTGATGGGGAGGGCACGCGTGGTCGGGGGGTGCCCAAGCGGGGTGGTGACCACACCGTGCGGTGAGTCGGGCGGGGATTCGGGGCCACCGCACGGTTTTGGGACTCGGGTCGTTCTCCGAGGGCGTCTTGGGCGACGGGGGCATCCGAGGTCCCAAAACCGTGCGTTGACGGACTGTGCGTGAGGTCTTGGGGGATCTCGAGGTTACCGCACGGTCTGTCACCGCACCGTTTCGGGACTCCAAAGTGGTCCCCACCGTCTGATGCCCAATTCGTTGTGCGGATTGGCTACGTCTGGAACGCCAGCGCTCGTCCTGGCGAAGCGCGGCGAAGCTGACAGTGGCAGCAACGTCCATTGACAATAGAACTGACAGTGTTGCCTGTGTCGCCTGTGTGCCGTGCTTTTCATCGCCATCGCGAGCTCCATAGCCACAGGCATTACCGCCAGCACTTCAGGCAATCATGTTCGTAGTCGGTGTCGCACTTATGTCCGTCGTCCGTACCAGCTTCCCGTGTCCGCTAGTGGTGTCCCCCCACACCCGAATATGTTGCCAGCATGGCTCCCGCCAGTCATGTCCTCTCGGGGAGGTTGCCTTATGTAATCGCTTCGCGCATTCCGTCTGCCCATGTTGCCTCGCCGCTGCTGTTTGTCGGGATGCTGCTGTCAATGCGGTGCCGTTGGGCGGCTGCCAGTTTTCGGAGGCGGTGGGAACACTTCGCCGTGCCTGGGTGGTGGGTCAGAGGCCTCATGGATGTTGATTGGGCTCTCGTGGTTGGCCTCTCGGAGGCCTCTGGGAGGCAGTTTTGAGGCCTCTTTGGGGGCCATGTTGGCGCCTCTTGGGGCCTCTCGGGGGTCTCTTGGGGCTTCCTTGGGTGCCTCTTGTTGGGGGCCTCCTGGGGGCTTCCTGGGGGCATCTTGGGGACTTTTCGGTTCCTGGTCCCCTTCTTGGGCTCCTCGTGGGGCCGTCTTGGTGGCCTCTTGGGCTCTCTTGGGCCCATCTTGGGGGCGTGTTGGGCCGTCTCGCGATCACCTCTCGCTGCGATGTGGCAGGTTGTAGCCTCTTCCATGTTGTGGGATCGTGGTGGCAGTTGATGCTGTGTTGACAGGGGCTTGTGTTGATGTGTCGATTATTGTTTCGATGCTGAAGTGACGCAGTGCTTCTAAAATGCGACTGGTGCTCTGATGCTCAGGTCTTTGGTTGTGTTTGTGGTGGTGGCGGCATTGGTGTTCTGTTGCTGACAAGATGGTTGTCACGACCGTGATAGTAATGTCGTCAGGTGGCGATGGCGGTGTTTAATGCGCTTAACATGATGATGTTGAGGGTGCCCAAGGGATGAGAGGTAGGGGATGCTTCACAAGGAAGCCTCTTGAGATCTGTATGGGCCTATCGTCCATGCGCGTTGCCCGCAGCGCATGCGGTGTCGCACGCCCGCGCGCTCCAGCTGTTTCGGGTTTTGGGCAGTAAGCGGGGCGAATCGCCGGCTCACCCTCCCCTGCCGACAGGGGAAACCAGCTGAGGACCCCAGGAGAGAGCTCGCAAGGGCAGCCACCAGACAAGCACCATCCATCAACAGGCACAATTGGACACTGCATGTGGTGTGGATGTTGGTATTCGGTAGCGCGGAACGCGACCGAGAGGATTCAGTCCTGGGCCACTTCTACCCTGGTCTCCTCAGCAGCATCCCTCAACACCCCTCCCCCCTCATCAGTACCACCATCACCATCCTCATCATCACCACCATCCTCACCATCAGCATCAGCATCACCACCAATAGCAATCAGCATCAGCGCCGCGCCCGATCTGGGCTTCTCTGATGTGCCGTGGATTAGCCCCTCGCCGATCCGTTACCGTCGTAATCGTTACCATCACTACAGACTCGTAGAGTGCGTTCGTGGTGTGCGGAGGCGAAGCCACAGCTTATGCGCCTTGAGTCGTAGCAGTTCTGGGCCAGCTTCGAAGGCACGCAGGCGCTGACAACAGAGTGTGTGCTACCAACATTTGTTCCTTGGGGCTGCCGTCAAGGCGCGAGTCTTGTTTTTCACAAGGAGTTGCCTTACACTCTTTCAGCCACAAGGAACGCCAAGAGGCTTTGAGGTACTGCCATCGCTCGCACGGAACTATCCAGCGAAGGCATTTGTTTGAAACAGAAGTGCCTTGATTCGTGTGGGGTCAGCAGGCCTGATAATGTCATCAAGCCTGATCATGTATCAAGCCTAAGAGAGTCTTGAAGAGGAGCTGTCCTCTATCAGTGGAGCTGTCGCGCAATGGTACACTCCTTGCAATACAATTTGAGAACGTCCCAAGCGCCAGCCCGGTGAACAACCGCTCTCATCTGTGTAGCCACATGATGATCATTTCCCCCGTCCTCCATCCGTGTACCTGCTGGAAATCCCAAGCTTCCAGGTCAGAAGAGAGGAGGAGGTCTCAGGCGAAACGCCCAGCCCGCTCTGGCCGTGCGACGAGGAGGAGGAGGAGTAAAGGGTTGAGGTGGACTCTTGGCCCCTCCTCCTCCTCCTCCTCCTCCTCCTCCTCCCCTCCTACTCGGCCGAAGAGGTGGTGTGAAGCGTAGAGCAGCAGGGCAAGGTGCTCGGACCTCTCCCGTGGGCGGCCTTGCCCTCCTCATCCTCGGTCGGTCCTGCGTGCCCCTGGGGCCTGCTGGGCTGCGCGCCCGGAGGAGACCGCGAGTTTGTCCTCGAGGCCCTCAGGCCGCGCCCCCGGTGCCCTGTGTCTGGACGGGCGGCAGTTTTTGTAGTTCTTGTTGTTCTAGAAGGTCAGGATGGAGGGGTGAGGTAAATACTACAGGAAGCTCTGCTCATAATAAGTTTGCGGAGAAGGCTGGGCAGGAGGAAGAGCAGGGTCAGCAGGCGGAGGTCGGGGGCGGGGGATGCGTGCACGACGGCCACGCTGAAGAGAACTGAGCTCCTGCATGTGTTCGCAGTGGTACCCGAAGAAGAACTGCTGCCGTCCATTTTGCTCGCGTCACAAGGGCCCTGCACTGGAGCGGCGGTCATGGTCCACACGGAGTCACATAGCCCCATTGGGTCACGGGGCCAGCACAGGGTCACATTAGCCCCGTTGAGCTTCCTAGGGCTCCACCCGAGCGCTCCAGAGAGGGGTCACGCTACATGCCCGTCAATACGGGTGCGTGACTGCCGCACGCTGACAACGCTACACATTTGACGCGGACAAACCTGCACAGGCGCGCACACACACACACACACCACACACCACACACCACACACCACACATCTCACAACACACAACCCACACAACACACAATACACAACACACAGCACCCAACACACAGCACACAACACACAACACCCAGCGCACAACACACAGCACACAACACACAACACGCAGCACACAGCCCACAACACACAGCTCACAACTCACAGCACACAACACACAACACACAGCCCACAACACACAGCACACAACACACACCACACACAACACACAACACACACAACGCACAGCACACAAATCACAGCACACAGCACACAGCACACAACACACAACACACACAACACACAGCACACAACACACCATTCACACCACACAGCACACAACACACCATTCATAACACACAACACACAGCACACAACACACAGCACACAGCATACAACACACAGCAACCAACACACAATACACAGCACACAATACACAACACACAACACACAAAACACAACACACAGCACACAACACACAACACACAATACACATTACACACACACCTCTGGAGCTCCGCGCGGATTTCTGGCATCGGTGCTGGAACCAAGAAGTCCGAGTGGGCCTCCGACATTCTGTGTGGTATACGGATGCGTTTTACTGATGCGTCTTCTTCTTCGTCTTCTTCTTCTTTCTTCTTCTTCTTGCTTCTTCTTCTTCTTCTTGCTTTTGGTTTCGGCATCCACCAACCGAGCTTACATTCCAGTTGCTTTGCCGCCCGAGCACCAAGAGAGCGGCACGCCGAATCCGAGGCACAACGTCGCCGCCTTCCCGTGCGTGTCGACCGCGCTGCGCGCCGACCGCGACATGGCCCCGCCGGAGTCCGCAGAACTGCCCGCGTCTACCAGGATGCTGGATGCACACGGCGCGGCTGTCTTCGGGCCGGGTTTTGGGCGAGAGCTGGAGGTGCATGTGGCCGCATGTCTTTCCCTCTCTCTCTCTCTCTTCTCTTTCCCCCCTCCTTTCCCCTCCCCCCCTCTCCCCTCAAGACTGCCCCCCTCGCGAGTGTTCCTGCCAGTGCCGTATGGGAGGGCCCAGCTTCTCCGCGCTGCGTGCGCCGGCCCGGCCCGCGCGCTCGCGCCTGAGTTGACCTGCGCTGCGCCGCCGCGCGCGTGGTTGCGACGCCAAAGATGTGGCCGCATGCCTTTCAAGTGTCTGCCTGGCCGCTCGCCCCACCTATCGCCAGAGGGCGAGGCAGGATAATGATGATGATGATGATGATGATGATGATGATGATGATGATGATGATGATGATGATGATGATGATGATGATGATGATGATGATGATGATGATGATGATGATGATGATGATGATGATAGAGGAGGAGGAGGAGGGAGGAGGAGGAGGAGGAGGAGGAGGAGGAGGGGAGAGGAGGATAAGGAACAAACAAAGAAGGAGGGGGAGGATGTGGAGGAGGAGGAGGAGGAGAGGAGGAGGAGGAGGATGTAGGAAGGAGGAGGAGGGGTGAGGAGGAAGAGGAGGAGGAGGAGGAGCGAGGAGGAGAGTAGGAGGAGGAGGAAGGAGAGAGGAGAGGAGGAAGGAGGAGGAGGAGAAGGAGGAGGAGGAGGAGGAGGAGGAGGAGGGAGGGAGGAGGGGAGGAGGAGGAGGAGGAGGAGGAGGAGGAGGAGGAGGAGGAGGAGGAGGAGGAGGTGGGGGAGGAGGGCCGCCGCTCCCTCCCGGCGTCGCGGCCGCGCTTCGCCTCCGCCGCGCTGCACCGGCGCAGGGCCGGCACGCGCCCAGACCATCGCGGCTGCCCCACGCCGCCTCCGCCTGCCCCTCCCCCCGCCGCGCCCCCAGGCCCGCCACCCTGGCGGCCCGCCGCTCCTACCGCTCCCCACTTGCTGGACACCGCCCTGCACTGCGGGCGCCGGCCTCTCCCCGGGGTGCGCCCGCGACGCCGCTCCGCGCTCGCTGCCATGGGCTGCCCTGCGGCTCGGCCGCCTTGCGCGCCCCCCCCGCGGCCTCGCCGCGTGCGTGCGCCCTCTCTTCCCTCCTCTTCTCTCTGCGACCGCCTGTCGTCCCCCCCCCCCGTCTTGCACGTGAGCCAGTCCGCAACACCGCAGCCCGGGTTGCCAGGACGCGCGTGCGGGCTGCCCTTGCCGCAGTGCGACGTCAAAAAGTCTTCCCAGCGTTCGGCCTTCGCGCGGGCCAGCGTTGTGGCCCCCCGCCTGTGTATCCCGCGCGTGGCCTCCGGATGTTCTGCGTGCCGTATGTGTGTTTCCTGCTTCCTGGTAGCCAGCCAGCTTGCTGCCTCTGTTTACCAGCCTGGAACATATCCCTATCCCTAAGCTGGGCATCGCCTCATCACAGTGCCAATCTTAGGGGTTCCCCTTTTTTTGGGGGGGGCGCATCCCTAAGATCGTCATCGCCTTTTGGCGTGTCAATCTTTGGGATAGGGATCGGTTCGAGGCTGGTAATCTGTGGGGGTGGGCAGGCCCAAAGAAAAATACAATGCGGCTTTTTTTTAAAACTTGTTTGGCCCCGCGGAGGGCTGCTTCAAGTTCTGGGGCTGTCAGGAGGTAGCGCAGAATGAAGTGCTGTCCCCGGGGAAGGGGTGGAGAGGTCAGAGGGCCCGTGTCTCGTCTCCAGAATTTTACGCCGCCAGATCTCCTAGGGAAACAGGAGATAGGAAAGGGTGGACACATTCTGTCTAGCTGGCAGGTGAGTTGATAGGCGAGTGTGCCCTGAGGTGACCGACCACCAAAAACACTACGGCCGTTGCTGCGACATTGCTCTATGCAGGGGCGACGGTTCGATGAGTGGGCATGGTTGCAGGGAGCGTCTTTCCGAGGATGTCTTGATGATGATTCGGCTGCGCCAAAAACATCTTGGGGGAAAACTGGCACGTGGGAGACGACGCCGCGAAGGTTCGGCGCGAAAGTGCGAATGCCATTCCCCAAGCACTGCTTCCACCGATGGCGTTCAAATTCGTGTCTCAAGGAGCTGGCCCTGTTCACTTGGATCGGGCCGTCGTCGTGCCATGGGGTTCCACGTGCTGGGGCCTGCAGAACCCAGTCGGGTCCCACGCTTCGCCGTGACCCCATCGGCCCCCCAAAATTCCGGTGGTTCTGCTGTGCATCGGGTTCGCAAGCACGGGTCCACCACGCATGGCGAACTCGTGGGGGGGGTCTACGACACGGTTGTCGCCCGATGGGGCTCCACGCGCAGGGGGTCCACGCACACGGGGCTCCACGCACATGGGGTAATATTTGGGGTGTCGCTCTCGTGTTCCACGTCAAACGTGGCGTTCCGCACCAAGGGGGGGGGTCCACAAACGTGGGGTTTCATTCGCCAATGGGGTTCACAAGCATGCGGAACTGGATACATGGTTTTCACGAGCATGGAATTCCGCATGCATAGGGCTCCACTTTATGGGGTTCCAGCACACATTCGACTTCATAAGCGTGGGGTTCCACACGCCTGGGCTTCACCACAAGGGGTTCAACAAACGTGGGGTTGCAGATTCACGGGGCTCCACGCA
>CAUYUJ010009580.1:202927-211425 GCA_963575745.1 Prorocentrum cordatum | reverse complement strand
GTAGTAGTAGTAGTAGTAGTATTAGTAGTAGTAGTAGTAGTAGTCGTCGTCGTCGTCGTCGTCGTCGTCGTCGTCGTCGTCGTCGTCGTCGTCGTCGTAGTAATAGCAGTATCAGTGGGTGTACCTCGTGCGTGGGTTCTCTCTCTTCTTTTTTTTTTTGCGAGGGCTTCTTGCGGCCGCGCCCGCACTGTATCCCTCAGCCCCCTCCTGCCCCACCTCTGGCTCCTCGCCTCCTCTGCCTCCTCGTCCTGCCCTCGCCTCCGCGCCCACTGGCGGGGGGGGGGGCGGGCGGGCTCTCCCCCCCCCCGAGGGTTGGCCCAGGTCGTGCTCGCGGCCGTGGCGAGCAGTCCCCTGGCGCTGCAGCACGCGGACAGGGGCTGAGGGGCGACCGCGAGGTGGCTCTCCTACTCCCTCCTCCTTCCCCTCCTCCTCCTCCTCCTCCTCCCCCTTCTCCTCCTCCTCCGCTTCCTCCTCCTCCCCTCCTTCCCCTTCCTCTCCTCCTCCTACCCTCCTCCCTCCTTCTCCTCCTCCTCCTCCTGCTCCTCCTCCTTCTCCCCTCCCTCTCCTCCTCCTCCTCCTCCTCCTCCTCCTCCCCTCCTCCTCCCTCCTGCTCCTCCTCCTCCTCCCTCCTCCTCCTCCTCCTCCTCCTCCCCTCCCCCTCCTTTCCTCCCCTTCTCCTCCTCCTCCTCCTCCGGCTCCTCCTCCTGCTCCTCCTCCTCGCCCTCCTCCTCCTCCTCCTGCTCCTCCTCCTCCTCCTCCACCTCCCCTCTCCTCCTCCTCCTCCTCCTCCTCCTCCTCCTCCTCCTCCTCTTCCTCCTCCCCCTCCCTTCTCCTCCTGCTCCTCCTCCTCCTCCTTCCTCTCCTCTCCCCCTGCTCCTCCTCCTCCTCCTTCTCCTCCTCCTTCTCCTCCTCCTTCTCCTCCTTCTCCTCCTCCTCCTCCTTCTCCATAATGCTGCTCTCGCTGAGGCGCTGGCCTCACTTTCCGGCTTCCGCTCGTTCCGAATCGTGTTCCCGCTGCAGCGCTGGCTTCATGTCCGCGCTTCGGCTCGTTCCGAATCGTTCTCCCGCTGCAGCGTTAGCCTCGTTTCCTGCTTCTGCTAGTTCCGAATCATGCTCCCACTGCAGCGCTGGCGTCATTATTTCCATGGCCATGCCACGGCATGCTTTTCGGCCAAACAGGCCCCATAATCTAGATAATGGCCACCCGAAAATACCATCAGAAGTGATCACATATTCGGTGCCGATTCGTTCGCAGAAGCCCCCCCCCCCCTTTTGGGTGTTGCCACGCCATGCTGTGTCATGCTAGGCGTTGATCTTCAACGCCATGCTGTGCCATGTAATGACATGCCATGCTACGACATCCAACTGTGCGAATAGAGAGAAGATCTAGGCCATTGGAAGGGATGGGAGGGAGGCGTAGGACGTCAGATAGGACGCAAGCGCACCTAGCTTGTCCTCCTCCCCCTCCCCCTCCCCCTCCCCCTCCTCCTCTTCCTCCTCCTCCTCCTCCTCCTCCTCTTCCTTCCACTCCCCCCCTGCCTCCGCCGCCTCCTCCTCCGCCTCCTCCTCCTTCCCCCCCCCCTCCTCCTCACCCTCCTTCTCCTTCTCCTCTTCCTCCTTTTCCTCGTCCTCTTCCGCCCCTTCCCCTCGTTGCGAGCCTCCGACCCGCTCTTCCTGATGCCGCTCTCCTTCTCCTTCTTCTGTTCGCTTCCTTCTACATGCCCTATCCCGCTCTCCTCCCTGCACCCACTAGCAAGTCTCGCCCCCCCCCCCCCCCTTTGGGCCGTCAGGGGTGACAGGCGGACATCCTCCAGAACCACCTCTAGGAGCCTCCGTCCCTCCTCTCTGACGCCGCTTTGCGCCTCCTTCTTCTGATCGCCTTCCTTCAACTAACCCTCTCTTGCTCCCCTCTCTCCACAAACCAGCAAGGCTCGGCCCCTCCCTACGGCCGGTCAGGGGTGACGGCGGAACATCGAAGAAAGCTCTCTTAGATGCCCCAGAGCCCCCCTAAGAGACTTCCGATCGTTGCCAAGGAGCTCGCAGGAGAGCCTCCAGCCCCGGCAACTTTCGCTGCTTCTGGAATCCCAAACAAGACCCCTGAAAGCCCCTCGCTTTGTTCTCCTTTCTTTTCTTTCTCCTCCTCCTCCTCCTCCTCCTCCCCCTCCTCCTCTTCCTCCTCCTCTTCCTCCTCCTCCTCCTCCTCCTCCTCCTCCTCCTCCTCTCTCTCCGCCTCCTCCTTCTTCTCCTCCTCGTCCTGTTGCCTCCACCCCCCTCTCTCTTGTGCCGGTCTCCCTCTCCTTCTTCTACTCGCCTTCCTTTCACACACACACACGCTTTCTCTCCTGCCCCCCTCGCTACACACAGCAGCAAGCCTCGGCCCCTAGCAGCTGGCGCTGGATTTTTCTCAGCGATGTGGGAGTCGAAGCAGAAGCCCAATGTCAACCCCGATTCCAGCGCTGGGGTCAGCGCGTGCGAGAAGAGGTGTCAGTGGCAGCCGGCCCTGGCGCTGCTCAGCCAGATGCGGGAGGGGAGGCTGGAGCCCAACGTCTTCATCAGCTACGATAGTGGGATCAGCGCGTGCGAGAAGGTCGAGTACTGCCCCCACCCAAGATTAGACTGGCGAGTAACCCGACCACATGCAGCTGCGAGTACCGCAAGGGATGACACGACGGAGGTGGGTGAAAAAGCTGTGAGTAACGTGGACCAGAGCCTCTACCCTCATACGCAGCGCGCCGCAGGAAGGACGAGGCACAGGGCAGTGCGGGCAGGGGGCGGGCGAAGCTCCCTCTGGGGCCACGCACCGTGTGAGGGGTGCGCCGTAATGGGTGGGGGAGACGCACGCGAACGGCGACATTGGGGCCTTGCGTGGAGCTCCCTCTGGGGCCACGCACCGCGTGTGTGTGTGTGAGAGAGAGAGTGTGTGTGTGTGTGCCGCAATGGGCGGGGGAGACGCATGCGAACGGTGGCGCTGGGGACATGGATGGAGCTTCCCATGGGGCACCGAACTGTGTGCGAGGTGTGCCCTAAAGGGCGGGGAAGACGCATGCGACCAGTGGCACTGCAGCCTGGGGCAGAGCTCCCTCTGGGACCACGCACCGCGTGAGGCGTGTGCCGTAATGGGTTGTGGGTCGAGCTTCGAAGTGCTGCCACCGGGGCGCTCCTGTGCGCCGTGGCTCGCTGTGTTTGTGGCTCACCAGCGCCGCCCCCCGGGCGCAATAGTTCGAAAGCGCGTGCCAGGAGGAGGAGGAGGAGGAGGACCAGTGTAAACCCAGGATTCATCAACGATATTGGAATCAACCCTCCCTCCAAGCTCCCTCCTCACAGATCCCTACAAGGGTTCATTTCCACCGAGGGAACGGCCCCGTTTGGAGACAACCGTTCGAAGACTGAAGCATGCCCGAATACCATTCTCGGGACTCCAACGCCACGGATCAACCTGATTCTTTCGTCATGACGGTCCTGAACTGTACCAGAAGGCCGTTGCGGGGCTCCAGCGCCGCGAATCAACGCAACTGTTGCGCCCTCACAATCCTGAGTGCTTCCAGAACGCCATTCCGGGCACGTTGCCCATGGGAAGCCGTGAAGCTCTTTGTAAACTTTTGGAACGAATCTGCGCGGCGCTACAGCGAGCGAGAGCCACATGTTGACAACGAGCCGCCTTTCATCCGTGATATCATATAACGTAAAAAAGAGAGCGTGCGCGGCGCTAAGGCGAGAGCCACACTTTGAAAACCGCCCGCCCTCAATCCGTGAAACCCTCGCATTTTTTCAAAACATTTTGTCATGTTTGAAGCTTCAGGGTCATAAGCGGTGAGGAAGTCTCAGGCGAAACGCCTGGCACGCCCTTTTGACCGGCCTCGGGGTGCGACAGGGAGAAGCTATCTATAAGGAAAAGGAATGGAGGAGGAGGTGGAGGACGAGGAGGGGTGGAGGAAGAGGAGGAGAAGGAGGAGGAAGAGGAGGAGGAGGAGGAGGAGGAGGAGGAGGAGGAGGGAGGAGGAGGCATTGCCTGCCACATATGCCCTTTGACGATGCGCATTGGCTCTCATTCGTCACCCACCTGCCCCCCTTCGTCTCCGAGCTTCGAGGTGCTGCAAGCAGGGCGTTCCTCTGCGCCGTGGCTCGCAGCGCCTGTGGCTCACAAGCACCGATCCCTGAGCGCCACAGCTCAAAAGTGCCTGGGATGATGAAGATGATGATGCTGATGATGATGATGATGATGCTGATGATAATGATGAGATGATGATGAGGATGATGATGCTGCTGATGATGATGAGGATGATGATGTGGATGTGGATGTGGATGTTGATGATGATGGTGGTACTGATGATGATGCTGATGATGATGGTGGTGATGGTGATGATGATTCTGCTGACGATGATGGTGCTGCTGATGAGGATGATGATGCTGATGATACGGTTGCCGCTGCTGATGATGAATCTGATGATGCTGCTGATGATGGTGATGATGATGCTGATGCTGCTGATGATGCTGTTGATGACGATTTTGTTGATGATGATGCCGATGACGACGATGATGCTGATGATGATGCTGATGATGCTGATGATGATGGTGATGAGACTGTTGATGATTGCGCTGATGGTGATGATGATGTTGCTGATCATGATGCCGATGATGATGCTGCTGATGATGATGATGATGCTGCTGATGCTGCTGCTGATGGTGATGATGATGCTGATGCTGATGAAGATGATGCCGATGACGATGATGCTGATGATGCTGATGATGCTGATGATGCTGTTGATGATGATGGTAATGATGATGCTGCTGCTGCTGATGATGATGATGATGATGTTGATGAGCATAATGAGTATGATGAGTATGATGATGAAGATGGTGAGATGATGAGAGGAGGAGGGAGAGGAGGAGGAGGAGGAGGAGGAGGAGGAGGGAGGAGGAGGAGGAGGCGGAGGTGGAGGCGGAGGCGGACGCGGAGGCGGAGGCGGAGGCGGAGGCGGAGGCGGAGGCGGAGGCGGAGGCGGAGGCGGAGGAGGAGGAGGAGGAAGACGAAAACGAAGACGAAGACGAATCATAATAATACGACAATAATATGATCATGGTAATAGTGATACGAATAAGAATCATAATAGTAGGAAGCATACTGATAATAATACTAATAACAATAAGAATGATAATAATACTAATGATAAAAAGAGTCATCGGAAAAATACGCAGAGGAGGAAGAGGATTAAGAGGAGGAGGAGGAGGATGAATACGCAGACGAAGAGGAAGACGAAGACGGATCATAATAATGATACGAATGCAATAATATTACGAATAATAAGAATAATACTAATAATATTACTGATAATAGTAAGAAGAAGCAGAGGAGGAAGAGGAAGAAGAGGAGGAGGAGGAGGAGGAGGAGGAGGGAGGGCATGCAGCAAGAGTTCTTATCGTGTGTGCCCGCTGCGTTCGCCCCTGTCGTCGCCTCCGACCCTCCTCCCTCGCCGTCGTGTGAGCCTCGGCGCGGGCAGGTGGTCGCGGCGGCGGTGTCCGGGGACGGCGCCGCGCTGCGCTTCGCGGGCGAGGCGGTTCGCGGCGACCGCGAGCTCGTGCTCGCCGCGGTGCCCCCGGGGGCGGGCCGCCTGCGGTGCGCTTCGGTGCGCTTCGATCCGCCAGCCGGGGCCGCAATGAGTCGACCCATTCGGTTCGGTTCCGTCGGCATCGGCCGGTGCCAGCCGAAGGCAGGCGAGGCGATCCGATTTCGGCCTGGATTCGAGACGAGTCGCTGGCGATCCCATCTGATGCGGCTCCGTGGTGCGCGCAGACAGTCCCCCACATAGCCCCGGCTGGTCTCAACAGGCACCCCCGAATAGTACCAGCTGGCCTCAATAGGCCCCCCCCGAGTAGCCCTGGGCGGTGTCAACGCACCGGCGCCGCCTCCGGCGGCGCTCCTGGGGCGCTCCGCGCCCCAGGGTCGGGGTGTTGAGACCGCCCAGGGCTATTCGGGGGGGCCTGTTGAGGCCAGCTTTGACTACAAGGGGCGCCTGTTGAGGCCAACTTGGACTACCTGGGGGGGGCGGGCTGTCTGTGCGCAACCCGAAGCCCGACCAATCCCGTCCGTTTCCGATCTAGTGCGGCGTCGCTGTTCGATCGCGGGGCCTCTCCAGGCCGCGGCTGAGCGAAGATTCGCGTTTCAGTGGCAGATGGAAGAGGTGGGGTACGGCCGCGGAGGAGGACCAAAGGGGGACTCCGCGCTCAGAGCGTGAGAGGACGAGGAGGCGGATGAGCAGCAGGAGGAGGGGGAGGACAAGAAGGTAGAAGAGGAGGAGAAGGATGATGAGGAGGAGGAAAAGGAGTAGGAGGAGGAGGAGAAGGAGGAAGAGGAGGAGGAGGAGGAGGAGGAGGAGGAGAAAGAGGAGGAGGAGGAGCAGGGGGAAGAGAAGGAGGAGGCGGAGGCGGAGGAGGGGGGAGGAAGTGGAGCAGGCAGAGGAGGAGGAGGAAGGGGAGGGAAGGAGCAGGAGGAGGGGGGAGGATGAGCACGAGGAGGAGGAACAAGAGGGGGAGGGAAGGAGGAGGAGGAGCAGGACGAGGAGGAGGAGGAGCAGGAGAAGAAGTGAGAGGGAGTTGACAGGATGGGTGACGGAGGAAGGATAGAGGAGGAGGTGAGGGAGGACTAGAGTGAGGGAGGACGGGGACTGCGGGGAGGTAGATGATGACGACGACGACGACATGATGACGACGATACGACGATGATCACAACCACGACGACGACCACCACCGCGACGGTGGCGGCGGCGGCGACGACGACGACGACAACGACAACGGGCGGCGACGACGACAGCGACGACGACGACCACGACGCCAACGACGACGACAGCGACGACGACGACGACCACGACGACGGCGGCAGCGGCGACGACGACGACGGAAACGGACGACGACGACAACGACAACGACGACGACCACGACGGCGACGACGACAACCACGACGACGACGACAGCGACGACGACGACGACAACGACGACGATGACGACGACGACGACGACGACGGCGACGGGTGGACCATGAAGACGATGGTGATTGTGGTGGTGATGATTCTGGGGATGATGACGATGAGGATGTTGTTGGTGATGGTGATGGTGATGGGGATGTTGTTTTTGATGATTTTGCTTTTGGTGATGAAGATGACTGTGGTGATGCTGCTGCTGCGTCTGATGATGATGATGCTGCTGATGATGATGATGATGATGATGATGATGATGTTGATGATGATGATGATGATCATGATGGGGATAGTGATTGTGATGGTGATTGTGGTGGTGATGACGACGAGGATCATCACCACCATTAGCAACTGCAGGGCGGGAGGGGGCTTACCACACCGGTGTATATGGCAGGTGCGGTCCAGCGGCTCGGCTCTGCGGTTTGCCTCCGAGGAGCTGCGCATGGACCAGGAGTTGTCCAGCTTGCCGCCCCTGCTGCTGTAGGCCTTGCTGCAGGGAGCTGGGTACACACGACGCGGCCGGCCATTGGCGAGAGGTGGGTGGACACATGGTGTGCTTCAGAGAGGCTTCGCCCTCGAGGGGTGGAGAGGTTGACTTAAGCCGGGCATGTCCCTCTACAGGAGGAGTATTCAAAAATAGTCAACAGTAGCCTGGGGACGATTTTCCCTTTATTTTCTGGCCATTTTTGAATTTTGTCTGGCTATTTTTTGATTTGTCCTTCAAAATCCGTAGGCGGACATGTCCGATCTGAAGGTTGACGCCTCTTCCCCCTCGGAAGGCCGGCGGAACGGCGGCGCAAGCAGGCGGAAGCAAAACGGGGGCGGCTCCAGCGGCGGATGCTGGCGGAATGCGGCGCAGTGAAAAGCGAGACGTCAACTTTTTTTGGATTCGAGATTTCCGGAGTCCGCCACGTGTGGCTACGGTGGAACATGGCGCGTTCCGCAAAGGGCCTCGTCTCCGAGGGACCGACGGAGTTCACATCTCTTCCCCGGCGGAAGGCCAGCGGAAGGCGGCGCAGGCCAGCGGAAGTAAAGCGGCGGAAGGCCGGCGCAAGGAGCAGCGAGGCGAGACGTGAACATGTTCGGGTTAAGAGTGTCTGAAGTTGGCCAGCTGTGGCCGCAGTGGGACATGGTGCGCTCGACACCGGGACTCGCCTTCGAGGGATCGAAGGAGTTGGCATCGCTTCCCCAGCGGGAGGCCAGCGGGAGGCGGGGCGAGGTAAAACGAACGAAGAACAAGGCACACCCATACCCATAGGGGGTGTCGAAAGGAGGGCGGCTGGCTATTGTATGCGGGTTGTCGGACCCAAGGGGGGGTTCCCGTTCAAGCGGGAACCCCCGTCCGACAATTCGCACCCATAGCCCCCTCCGTCCGCCCTATGTCAGGAGCGAGAGAAGAACGTGCACGTAAATGAATCCACGTTGGCTTCGAGAGCACGCATGCCGCGAACGTTCGTACCACGCGGCTGGCCTCGCAGACTCGGGGGCCGTGTTCGTGTACGTGCTTGGGGCGCGTACATCCGTCTG
>CAUYUJ010009580.1:167927-200427 GCA_963575745.1 Prorocentrum cordatum | reverse complement strand
ACGGGCCGCGCGGCATCGCTCAGACTTTTTTTTTTATATATATATATAATGTATATATACATATTTACTCATGTATACTATTTTTGTTTTTTTAATGCAAACTAATTTGGGGAGCTTTGAACCAATAATCTTTTCGGGGGGTTCATCTACTCTGCTAACTAAATATAACTCAATCGATTTATTTGTACTTGTGTGTGTACATATGTACATGTCTTTTTCAGGGAGGGCCAGCGAGGAGCATCTTTCCAGGCCTCCGAGATCGGGTCCGAGTAGATGGGGTGGGAGGTTCGCGCGGCCTCGCCGATGCATCGGCGGTGTGGCTCGATGCCGGGCCTGACCATCTCCACGCGGCGCGATCCTCCGACCCCATCCTCTCGGACCCCATCCGGGAGGCATCTGCTCTTGAGCCATCTTGCGAGACGAGACTCACGCGCACGAAACCGAACAACGCGCGGGGAATGGACATCCGAGCGCTGGCGAGGCCGTGCGGCGAGTCCTTTCGGGATCGCGAAGTCACCGCACGGTCTGTCGCCTCACCGTTGTGGGCCCTCCAACGATGGTCGTGCCCCGCAAGGGGCTCAGGCCCCAGGGCTGGAGGCAAAGTCGCTACTGGTTGCGGTGGTGACGATGGTGGCAGGGTCCATTCCGATCCGATCGATCCGACTCGACGTCGGTTTCGGCCGGCCCCATCCGATTCTGATATTTTGACAATCTGGTTTTGCCCGGTGCTCGCATGGCGCTGTTGTGCATCCTGGCGCGGCCGATCCAGTTCGAGTTCGACTCCGTGCCGATGCGGCCCAACCCTGACTCGCTCGCTCCGATTCGATGTAATCTCCTGATTCGATGCTGACTGATTCTGTGGGTTTGGCTCTACCGATGGTGGTGCGGTGGTGGTTATCGTGCTCATCGTCGTTGTTGCCGGTGGGCTGGCTGGCGTCATTCTGGCGAGACCTGCTAACATCCAATGCCCGGCGATGGGAAGCCAGCATTGTTCAACATGTTCCGCCAACCAATACACCATACTGGCTGGTCGTGGTGTCACCATGAATTGTGGCCCGTGCCCTCAGAGAGAATACATCCTGCATGCGTTCTGTATTACCTTCTTTGGCCGTGGCGTGGATCGCGAAGAGATTTGAAGGCTTGCAGCAGGGCTGGTACAAGACTATTTGCAAGCATGTGCAGTGCTTTTGATCGCCGGCGGGTCTCGGAGTGCCAAGTGTGTAGATCGATCGGCAATTCAGAAAGGGCGGGCGCGTGAAACGCACGGCATTCTTTTATACTATTTGTTTTGTGCTGTTATGTGCATTAAGCAGCCAGGGTCGTTCGGCATTGGACATATCCAGGAGTTGGTGGACGCGTCGGCGCAGGAGGACTACGCAGGGCTCCGCGCAGACGGCCTGGCCTCCAGGCGGCGACGGCCCTCGGAGAAGGCAGCCTCCGGCTTTCGTGCCTCTCCCTCGCGCACCCGTCGCCTGGAAGGTCAACGAGCAGGCCAGGCAGGGTCACGATATGGCGGAGAGGGTCAGGACGAGACGGGGGCGGGGAGGAAGATGAGGGAGGAGGAGGAACGGGGGAAGCGGATGGAGATGTTGATGATTTGGGGGCTCGGCTCAGTCCCTCGACTCATGCGCTGCCGTCGTGATGTCATGTTCTGGGCCCAGCTTTCTCATCATGTTTTTTTCACGCATTGTCGCGCCCGCGTGACGTACACGAGCCAGCCTTCTCCCCTAAGCTCTCGGCTGTCCAGTGAATGACGAGGACGAGGAGGCTGAGTAAGGAGCGGGCATATGGGCTTCAGTGGATCTGGTACACGTCTGCGAGTTTCCCGCGCGTCATCTTCATGTGGTATCGAAGTGCACGCATGATGGTTCTAGCGAGCTTCCCAGCGCGCGATGGTTCTGCCAGGCTCTCCTCGAGCGGCTCGGCACGACCATCTTGGGGCCGTCTGGTCGGGGCTCGGGGCCATTTTGCAGGCCTCGGGGCGGCCCTGGGCCGTTTCGGGATGCTCCTGGCCGTCTTGGGGCTCTCTTGGGGCCGTCTTGGGCTGTTTCTTGGGCTTCTGGGGCCGTCGAGGTGCTCCGTGAATCCGCCCTGTGGCCATCTCAGGGCAGAAAAGTCTGGGAAGTAGCCCGCGTGGAGCATGCCAGACATTCGATTTTGCTTGTGGCCTCCCCAAGGCCTTCCTGGAGGGCTCCATGGGCGCCTCTTTTAGGGCCTCTTGGGGTCATCTTGGGGTCTCGCTGGGCATCTTGGCGTCTTGGGGCCTCGGGGGTTGCTGGGCCCTTTAGGGTGGCGAGGTCTACACATACGCCGCCCCTGGTCAGGCCCAGCATGGGCCTGTCCAGGGCCGTTGTGTATTTGTAGATCTCGTCGCCCAGGCCTTGGTCTGGTGGCGTCTTGCGGCCTTGTCTGGGCGGGCTGTGAGCGGCCCCGGAGCTGTCCTCGGGTCGAGGACAGCGATGTGTCCCAAAAGGGCCTGAACGGGGGCTGGGTAAGTCTGGCTCAGGAAACTGTACTTCGGCGCTGCCTCTGCGCGATCTTTGCGCGACCTCTGCGCGAACCGTGTGCCGGCTTTGTGGTCGCGCCAATTTCGTGTAAGATTGCGCCAGGGTGGCGTTGGCACGTGCGCCCTGCCAAGAGCGACACTCGCTCTCGGAGCGACGGGACGCAAGCCGCAGTAGGACGTTTGTCCAGAGAGGTTGCGGGGTAACCAGACAGCTAACAGGTCATATCTTTTGCGGATACGTTGTCGAAGAAATTCTGGCAAAGAGGAAACCAGGGTGGGGCCAGAGGGGGTTTAGCGTGTCGGAGCTCTTATCGATTCTCCAAGTCACGCTTTGTCCTCTAGCAATCTCCGTGCACTGAGGAAACAGTGGGGCCAGCACGTAGCTTCGTTCGCTATCCACCCGTCGCCCTGCTCGCCCCCTGGGCTGTTCGAGGAACGCCCCCTGGGCTCTTCGGGGCGCGTTCCCCGGGCGCGGCGCAGCGACGGGCGCAGAAGTGCCGCCCGCCGCCAAGGCTTGCCTCTGGGCCTGTCGAGGCGCCCTTGCGCCTTGCGGGAGGGCGCGCTGCCCGCCTGTCACGCCCTCTGGGCGGATGGACAGGAGGCGACGGGTGCAAAGCTCTTGCCCGCCGCCCCTCCTCCTCCTCCTCCTCCTCCTCCTCCTCCTCCTCCTCCCTCCTCCTCGTCCTCCTCCTCGTCCTCCTCCTCCTCGCCCCCCGAGGCAGCCCCGCGGGGCTGACTAGGGCTGCTGGACGCGGCGGCGGGCGCAGAAGTGCTGCCTGTCGCTGCGCCCGCCCTCTGTGCTGCCCTGGGGCGTGCGCTGGGCCAGAAGAGCAGGCAGACGGACAGACAGACAGGCAGGCAGGCAGACAGGCAGACACACAGACAGACAGACAGACAGACAGACAGAGAAAGAGACAGAGAGACAGAGACAGAGACAGAGACAGAGACAGAGACAGAGACAGAGACAGAGACAGACAGACAGACAGACAGACAGACGGGCAGGCAGGCAGACAGGCAGGCAGGCAGGCAGGCAGGCAGACACACAGACGGACAGACAGACGGACGGACAGACAGACGGACAGACAGGACAGACAGACAGACGGACAGACAGACAGACAGACGCGCAGACGGAACGAAGACAGAACACGAGAACGCGCCCTCCCCATTTGCGTCCGAGTGGGCTCGAAGCTACGGAGCCGCTGCAGTGCACAACAAGCAGTCCGCCAGAGCAGAGGGTCCGTGTGGAAACATCCAGCTGTCGGGCTTGTAGCACCACGCCTGGCTCCCCTGGCGCTCCTCGTGGCGGCGGCTGTCGCGCGAGGCCGACGCCGCGGCGGCGGGCGGAGCCCCGGCGTCCCTCCCCCGCCCTCCGCCCGAGCTCACGTGCAGGGAGAGGCCTGCCTTGGTGAGCACTTGCCCCGGAAACTGGAGCATCTACATGCAAATTGCTGGTGGCGGGCTGTCCTTCAATCCCCAGGCTCTTTGAACGTCGGGAGCGACGTCGGGGTGCTGTGCCGCTTCCCCGGGGGAGCAACGAAACATGTAGACGACAGGATTCCGTATACACCAGGATCCGCTCTCCTGTGCGAGTGTCAGCGCAGGGCCGGGAAAAAGCATCGGTGTATAGATCGGGAGCCTTGAGACGGGGGTCAATGCAAACGGGGGTCAGCCAGGGCGCCAGATCTTGCAGGATCCTGCAGGGCCAGGGGTGCACTGACCCGGGTTTGGGTGCAGGATTTTGTAGGATCTTGCAGGATCCTTCGCGTTGACCCGGGTTTGGGTGCAGGATCTTGCAGGATCTTGCAGGACTGGCTGACCTGGGTTTGGATTGACCCGGGTCAGGAGATCCCCAAATAGAGTCTGTTTCCCGACTGTCGGCTTCTCAAGACCGAGGAGCGCCCCCACAACAAAGGAAGGAAACGAGAATCAAGACAAGTGTGAGTCTGCTCTATCTGGTTGCTCGTCCTGATGTTTCTGTTGTATCTTCGGGAGACCTCGTCTGTCATCAGCATTGGTTTCTACTCTTGTGCCCTACGCGGGCTCGATGAGGACTCGACGAGCATTTGGCGTTGATTCGACACGGATTTGACGTCGATCCGACGCGGATTAGACGAATCCGACATAGATTCGACACGGATTTGAAGCGGACAGGGTCGCGATAGGACAGACAAGATCTCCCGAATATCCTCGGCCTCCCAAATGAGGTCGAAGTAGATGGGGTCGAAGGATTAGGCCGCATCGCCGATGCATCGGCGATGCGGCTTGATGTGGAGCCCGATTTTCTCCGCGCTGGCGTCGCCGATACACCGCACACGTCGCCGACATCGACGATGCATTGGCGATGCGGCGCGATCCTCCGAATCTACTCGCACCCCGTCTAGGATGCCTCCAAAGATGCAACATACAAATGTCTGCGTTTTGGGACTCCTCTTTTTAGGGCCTGCTCAGCGATGCGATCACACTGGAGCAAAGCAGCACGCTCGCTCAGTACATGAGTTTGCCTATCGCGTGTCGGCTCGTGTGGTGTTCGTGGTTTGCCTGGCGACCTTCTGAGTCGCACAGCAGTCGAGGCCGAGTCGGGTGAAGCTCCGTGGGCGCGCTTCCTCCTCCTCCTGATCCTCCTCCTCCTCCTCCTCCTCCTCCTCCTCCTCTTCCTTCCGTAGCCATGTTCCGTAGCCATTTTGGCTCAAGGCCTATGCTTTTGCGGGCTGGGCCCGTATTGGCTTCCACGGATACCGCTAGACCGCGGCAGTGCCAGAGCGCTTGCGCTCGACAGCGTTCCGCCTTCACCGAGGGGTTGGGCTCCCTCATCAGTTTTGTCGCCACGGCCGCGCTGCCTGGCTACGGTACGGCCATTGCGGCCCTTGTCTCTCGTTCATCGCGGGCTTCATGGCGCCGCCGAAGGGTGTTGCGGCAAGAGACAGGGCAGCACGGGCCAAGCGTTGGGTGTGCAGGCACTGTACACATGAGAAGACGGGCGAGCCTTGGCACACTCATGCAGATGCTGCTTCTTGCTTTCTGTGTGGTGGGGCCAAGGGACGAGTATACAAGTGCGACCTACCTGCTCCCACGCCCAGTGTTCGTGCTCCTGTTGCTGGGGGCAATGCACGGGCGGCGTTGGATGCTAAGGATAAGGAGCTGGCGGCCCTTCGGAAGCAGGTGCAGCAGCTGTCTCGGACCAGGCCGACCGAGAATGTGCAGCAATCGCCTCCGCAGTCTGATGCAGCCACTACTAAGGATGACGTGCAGGGCAAGCAGCAGGAGCTGGACGCGCTGGAGCATGTTGTGGCCGCCCTTGAGCAGGCGGCCGAAGTCAAAGGCGTCGCCCCGCAGACGGTCATTGGCTACGAGGAAGCTCAAACGTCTCTTCGGAAGCTGCGGCAGGAGATCCACGACGCTAAGCCGTTGGGCGCGCAGGCGCATGGCATTGGCAATAAGATTCAGAAAGCAGATCAGCAGATTGCGAAGCTCAAGGCCACCATCGAGGCGGAGGAGCAGGCCATTGCTGAGAAGCAAAGTTTGGTGGCTGATCTCAAGCAGCAGTTGGATACCAAAGAAAAGGCTAGGGTGCAGATGCAGAGGGAGCAGATGGAACTGCTGCGTCTTCGTACACCTGAGCAGGTTACTCGAGCTCCTGAGGGCAGCGACCAGGCGGTCTTCGACACCTTCACTGCCAGTCTGGAGCAGCTGCAGAGCTTGGTGCAGTCCCTCGGTGGCGGCGAGCAGCTGGCTGCCAGCTGCGCCCAGTTCGTGGAGCCTTGGCTGGAGCAGGTTCGGAGGCAGCGAACCGAACAGCAAGAGCGGCTTCGCGCGCAGCAGCAGCTGCCACAGCAGCAGCAGCGACCCCATGAGACCCCACAGCAGCAAGCTGAGCAGCCTGATCGATTCCAGCACGTTGACATGCCTGTACCTGAAGACATGGACCTGGAAGAGCTTCGGACCTTTGTGGCTGATGCTGGGCTGGAGGCTAGCGCGGATGAGGCGGAGCTGCGTGCCCAGGCCAAGCGCCAGCTGGACTCGTGCCAGAAGCTGCTGGCCAAGAAGCTCAAGGTCGCTGCTTAGGCCTGTGTACTTGATGGCTACTATTGGTGCAATGGCGGCAGATTCCCATACCTTCGAGTTCGGCGACGACTTTCAGCAGTTGGGCGCCGACCCTGGCTTTGACCAGGATGATTTCTTCGGGTTATACGAGCAGGATACCAGAGCGTTTGGAGGACCTGCAGATGCTGATGGCGGCAGCGTACTCCCACGTGCGGGTCCTAGTGCGCGGCCAGATACTACGGCTCCTGCATTTTTCGATCACGGAGGGCATCAGGCGTTAGATCGCAAATCCTGGGCTGCCTGTGGCAGCTCAGGTTCGCAGTCGCGCCTGCGTCCACCACTCCCCAGGGCACCCCTTCCACGGGAGGCGGGGGACTCAGCGTGCGGGGGTGGGGGCGCAGGGTTTTGCTGGACTCATATTTCTCACTGCGAGGTCGAGGGCAGTGGCGCGACGTGGGGCAGCAGTCCAGGACACCTCCATTCAGCTCGGATGCTTGCACCACTTGACCCAGTGCAGGACAACCAGGACATGCCAACGATTGCATCTACCAGTTCTTGGAGTGGGTCAGCGGCCAGGCTGGTGGATATCATGACACCTGCGACGTGTGCGACCAGCACTGGGATCTCTAATATAGGATCCAGGCCACATGCCTTGCTGGAATCCAGCCCGTGTCGCCACGAGCCCCGTCAGAACGCGTCTGGGCGGGTGATCCCTGGTGCCCTGGGCCCCCTGTCGCTTCAGGCTGACGCCGAGCGGGGGGAGGTCTCTTGGGGGGGCCTGTCGGCCTCTTCGGCTCAGGCCGCCGCTCGCCCCTCTGCGCCTGTCGGGGGGCCGCTGAGGCCTGACGGGTCCCAATGCTCACATCCTACCTTGAGTGGCATAAGGTCGAGCCATGAGGAGCCCAATCTTGTATCGGCTTCGACTGGGGATGCCCTACGCCAAGCCGACGACAGAGCCAAGCGCAGAATGCACTCGCTCAAGGGTCAGGTTGTGACGGTCAATGTCAGCTCGCATGGCTCCCTCTTCGAGTACATGCCAGGCATTGGTGACGACGTGAAGGTGCTGTTAGTTCAAGAGCACCACTTGCTGCCCGAACGCCTCCAGCAGGCGCAGTCTCAAGCCCGCGATATTGGTTGGCATGGGATATGGGCTGCTGCGACGCCGAGTACTGCTTCGGCGACGGGATCGACTGCAGGTGTCGCGATTCTCGTTCGCACGGGCGTGATGATCACTGCCCCTATCCTGGCCGAGAAAGGAGTTGTCACTGGAATATGTCTGTTTGCGCATATTCACTGGGGTGTGCCTGGTGGTTTTACTGCTGGCAGCATCTTTCTCGACACGAAGTATGGCATGGGCCCAGCCAACGCGGCCTACCTGTGGGAGACGGTTGAGGCAATCGCGAGGTTCAACAGCGAGGGGGTGGACTGGCTCATTGGTGGGGACTGTAACAACCAGCCTGCTGAGCTATTCTCGTACAGCTGGGCCACGGCAGCCTCTGCTATACCCTTCTGCCCAAAGGTGCCGACTTGTAGGCAGGCCATTCCTGAGACTATACTTGATTACTTTTTGGTTTCTTCAAACCTGGCAGCACGAGTAGACTCCAATGTTCGGGTGGACGAAGAGGCGACTCTATACCCTCACTGCCCAGTGCATCTGCAGGTGCTTGGACAGGACTTCCCGCTATGGAGGATGGTGCCGAAGTTGCCCAAGGAACTACCACTACAGGCCCCTAGTGGATGCTCGAGGTTCCCTTACTATTGGAAGGCCACCAGCTTCGAGGTGGCCGATGACCGTGAAGGGCTTGCTGCTTGTATGGATGACCTGATGATTGGGGCCGAAAGGGAGCTCACCAACCGATGCGACTACGTGGGCCCTGCTGCACTGCGCTATTCAGGCCGAGCGGGGGCGACCTACCTTCACGTGGCGGAAGGTTGCCTGGCAGCCGCCCCTCAAGCGCACCTACAATCGCCCTCAGACTCTGGCCTGGAAGGTGGTACTCCGATGGTTTATGCGCATCCAGAAGGAGCGTCACAGGCTTCGCACGCTTGTCACCAGGCTTCAGATGGCCCATGTTCTTTGTGATATTGATCCGCCCCAGCGCGCTGTCCTACTTCAGGCCTTCAGCGAGGTTGGTGGGTTTCTTCGTAACATTATGCGCAGCCAAGTGGTGCTCCACCAGATGCCTGAGAATGTGCAGGCTTTCCTGTGCTCTGGGCTGCAGGTTCTGGTCGCACCTGGATTTGAGGACCTCCTGTGCTTGGTTGGGAACGAGGCCACTCGGCTGCGCAAAGAGGACCAGCGTGAATCCTACCGAGCTTGGATGCAGTTCCAGCGCGCGGCCTTTCGGCCAGGGGCCTCTATTGCTCACCGAGTCACCAAGGTGCGGCCGCTGGAGCAGATCGTTGCATTTCAACGACGCCCTGCATATGCTCAGCCACAGGCCCTGGCGAATCGGGACATGAGGACGTGGGTGGACGTATGGACTCATCATGGCTGCTTACCTGTACAGCCTCCTCCTGAGGCCGCAGAATGGCCATGTCTTCCGAGGCTGGACGCTGACAATCTGAGGAAGGTGATCCTGACTTTCCTTAGGGAAACTTCGACTGGACCCTGTGCACTACACCCACGCTTGCTGTGGCACTTGTCAGATGAGTCGCTGGAGATGCTGGGCAGTTTCTTTGCAAGGTGCGAGCAACTACTCGAATGGCCAGCAGATCGGCTATGGTCGATGATGTGTCGCATTCCCAAGGCTGACGAGGGACATCGACTGATTGCGGTGGTCCACACCTTCCAGCGCATTTGGGGCAGGGCTCGACGCGGCATCTCTAGGCAGTGGGAGCAGCAGCATCGCACGGACAATGTGTGGGGCAATAGGTCCCGCTACACCTCGTCGGACAGCGCTTTCAGCCACAACCTGGACTCGGAGGTGGCAGTACTGAGGGGCCAGCTCAGCGCGACGGTCCTACTGGATCTCACGAAGGCTTTCGACATGGTACGGCCGTCGCAACTGTTTCGCGAGGGTTGTTTGCTTGGCTATCCGCCGAGGATGCTGTACATGCTGCTCAAGATGTACGCCCAGCCGAGGAGCCTTAAAGGGTACGGCACCTTTTCTGACATGGTGCAGGTGGACCAAGGTATTATGGCTGGATGCACGCATGCCGCCTGTATGCTTGAGTGCCTCACGTTACGTGCTGTTCTACGTCTACGTGACAACTACGCTGGAGTGGTGCCACGGGCTCTTGTTGATGATGTTTCGGTTCAGTACGTTGGACATGACCCAAAGGGCCTACTGGCGCTTGATTTGGCTGTGAGAATATTTCAGGAGGAATCGAGAGTGCTTGGTTCTTGCTTTAATGATAAGAAGTCGGGGCTGGTTGCTGCGACGACGGCGTCTCGTCAGATATTGCGAGGCTCTAAGTTTGCACATCGGCCGTGGGTGCGTAACCTCGGCCACGAGACGTTCAGCATTCGCCCTATTCGGTTGCAAGAGAAGGCCCGACTTCGTGATCTCCAGAAGCGACGTCATCGTCTCCATATGTTTCGCCAAGTGGTTGGACGGAAGAACTCAGTGATCGGGCGGGCAGGAGCACAACCAGCTGTGGCTCATGGTGCAGGCGTCTCGGGCATGACCGACGCAGCTCTTGTTACGGCCAGGTCAGTTGCTGCTACCATGGTGGGGACACCGCCGAGAGCGCACAAGACGGCCTATCTGTACTGTCAGTGGCAGGTGCGTTACGATCCGATCTTTGATGCGACGACGGCGCTTTTGTGTCGGCTGCATTGTTTTATCTGGGATGCACGTGTGCCTCTCAGTGCTCTTCGACATGCATGGCTGAGTTTGGCGGAGCGTGTTAACGACAAAGGGCTGACCTGGGCTGCGGTCCGCGGCCCACTGGGCGCCGCCTGGCTCACACTCAACAGAATTGGTTGGGCCTTCATTGGACCTCATCACTGGCGTAGTGGCCAAGGTGAGGATTTTGATCTTCTGCGAGTGGCGCCAGCTGACATGAAGGTATTTCTTGAAGAATCGATCAAGCGCTGGCAGGTGCAGCGGCTCGTGTATCATTTGCCTGTGCAGGAAGCGGCTCATGATGTATGGGAACGAGCTCTTCGACTTGGGCTTCGTGACCTGATGCAGGCGCCGCTCGGAGCTTTGAGGGCACTGTGGGCTGATCGGTACCCCACTGCTGCCCGCCTTGCTGCATGGGGAAAAAATGTGAAGGTGCACTGTGCTGCCTGTCAGTCTGATGATGGATCTTTCGGGCATGTGTGGCATGGATGTCCCAGCTTGCTGCAGCCCGATGAGAGCCTGGAGGCTTCTTGCGTTGAGGTTTTGTGTGGGCGACACGCTTCTCATCGGGACGCTCTGCGAGCGCTTGGACACCGCCCCCCGCTCGATCCTGAGTTTGACAGATTCTATTTTAGTTATGGTTTCCCGAGGCTTTCGGTCCAGCTTCCATCCCCGCCTGAATCGTCGGTGGTGTGGGAGTGGGGTGACGTTGGGGGTGAGTGGGGGCCTGTTACTTTCGGGGATGGAAGCGCACAGCACCCCGCCGTGCCTGAAGTTAGGCGCGCAGGGTGGGCCATTGTTCAGCTCAACGATGAGCTCCTCCCTGCCCGCGCGGCGTATGGATCCCTGGAGGGTGCTGTCCAGACCGTGGGCAGAGCGGAGAGAACTGCGCTTCTGCATGCCATGAGGCGTAATCCCAGGTTGGAGGTTTTTGTTTCGGTTTTGCTTTCTCTGGTTCAGGAAGGCTTGTCTTGGGACCCTGAATTGGCGTGCGGAATGAGCAGATGCGCTGCCATTTGGAGGAGTGTTTTTGAGTTGGCGAAGAGTAGGCCCGCCCAGGACCCTCCCCCTCACTTCGTTTGGACCCCTGCTCGCCTCTCCCTTGAGGAAGTCCTGGAGCGAAAGCTGGACCCGATAACCTGGATCGGGAACGCTTGGGCCGACCTGTTTGCCAAGCTAGCGTCGACAAAGGTCATGATAGCGAGAACGACCGCCGAGGCGGTCGCTGGCGAGCTCAAGTTTCATCGTGCTACCATCGATTATATTTCCTGGGCTGCTGCCAGGCTCGCTCGACTCCGACGGTGGACCTCACTGCCACCGCCAGCGAGAGTGTGTCGACCCCAGCCTGCCCCGCAGCTCAGCTTGCATGGTCACTCCTTTTTCTTAGACCCTGACTCAGGTGAGGTGAGATGTATCTCATGCTTTGTCGGGGCCTGGACCTGCAGCACCCTTGCGCACCTGTGTAACGGCCCCTCAAAGTTTTGCCGACCCACGGCCCTTTCGGCCCTTAATGGGCAAGAGTGGTTGCGTGTGCGAAATCGAGCGCGGCCTGTGAAGGCTGCGGCTGTGGTCGAAGCGGACCAGGCCCTTGTGGCTGAGGGTCTGCTGCCGCCCCCGCCTCCCCCTGGAAATCCCTCGGGAAACGAGAGAGAGGCGGCCATTTGCGAATTCGAATCGAGAGGTCACGCGATTGAGAAGTATGATCGCGTGATGATTTGCTCTATTTGTGCTGGCTTTGTGTTGCTTCCGCACGGCGTCCCTCGTGCTCTGATGGCAAAGTGTCTGGGTGCCTCCAAAGTGCCATCAACCAGGGACAAGCAGCTGCGGAAACTGTCCAAGGCCTCCAGAGGCCTGCACCCGTCCACGGGTGAAGTCCTTTCCTGTATGCAGGGCCCCCCCTTCCTCGCCTTTGTCCTCCCCTCAGGTGGCCGCCGCTGCCGATGGTGGGGGTGTGGGGCGGTCGGGTGGAGCGGGTGGGGGGGGGAGTGTCGGATGACTATGACTAATGTTTTGTTCTTTCGGCGTCGGCTGCTGCCGTCGCCCGCCGCCGCCGCTGGCGGCCGCCTCCTGTGCGCGAAGTGCAGCAAGCTCGCGCCAGGCGCGCCCTGCTGCCTCCCGCGTGCCCACCTTTCCTAGCCTAGGGTTGTTCGTCTCCGCGGACGACCCTCCTGTCGGCGCCCACCACCTTCCGTAGCCATTTTGGCTCAAGCCATTTTTCCTCAAGACCAAGATGGTGTTCTTTTCACTGCCTCCACGGGGCAGGTTCCCACTGGCCTCGGCTTTCCGCTCGCTGCCACATCCAGGGGCTTGCAGCGGCCCAAACGCTTTCCTGCTCATCTTACTGGCCTGGCAGGCGGCGATCCGTATCATCCATATTCGGTCGTCGAGCTCTGCTCCGAGCCGTTCAGCGAGTGTCACTGAAGCACGCAGTGATATCGATGTGGACCTGGCAGGTGGCAAAGTTCTGAACAGCGTCCCGCCCCGTCCTGTCTGTACTTCGACATCATGTCGGCCGCCTCCTCAGACCGAAGCCAGTCCCCATTGAACGGTTCCACGTCCCGCAGCAGACGCGAAAACCGCCAGCATCGCCGTGACGAGCCTCGCCGACCCGAACGTTGTGACAACCGCCAACCCCGTCGTGAAGAGCATCGCCGTGCCGGTCGACGTGCAGCTCGTGAACATCTCGGAGATGAAGATATGTCACCGCCTGGTCAGCCTCCTGCTGCCCCGCTCCTGGGAGCCGCCGACCCCTGGGCCAACAGCAGGTTCGGCTCACAGCTCGCGCGTGACATCGAGCTGGCACCGACCTTTCCATCTCAAAAACTTCCCGCCGCAGCCGCCGCACAAGCCGCCCGAGCTCCTGTGCCCGCCGCACCTTGTCCACGGCAGCATCCTACACCTGCTGAGCGAAATAAACCGCTTCCTGGAAGTCCTGAAGATCTTGACGTCGCCCTTCGTGAACTTATGCAACGACAAGTCGCTACACCCGCCTCCCGTTTTCAAGCTCGAGCCGACCAGTTACTCTCTGAAACGCGTGGAAGTTTCAGTCATCTCGTTTAACAACAAGGCACCGCTACCGAACGCAGAGTTGACGCTCTACACGACGAAGTTGCCCGCACTCGCAGAGAACAGGACCGCCAAGCTGCTGAACATCAACGCACGTGGCAACATATCGACCAGATGCGCGACGCGCTCGCCCTCGCCGAAGCCCAGACGCCGATCGCCAACCTCAGCCGCCTTGCCGAATGGGACAGGCGGCCCGACCCGACGCTCTTCAATATCGGAAGCCAACGCCTCATCGCGCCAGACCTGCTGCTCAACGACCTCCAGGAGTGGATCGCCGCTGTCAACTTGCAGTCAAGCCATGTCGAACTTCTCGGCGGCGAACCTGCTTGCCGCTTCATGCTACACGTCAAAGGAGATAAAGCTGTTGCAGTGTCTCGCGCCCTTGCCTTATCACGTGCCCTCCGCGACGCCGCTGGACAGCGGAACAGGTTTTCATCGGCAGACGTCCTGGGCAGCACTGCGACATACACCTCATTCCCGACAAGTCGCCCAAGCAGATCCGTGCCGAAGTTCAAACAAAGAAACTGCTCCAGCTCACGCAGCAACGATGCCCAAGAACGAGATGGAGAGCGTTCAGGAACAAACTCGAAAGACATGCTGGCTCAATGCCCATTGCCAAAATCATTGTCAGAGGCCAAGCCGATCCGTCCATTATCCAGTGGAACGGCCAGGCCGCCGACCACCCGCAGTTCCAGATCATCGATCGCGGCAACATCATCGTCCTTCCAGGCGCTCTTTTCTGACGCGGAGACGGCCACGTGGCTTTCCTAACCACCGCTAGGCTCCGCGGATGGTTGACGACGCCACCGAGCCGACCACTATCGCCACGCGGGACGCCAGAGCCCTCATGTGCTACAAGAGCAAGCGCCGCCGTCGCACGCATACCGCCCTTGCGAAGTATTTGAAGCGCAAGTGCGTCATCACGCGGCAGGGGGCCCACGGCTCGGAGGCTTTGCTCCGCACCTGGGTCGACGCGCAGCCGTGCCCCATGCAAGCGCTTCTTCTCTGACTTCTCGCACGACGACCGCGACAGCCCGAATGCCGCGGGCGGCGTCGCCACGCCTATCCCCTGGTTTACCCCGATGGAGCTCGAGTAGCTGCAGCCGAACCAGCTCCCGCTATTCGCTCATGGAGAACTCGTTCCTGGTCGCGTCCAGCTGGTGGCAGTCGCGCGCGCCGCCACGCGCGCCACCTTGGTCCTTTTGAATGTGCATAATCACAAGACCGCCGATGCCGACCGCCGCAAGGTCCAGCAGGCCTGGAAGCTGCGTCGCACTTGGGCGGAAGCTAACTACCGCATGCGCACCTTCATCGCGGCTGGGGACTTCAACGTTGCCAGCCGCCCGCCGAGGAGCTTCCTGCAGCCGCAGCCGCAGCGCGCCAGGCTTGCGCTGAACAACAGCATGCGCCAGCAGCAGCCCTTCTGGGAGCCCCTCTTCGACTCCATTTTTGAGATCGAGACCGAGCTCCCCGCGCGCTTCAACTTCTCGGACTTCACCGCCGCGACCTTCGACCGCATTTTCATCAGCCTGCCCTCGCACGCCACCCAGGAGCTCTCGATCCACGCGAGCGCGGCGCACGACGCCGCGTTGCTCTCGGACGATCACCTGAGCGACCACGCTATCATCACTTTCTCCATCGGCACCAAGCCGCGCACCCCGAAGGACGAATAGGCCATCCACCCCTCGATCTTCAACGACCCGAATTGCGCCATTTACATCCGGGAGCTCCTGGGCGCCACCAGCTTCGACTACGTCTCGCTGGACAGCCGCTGGCGCACCCGGGAGCGCCTCGTGACAGAGGCCGCCCAGCTGGTTCGCGACGGTTGGGTCCGCCGTGCAACTGGCGATGCCGACAGGACAGGCTTCCTGGCCGGCAGGGTCTACGCGATGCGCTCCATCTCGCGAGCCGTTTGGCGCCGAGACTTCCAGCTGGGCCGAAGAGTTGCCTCCGCGACCGAGCTCGGCGCCAAGTTCGTTGACATCTCCGAAGGCATCATCGCGATGACCGAGCCTGCCGTCTTCGCCAGCCTCGCTTCGCAGCTGGACCGCGACTTCGAGGCGCGGCAACTCTCTCTCGCGCAGCAGGCCGCGCGGCGCCCTCAGGGGCGCGCTGGCGCCCTGGCTCCCTAGAAACTCCGTGAGGTCCTTCGGGCCGCCCAGCGCCGGGCTCTCCTATGGTCTCCCTGGAAGCGCCGTTTCGCCTTACAGGGAATCAAAGTCACGGGCCCAGACGGCCCCAATATAGCGAGAGAGAGAGAGAGAGAAAACATAGAGAGAGCGAGAGAGAGAGAGAGAGAGAGAAAAAAAAAAAAGAGAGTGGCTCGATGGTCACCGCCACGCGCGACCGCTGGCAGCCCGTCTTCGCCGCCAAGCCCGTCGACGAGACCAAGGTCGCCAACTGCGTCCACGCACGCGTGCTGATGGGCGAGATCCTGGGCGTTGGGGCCCCCGCAAAGCCGCGGATCAAGGCCTTCCTGCAGCGCGCTTCGCTGTCAGCACCAGGCCCCGACTGCTTGCCGTGCTCCGCCTGGCTCGAGCGCGATGCCTCGCTTGCCCTCCTGGAGGGCGTGTCCTTCCTCCTCTGCTCTGGCCAGTGCTACATCCGCGCCGTTATTCCGACTTCGCCTTCCCGCCGAAGGGCGACAACGCCGTTGGCGAATTCGCGACAGACCGAGCTCCCGAAGACACCCGGCCGCTCTCGCTGAAGAACACTGACAAAGGCTATCGCTGGGGCAGTCAACTACCTCAGCAAGGGCGCAATGACAGAGCGCACCCACATAGCACAACAGGGCTTCGTGCAGAAGCGCAACTTCACTAAGCACGTTGTTCGCTTCGACTCTGAGATGCGGCGCGCAGGTCTACTTCCTGGGGCCTTTCAATCCAAGCCCGTCTTCGCGATATTCGACTTCTCAGCCGCCTTCCCGTCGCTGGGGCGGGTTTGGCTCTTCGCCGCGCTGGGGCACTTCGGGAATCCCGACTGGCCATGTGAATTTCTTCCGCGCGCAGTACTTTGCGCCGAACAGCTACGTCAAAATCGATGGCATCAGGCACGCCACATTTGCCGTAGAGCCTGGAGTTGCGCAGGGCTGTCCTGCTTCGGGCTCGGCCTGGGCCATCGCCATGGACCTGCTCATCCGCCACCTCGCCACGTTTGTGGAGCACCACGACGGCGCGCCGAATCTGGACGCTGGCTACCTCGGCGCCTGCGCGGACGACATCGGGCTGCTGACGTGCTCCTTCGACACGTTGCGCCGCGCATCTGAGCCCTCTGCTGCAGCCGCGGAGCTTCTGCTCTCGCTTAAGCCTCGCAAGTGTTTCATCGTTCCGCCCTGGGCCGCGGCGACCCCAGGCACCATTGCCCAAACCGAGACCCTTTTGGCCGAGCGCGGACCTCGTGGGGGTGGTTTCTCTGTTGCGGGCTGCGCCAAATACCTCGGCACGTTCCTCGGCCCCGAGGCCTCGCTGGCTTCGCAGTGGCTCGCGCCGGGGCAGAAATGGTGGCACCGGGGAAATCTTCTACAACTAGTGCAGGGTGGCTGTGGCGCCACAGCTCGTCTTTATAATACCTCAGTGCTGTCCACGCTCAGCTATGTCGCCCAGTTCTTTCCGCTTCAGCCGTTGATCGCCCGCCGTGAACAGTATGTTTTCCATGAGACGCTTGGCCTGCCGCCGAACGCTCTTCGCAAGGTTGATTTCATTGCCGTGGCGTGGTGGGGCCCACCGCCTGTCCCACAGTCCGCTCAGGTCACATCTGTTGCTGCCGCTGCACGCTCTGCTGCCGTCACTCTCGCGGGTGACTGGGGGCCGTTTGCCGATCGCCTCGCCGACGCATCATGGGAGGAAGCCTCCCTTCAGAACGCGCCTTTCTGGCAGGCTCGCGCGTGGTCGCCCGCTTTCTGACCGTCTCAGCAGTCCATCGTACAGTACTATCGCTCCCTCTTCGGAGCCCAGCCTCAGAAGCTGTTCGCCCGCCAAGCTGCCTCAGCCGCTGTGCGCACCGCCCGCCTCGAACTGCGCGAGGCCGCAGCTGCCGTCCCGCCGCGCCGCCCGAAATGCCAGCGCCCGTTTGCATGCATGCTTGCAGAGCAAGCTTTCGCATCGCCGTTTACAGTCACTCTGCTCAAACGCATCTCGGCCTGGGACCTCCAGGCGCCGATGGCGCCGGGAGAGCTACATAATCGCTGGTGAGCGCTCACGGAATCGCTCAAAACGGTGCGCCCCAGCTGGCGCTGGGCCACATTTAAGACACTCAGCGGTGGCTGGACTACCGCTGGCCGCATGCACGTGCTCGCCCCAAAACAATGCGTTTTCGGGTGCGGGAGCCAGCCAGATTCATATCCCCACTACCTCACCTGTCCCTCGCTTTCGAGCCTCCTCTGGTCCCCTGATCCTCCCCCCCCCCTCAGTTCGACGCTTGCTGCCTGGGGCCTTGGGCCCGCAGCGGCGTACCCGCCCGCGAATCAGAATCCGCTTTCGTTGCCTTCGACGGTCGAGCGCATCACGCTAGCGTTTCACATCTATCACAACATGAAGCATCACGCCGACCCGAGCTCATGCCCTGCGGCGATGACCGCAGCGAGCCGGGCTGCCAAAACACCACTCTATAGGTGAGAGAGCTAGCGACGGGCGCTGCGGACGATCACTATTTGCCCTCGTCTCGCTTCGTGCCCGCTTGCCCTCTTCTCGTCTCTTACAGGGTACCTTCACTCCTCCTCCTCCTCCTCCTCCTCCTCCTCCTCCTCCTGTTGCCCGTGCGGCCTCCCTGCGACCCTGGCAGGTTCCTGGCCCAGAACGACCTCGCCCAATGCGGTCTGGACCACAGGTCCAGGCCTTTCGCACCATCGGGCTACCGTGTCCTCCGAACGTGGCTATCCTCAAATCCTCCTTCTTCTCCTCCTCTTCGTCGTCCTCCTCCTCCTCCTCTTTCTCCTCCTCTTTCTCCTCCTCCTCCTCCTCTTCCTCCTCCTCCTCCTCCTTTCCTCTCCCCCCTCTTCCTCCTTCTCCTCCTTCTCCTCCTCCTCCTCCTCTTCCTCCCGTGTGGGGGCTCGAGCAAGTCGGCGGCCTCGGCCGCCAGTCCGTGGAGCGAGGCGAGAACGATAGCGCTGAAGAGTGCGAGTCGGAAACCGAGCTCGGATAGCTGGGGCCGGGCCCCGCGTTTCGCGCAATCCCATGCCATGCCGTACAACCTCCTCCTCCGGATCCCTAGATCACCTAGCTCCTGCGGGCCATTTGGGTCCTCCTGAGCAGATCCTTCAATAAGGCCTGCGCTCACAACATTACGGAAGAACCCAGATGCTCTACTGGATAGTCTTCTGGCTTGGCTTGCTCAGAGTCGTTCCCAACCGTCATTGTCGTTTGTTCTTTTGTCCTTCTCGTCCTCCTCCTTTTCCTCCCCCTCCTCCTCCTCCTCCTCCTCCTCCTTCTCCTCCTCCTCCTCTCCCTCGTCCTCCTCCCCTCTTCCTCCTCCTCCTCCTTTTCCTCCTCCTCCCCCTCCTTCTCTTCCTCCTCCTCCTCCTCCTCCTCCTCCTCCTCTTCCTTCTCCTCATTCTCCTCTTTTTCATCCTTCTCCTCCTCGTTCTTCTTCTTCTCCTCCTCTCCTCCTCCTCCTCCTCGTCCTCCTCCTCCTCCTCCTCCTCCTCCTCCTCCTCCTCCTCCTCCTCCTCCCCCTCCCCCTCCCCCTCCTCCTTCAAACCGCAACCGGGCGGCACGCCGGGAGCAAACGTGCCAAACAGCTGCGACCACGGGCGCTGCAGGCCCGCGCCGCCACGCGCAGCGCGCAGGCCCGCGCCACGGCGCCCCGCGCACCGCAGGCCCGCGCTGGCCGCGCCTGGCGGGAGCCGCTGCCCGCGGGGCCTGGGCCGCCGAGCGGAGGACCGCTGCTGCCCTTTTGGCTTCACGTCGGGGCCGAGGGCACGAGGAGGAGGAGGAGGAGGAGGAGGAGGAGGAGGAGGAGGAGGAGGAGGAGGGAAAGGAGGAGGAGGGAAAGGAGGAGGAGGAGGAGGAGGAGGAGGAGGAGGAGGATGAGGAGGAGGAGGAGGAGGAGATGTCCACTGCACGTCGGGTATGGCCAGGACCTTGGTTAGGGGGAGCCAGTAAGTGATTGGGCCCCGAGATCCAAAAGAGGGGCTGGAGTTACTATGCCAGGTCTGCCGTATAGCTGGCGTTTTTTCCGGGTGGCGGCAGTTCTGGTTAGTGGACTGGGGCGGGGGGGGGGCGCCCCCCGCTACACATCAATAAACCAGGTCGCACTAAACCCAGTCCTGCCAGCGCCCGAACAATGTCCACTGTACGTCAGGAGAATATACTCGAAAGCTGGAGCATGCAGTCAACCCGCACAATAAGGGTGGGTCACCTTCCCAAGGGTGATCTTGCACCCTTCCCCTTCGGCCCAGGCCGCCGACCCGAAGACCGCTGCTGCTCTTGGCTTCGTGTCGGTGCCGAGGGCATGACACCGTGATCGTTTTGTAGTTTTGCCGATCGGCGCGGGCCCTCGCCCCCCCCTTCCCCCCCATGGAGTAGATCTTGGCTGCTTTTGGCCCCTGTCTCGAGCAGGTGGAGCCTCCCTCATGGACGCATTGCTGCAAACGCACGCATCAAGCAGATGTCCAGAGCCAGACCCCCCCTCCCGTCCAATGTCGAAACGCCGAAGAAGAAAACGTTGACAATATCTTCTGTACGTCGGAAGAAGAAGGTCGGACACTGGAGCATATACATTACCAGTGGCGGGCTGTTTTTCAATGCCCGGACTTTTTTTGGTTGAGGGTCGGGCACGACGTCGGGGTTGTGTGGCGTATACTTTTTGTTCCGTTTCTTGAGGGGGCAACCAGAATGTACACACCAGGATCCCGCATACACCAGGATCTGCTTTTCTTTGGAAATTTCAGTGCAGGGCCAGAGAAAGCGTCGGTGTATAGAGTTCGTTTCCCCAAAGGAGACAATATACCCACACCGCTACCCTTCTATCGTGTTCTCCCTTTCTGGGCCTCCTGGGAGGCCCGCGTCGCCACCGCTGGATTCAGGCGAAAACCTTGTCAGAACGCACCCCAAGAGAGGTCTGGGGAGTAGCGGTATCGGTATCTTTTTGGTTTCTCCACGGCACTGTCTTCTGTACGAAGTTGTTTGGCTTGTTTTGTTTTGTTTTGTTTTGTTTGTTGTTGCTGTTGCTGTTACTGTTGCTGTTGTTGTTGTTGTTGCTGGTGTTGTTGTTGTTGTTGTTGCTGTTGGTGTTGTCATTGTTGTTGTTGTCGTCGTTGTTGATGATGAGGTTGTGGTTGTGGTCGACCTCTCAATGCTGAAGTCCAATTATTATTGATGCCCCCTCTCCGGTGGCCATCGTGTTTTTCAATTGAAGTGTTTCCCCCAGGGCTCGCACCCTGCTTTTATCAGGGAAAGTCATGGGGCTCAAACGGTTTTGTTGGCCCCCGGATTACATTAACAACGGTTCCCGCCTTAGACTTCGCGCTCTCGCTTGGGACCTCCTTGCAATTTATTCTGGAATCGCTCTCTCGGCGCTCTGGAGTCGCGGTCTCGCTAGGGGCCTCCTTGCAATGTGCAAAATAATCGCGCGCTTGAGTTGTAATTCCCCGCAATTTACTCAAGCGCCACGCTCCGGACACTCAGGCACTCAGGAGTCGCGCTCACGCTTAGGATTCCCTCACAGCTTATTTAGGAATCAGGATTTCGCTGCCCTTCGTGGCCCCGTTGCAGCCCTTCGTTGCCCCCTCGCTGCCCTTCGTGGACCCATTGCACCTTCGCGTCGCTCCCTTGCTGCCCTTCGTGGCCCTGTTGCAGCCTTTCGTGACCCCCTCGCTGCCCTTCGTGACCCCGTTGCAGCCCTTCGTGGCCCCGTTGCGGCCCTTCGTGGCCCCCTCGCTGCCCTTGGTGGCCCCCTCGTTGCTCTTCGTGTCCCCGTTGCAGCCCTTCGTGGCCCTCTCGCTGCCCTTCGTGGTCCCGTTGCAGCCCCTCGTGGTCCCCTCGCTGCCCTTCGTGGCCCCGTTCCACCCCTTCGCGGTCTCCTCGCTGCCATTCGTGGCACCGTTGCAGCCCTTCGTGGCACCCTCGTGGCCCTGCCCTTCGTGGCCCCGTTGCAGCCCTTCGTGGCCCCCTCGTTGCTCTTCGTGGCCCCGTTGCCGCCCCTCGTGGCCCCCTCGCTGCCCTTCGTGGCCCCGTTGCAGCCCTTCGTGGCCCCCTCGCTGCCCGTCGTGGACCCATGCATCTATGCCCTTCGTGGCCCCAGCTCGTTCGCGCCCGTCGCGGCCCCCATACGCATGAGCCTCGTGCCCCCGCTGCTGCCATTCGTGGCACCCTCGCTGCCATTCGTGGCCCCGTTACTGCCCTTAGTGGCCCCGTCGTTGCCTTCTGCGGCCCAATATACGTATGCCCTTCGTGGCCCCCGCTCGTTCGCGCCCGTCGTGGCCCCATATGATGCCCTTCGTGGCCCCGCTGTCGCCCTTAGTGGCCCCCTCGCTGTCCTACGTGGCCCCGTTTCTACCCTCAGTGTCCCCGTCGTTGCCTTCTGTGGCCCCGCATTATCTGCTCTTCGTGGCCCCACGCTCGTTCGCGCCCGTCGTGGCCCCATACGCATGCCCTTCGTGGTCCCGCTGTCGCCCTTCGTGGCCCCCTTCCTGCCCTTCATGGCCCCGCTGTCGCTCTTGCTCTCGCTCTCGCTTTCGCTCGTCGTCGTCGTCCTCGTCGCCAGCGTCGTCGTCGGCGTCGTCGTCGTCGTCGTGGTCGGTCCCCTCTCCGTCCCTCTTGGGGTCGGGGTGCCGCCGATCAGCGCTGCCGCTGGCCAGGCCAACGGTCCGCGGCCGCCCCGCCGCTTGCTGGGGCCCGGCCTGCAGGGAAGAAAGAAGTATCCCCCCAGAGGTGTACGATCGAAGACAAAGAGGGCGGGTATCGAGGGTTTGAGAAATACGCGTCGAATGACACTCGAGCAGATAGCGAACAGTCTTACACTGATGTTTGTTGTTGTTGCTGTTATTGTTGGTGTTAGTGTTACTGTCGCTGTTGTTGTCGGCGTTGTCGTCGTCGTCGTTGTGGTTGTTGAACATTATTACTTCTAAAGAATAATTATTGTTGGGACCCCTGGTGCGCGACCCCCCTCCAAAACCTAGGCCGCAGCTACATTTTCATCATTTTTTAGCGAAAGCTTCAGAAAAGTGAATTATTACCGGATCCGGTTGTTTTGTTGTACTCCGTTTTCCCTTGCAAAAAACACTATAAAATGAAAATTCTTGTTCTTACTTGATCAAATTGCAAGAATCCCTTGCAAAAAATAAGGTAAAGTGGACATTCGTGCGCGCAAGACGAAATCCTTCCAAAACCTTAGGTTTCGTAGCGATTTTAACATAAAAACATCAAAAACCCAATGGTTTTTTAAGAAAAAATTGTCAAAATGTTCTTCCGCGCGCTCTTGCGGATTCGTAGGAAAACCAACACTTTTTAAACAATTCTGTCAAACGGGCTTTTGCGAGCAACTTTTTCGAACTTCTGCGACAACGTTTGCGCACCTGCCAGGGCCATCATCCCTGTCAAATAATACCATGCGGGACACATTCGTTTTTTCTTCGCGCGCGCACGCCGAAATCTCCAAAAATCATTGGGTTTTTAAGAATTTTAGCACCGCGCATCATAAAATCACACGAATCGCACCGTAGCTCTCCTCTGGCTCTCTGTCTTGCTCTCTCTCTCTCTCTCTCTCTCTGTCTCTCTGTCTTGCTCTCTCTCTCTCTCTGTCTTGCTCTCATATCATGCGCAACAAATGCACGATGCGGGGCACATGCGGGGCCCAAACAAGTGATTAACCTCTGCGGGTGTGTACTCCACGCCAGTGTAGTATCCACGATCGTCCGCGCGCCACGAAGTGAAGTGTCCTGACGTCATAGGGCGGGAAGCTGGGTGTGGGTGGTTCCCGAGAGTCGTGTGGATGTTTGGTAGAGCTTGCATTGCCCCCCCCACGAAGTGGGGGTATTGGCTGGCGTCGCATGAAAACCCTGGCACTGGGGAGAACACTGAGCGTTCGGGTAAAATGATTGTGTTTGTTGTTGCTGTCGCTGTTGATGTTGCTGTTGTTGTTGCTGCTGCTGGTGTTTGTGTTGTTGTCGTTGTTGCTGTTAGTATTGTTGTGGTCGTCGTCGTCGTCGTCGTCGTCGTCGTCGTCGTCGTTGTTGTTGTTGTTGTTGTTGCTGTTGTTGCTGTTGTTGTTGTTGTTGTTGTTGTCGTTGTTGTTGTTGTGGTTGAATTTTCATTCCTGAAGAAACATTATTGTTGATCCCCCCGCCTGGTGCACATTGTATTTTTCAATCGAAGTGTCCCGCCCGGGGCTCGCACCTTTTTTATCAGGGAAATTCTTGAGGCTCAAACTGTGTTGTGGGCCCCCGGTTTACAACAGCAGCGGCTCCCGCTTGATACTTCCTCACAAGTTACTAAAGAATCGCGCTCCCTCCCCAGATTTCTTTGCATGTTATTAGGGATTCGCGCTCTCGCTTGGGACTTCCTTACATTTTATTCAGGAATCGCTTTCTCCGCGCTCTGGAGTCGCGCTCTCGCTGTCAATTTACATAAGAATAGCGCCCTTGCGTTTGAATTTATCGCGATTTACTCAAGCGCCGCGCTCCCGACACTAAGGCACCCAGGAGTCGCGCTCACGCTTAGGATTCCCTCGCAGATTCTTTAGGAGTCGGGATTTCGCTGCCCTTCGTGGCCCCGATGCAGCCCTTCGTGGCCTCTTCGCTGCCCTTCGTGGACCCGCTGCATGCAGCCCTTCGTGGCCCCCTCGCTGCTCTTCGTGGCCCCGTTGCAGCCCTTCGTGGCCCCCTCGCTTTGTTACGTGGCCCCGTTGCAGCCCTTCGTGGCCCCCTCGCTTTGTTACGTGGCCCCGTTGCAGCCCCTCGTGGCCCCCTTGCTGCCCCTCGTGGCCCTGTTGCAGCCCTTCGTGGCCCCCTAGCTGCCTTCGTGGCCCCGTTGCAGCTCTTCGTGGCCCCCTCGCTGCCCTTCGTGGCCCAGTTGCAGCCCTTCGTGGCCCCCTCGCTGCCCTTCGTGGCCCCGTTGCAGCTCTTCGTGGCCCCCTCGCTGCCCTTCGTGGTTCCGTTGCACCCGTTCGTGGCCCCCTCGGTGCCCTTCGTGGCCCTGTTGCAGCCCTTCGTGGCCCCCTCGCTGCCCCTCGTGGCTCCAGATCTGTATGCCCTTCGTGGCCCCCGCTCGTTCGCGCCCGTCGTGGCCCCATATGCATTCCCTTCGTGGCCCTGCTGTCGCCCTTCGTGGCCCCCTCGCTGTCCTTCGTGGCCCCGATGCTGCCTTCAGTGGCCCCGTCCTTGCCCTCCGCGGCCCAAAGTACGTATGCCCTTTGTGGTCCCCGCTCGTTCGCGCCCGTCGTGGCCCCATGTGCTTGCCCTTCGTGGCCCCGGTGTCGCTCTTTGTGGCGCCCTCGCTGTCCTACTTTGCCCAGTTGCTACCCTCAGTGGCCCCGTCGTTGCCTTCTGTGGGCCCGCATTATCTGCCCTTCATGGCCTCCGCTCCTTCGCGCCCGTCGTGGCCCCAAATGCATTCCCTTCGTGTCCCCGCTGTCGCCCTTCGTGGCCTACTTCGTGTCCTTCGTGGCCTCGCTCTCGCTTTTGCTCGTCGTCGTCGTCCTTGTCGTCGTCGTGGTCGGTCCCCTGTGCGTCCCTCTTGGGGTCGGGTTGCCGCCGATCAGCGCTGCCGCTGGCCAGGCCGACGGTCCGCGGCCGCCCCGCCGCTTGCCGGGGCCCGGCCTGCAGGGAAGAAAGGTCCCCCCCCAAGGGGTACGATCGAAGACAAAGAGGGCGGGTATCGAGGGTTTTGGAAATACGCGTTAACGGACACTCGAGCCGGTAAAAGCGAACCGTCTCAACCTGATTGTTGTTGTTGTTGCTGCTGCTGCTGTTGTTGTTGTTGTTGTGGTTGAATGTTAAGTATTAAATAATTATTCTTGTTGGACCCCTCACAGGCGCCCTGGCGCTCTCGCCGAGGCGCCGGCTACATTTTCAACGAAAATGAGGCTCACGCTTGAGCGGTTTGGAGGACCGCCCAAACCGCCCCCCAACAACAACAACAACAGCTGCAACAACAACAACACCAACAACAACAACAACAACAACACCAGCAACAGCAGCAACAACAGCAACAACAGCAGCAACAACAACAACAACGACGACAACAACGACAACAACAACGCTCTCGCTCGAGACTTCTCCTTTTTTGCTCAGGGCTGGTGTTCTTGCTCGCCGCCGAAAGCCGCCGTCCCAACAAAACCACCGCTCCCGCTCGAGACTTCCTCCTGTTTTAACTTGGACTGGCGCGCTAGTCTTTCTCTCATCGGCGCCGCCCCCAGCAAAAACAACGCTCCCGCTCGAGGTGTCCCTCAAGGCGGTGCTCCTCCTCGCCGCCGACAACCGCCGCCCCGACAAAACCAGCGCTCCCGCCTGAGATCTCCTTCCGTTTTACGCTGGACTGGCGCCCTTTTGAATTGGCACCGCTCCCAGCAAGAACAAGCCTCCCGCTCGAAATTTCCTCCCTTTTTCCTCGGGACGGTGCTGTTCCTCGCCGCCGACAGCCCCCGTCCCGACAAAACCACGGCTCCCACTCGAGGCTTCCTCCCTTCTTACTCAAGGCGCTGTTCCTCCTCGCCGCCGAAAACCGCCGCCCGGACAAAACCAGCGCTCCCGCCCGAGATTTCTTTCCGTTTTACGTTTGGCTGGCGCCCTACTCTCTTTTGAATTGGCGCCGCTCCCAGCAAGAACAACGCTCCCGCTCGAGATTTCCTCCTTTTTTCCTCGGGACGGTGCTGTTCCTCGCCGCCGACAGCCCTTGTCCCGACAAAACCACGGCTCCCGCTCGCTGCTTCTTCCTTTCTTATTCAAGGCGGTGTTCCTCCTCGCCGCCGACAACCGCCGTCCCAACAGAACCAGCGTTCCCGCTCGAGACTTCTTTCTGTTTTACGCTTGACTAGCGCCCTACTCTCTTCAGCATTGGCGCCGCTCCCAGCAACGACAGCAGCCCTGCTGGAGACTTCCTCCCTTTCTATTCAGGGCCAGGTCCTTGCCTCGCCGCCGACAGCCCCCATCCCCACCAAAGCAATCCTGTCGCTCGATACTTCCTTGTGCTTTACCCTTCGCTGGGGTTCCACTGGCGGTCTCACATCGACGCGGTAAGGTGCGGGCATGTGTTTTCGTGGCGGGATATTTTGAAATTCCTCGGAGGAGTTGTTTGCAAGACCCCGTTGGGCGGGAGATCCGGGAATGGGAATCACAGGCCCCGCTATAGAGCAAGAGTCCCCCATGATGTGGATGGTTATCATGGTGGTCGCATGTGTTGTGTGGAAACATCGCGCATGAGGGTAAACTGATTGTTGTTGCTGTTGTCGTTGTCGTTGTCGTTGTCGTTGTTGTTGTTGTTGCTGTTGTTGTTGTTGTTGTTGTTGTTATTGTTGCGATTGTTGTTGTTGTTGCTGTTGCTGTTGCTGTGGTTGTGGTTGTTGTTGGTGTTGTTGTTGTTGTTGTTGTTGTTGTTGTTGTTGTTGTTGTTGTTGTTGTTGTTGTTGTTGTTGTTGTGTTGTTATTGGTGTTGCATGTTAACTGCTAAACAGTTATCATTGTTGGACCCTTCCTAGGCGCTTTGGCGCTCTCGCCGAGGCGCCAGCTACATTCTCATTGGAAAATGAGGCTTACGCTCGAGTGGTTAGGGGGGCGCCAAAACCGACCCCCCAACAACAAAAAACAACGCTCCCGCTCCAGATTTCTTCTTGTTTTGCTCAGAGCTGGTGCTCTTGCTCGCCGCCGAAGCCGGCCGTCCCAACAATATCACCGCTCCCGCTCGAGACTTCCTCCTTTTTAAACTTGGACTGGCGCGCTAGTCTTTCTCTCATCGGCGCCGCCCCCAGCAACAACAACGCTCCCGCTCGAGACCTCCTCCATTTTTTACTCAAGGCGGTGCTCCTCCTCGCCGCCGAAAACCGCCGTCCCAGCAAAACCAACGCTCCCCCCCCCAAGACTTCCTCCCGTTTTACGCTAGACTGGTGTCCTACTTTCTTTTGAATTGGCGCCGCCCCCGAGATCTGGGAATGGGAATCACGGGCCCCGCTATAGAACAAGAGTCCCCCTATGATGGGGATGATAATCATGATGGTCGCATGCTTCGTGTGGAGACATCGCGCATGAGGGTAAACTGATTGTTGCTGCTGTTGCTTTGTTGTTGTTGTGGTTGTGGTGGTTGTCGTTGTTGTTGCGGTTGCTACCTTTCTTGTTATTGTTGTTGTTGTTGAAATCTTATTATTGAAAAATTGTTATCCCCTTCTGGTGCATGTATGGATTTTTCGATTGAAGTGCCCCTCCCTGCGCTCGCACGCTGTATTTGATCAGAGAAAGTCTTCGTCCTCAAATTGTGTTGTTGGACCCCGGTTTACAACAACATTGGCTCCCGCTTGATGCTTCCTTACAATTTACTCTGGTCCCCCGCTCCCACTTTAGACTTCCTCGCAATTTACTCAAGAATCGCGCTCCCGCTTGAGACGTCCTCGCAATTTACTCAAGCGCCGCGCTTTTGCAATTCAGGAGTCGCGCGTTCGTTGGGGACCTCAAATTAATTAGGAATCGCTCTCTCGCGGTCTTGGCCAACCACGCAGAGCTCACAAAGAAATGTATACCCACCACAAGTGGTATGTTCGAAGACGAAGAGGACGGGTATCGAGGGTTCGGGAATGCGCACTGAATGACACTCGAGCAGATAAGAGCGAACAGTCTTAAAATGATGTATGGTGCTGTTGTTGTTGTTGTTGTTGTTGTTAATGTTGTTGGTGTTGTTGTTGTTGTTGTTGTTGTTGTTGTTGAACTCACTACTGAAAAATAAGTAGTGTTGATCCCCCCTGGGGTGCACATAGTATTTTTCAATGGAAGTGCCCCTCCCGCCGCTCGCACCCTGTAACTTACCAGGAAAAGTCATCGTCCTCAAATTGTGTTGTTGGCCCCCGGTTTACAGCAACAGCGGCTCCCGCTTAATATTTCCTTGAAATTTACTCGGGTCCCCCGCTCCCGCCTGAGACTTCCTTGCGGTTTATGTAGGAATCGCGCTCTCGCTTGGCACTTCCTGACAATCTATACAGGGATCGCTCTCTCGGCGCTCTGGAGTCGCGCTCTGGCTGGAGATTTGTTGGCAATGTATTGAATAATAGCGACCTTGCGTCGGAATTTCCTGCAATTTACTCAAGCGCCGCGCTCCCGACACTCAGGCACCCAGGAGTTGCGCTCACGCTTAGGACTCCCTTCTCGCCTTGTTTCGTGGCCCCGTTTGCAGCCCTTCGTGGCCCCTTCGCTGCTCTTCGTGGACCTGATGCAGCCCTTCGTGGGCTCCTCGCTGCCGTTCGCGGCCCCGTTGCAGCCCTTCGCGGTCCCTTCGCTGCCCTTCGTGGCCCCGTTGCGCCCCTTCGTGGCCCCCTCGCTGGCCTTCGTGGCCTCATTGCGCTCCTTCGTGGCCCCCTCGCTGCCCTTCGTGGCCCCGTTGCGCCCCTTCGTGGCCCTCTCGCTACCCTTCGTGGCCCCGTTGCGCTCCTTCGTGGCCCCCTCGCTGCCCTCCGTGGCCCGCTCGCTGCCCCTCGTGGCCCGTTGCAGCCCTTCGCGGTCCCCTCGCTGCCCTTCGTGGCCCCGTTGCACCCCTTCGCTGTCCCCTCGTTGTCATTCGTGGCCCCGTTGCGCCCCTTCGTGACCCCCTCGCCGCCCTTCGTGGCCCCGTTGCAGCCCTTCGCGGCCCCCTCGCTGCCCTTCGTGGCCCCGTTGCGCCTCTTCGTGGCCCCCTCGCTGCCCTTCGTTGCCCCGTTGCACCTCTTCGTGGCCCCCTCGCTGCCCTCCGTGGCCCCGTTGCAGCCCTTCGTGGCCCCCTCGCTGCCGTTCGTGGCCCCGTTGCAGCCCCTCGTGGCCTCTTCGCTGCCCTTCGTGGACCCGCTGCATGCAGCCCTTCGTGGCCCCCTCGCTGCTCTTCGTGGCCCCGTTGCAGCCCTTCGTGGCCCCCTCGCTTTGTTACGTGGCCCCGTTGCAGCCCTTCGTGGCCCCCTCGCTTTGTTACGTGGCCCCGTTGCAGCCCCTCGTGGCCCCCTTGCTGCCCCTCGTGGCCCTGTTGCAGCCCTTCGTGGCCCCCTAGCTGCCTTCGTGGCCCCGTTGCAGCTCTTCGTGGCCCCCTCGCTGCCCTTCGTGGCCCAGTTGCAGCCCTTCGTGGCCCCCTCGCTGCCCTTCGTGGCCCCGTTGCAGCCCCTCGTGGCCTCCTCGCTGCCCTTCGTGGCCCCTCCGCTGCCCTTCGTGGCCCCGTTGCACCCCTTCGTGGCCCCTCTCGCTGCCCTTCGTGGCCCCATGTATGTATGCCCTTCGTTGCCCCCGCTCGTTCGCGCCCGTCGTGGCCCCATATGCATGCCCTTCGTGGCCCCGTTGTCGCCCTTCGTGGCGTCCTCGTTGCCCTTCGTGGCATTGTTGCATCTCTCAGTGGCCCCGTCCTTGCCTTCCGCGGCCCAAAATATGTATGCCTTTCGTGGCCCCCGCTCTTTCGCGCCCGTCGTGGCTCCATATGCATGCCCTTCGTGGCCCCGCTGTCGCCCCTTGTGGCCCCCTCGCTGTCCTTCGTGGCCCAGTTGCTACCCTCAGAGGCCCCGTCGCTGACTTCTGTGGCCCCGCATTCCCTGCCCTTCGTGGCCCCCGCTCGTTCGCGCCCGTCGTGGCCCCATCTGCATGCCCTTCGCGGCCCCGCTGGCCAAGCCGATGGTCCGCGGCCGCCCCGCCGCTTGCCGGGGCCCGTCCTGCAGGGAATCAAGGTATACCCCCCACAAGGGGTACGATCGAAGACGAAAAGGGCGTGTATCGAGGGGTTCGGAAATACGCGTTAACGGACACTCGAGCAGATACGAGCGAACAGTCTTAACCTGATTGTTGTTGCTGTTGCTGTTGCTGCTGTTGTTGTTGATGTTGTTGTTGATGTTGTGTTGATATTGTGTTGTGTTGTGTTGTGTTGTGTTGTGTTGTGTTGTGTTGTGCTGTGTTGTGTTGTGTTGTGTTGTGTTGTGTTGTGTTGTGTTGTGTTGCTGCTGCTGCTGTTGTTCCCTACCTAGGCTCTGCCTAGAGGGTTCTTACTCTCTTAGCTTAAAGGGGCCGGGCAGTGGAAAGCGCCCCGGGCGGTTCCCCCGGTCCCCGCCCCGCGGTTCCCCCAGTCCCTTGGGAGCTTTAGCTTTAGCTTTAGCTTTAGCTTAGCTTTAGCTTAGCTTCAGCTTAGCTTTAGCTTAGCTTAGCTGAGCTTTAGCTGAGCTTTAGCTTAGCTTTAGCTTAGCTTTAGCTTAGCTTTAACTTAGCTTTAGCTTTAGCTTTAGCTTTAGCTTAGCGTTAGCTTAGCGTTAGCTCAACTTTAGCCTAGCTTTATCTTAGCTTTAGCTTAACTTTAGCTTAGCTTTGGCTTAGCTTTGGTTTAGCTGTAGCTTAGCTGTAGCTTAGCTTTAGCTTAGCTTTAGCTCAGCGTTAGCTTAGTTTTATATTAGATTCAGCTTAGCTGTAGCTTAACTGTAGCTTAGCTTTAGCTTAGCGTTAGCTTAGCTTCAGCTTAGCTTCAGCTTAGCTTCAGCTTAGCTTTAGCTTAGCTTTAGCTTAGCTTTTCTGCTACTAATAATGCTGCTTTCCTAGGGGCTCCGACTCCTAGGTAGGGTCGCACTGGGATGATTTTCCTGTTTTTTACCTAACAGCGTAGACTGATAGGTTTCTAGTTGACTCAAAAGAGCTCACAGATCACTCCACAGGGGGGTCCGGGCAGGCGTTGGGAGTTGCCGGCCGGGCCTGTGCCGGGCTCGTTTTTCACCAACAGTCACACACTTCGTGCTCGTCGACCTCTCAGAACCCCATTCCCAGGCCACATTCTGAATAACCGGATGCAACAGTCACACACTTGGTGCTCCTTGACCTCCCAGAACGCCATTCCCGGGCCACATTCGGAATGCCCGGAGCCAACTGTAGGCCACTTCGTGCTCTTCGACTTCCCAGAACTCCATTCCCGGGCCACATTTTGAATGCCCGGAGCGAACTGTAGGCCACTTCGTGCTCTTCGATCTCCCAGAACTCCATTCCCGGGCCACATTTTGAATGCCCGGAGCCAGCTGTAGGCCACTTCGTGCTCTTCGATTCCCAGAACTCCATTCCCGGGCCACATTTTGAATGCCCGGACCCAACTGTAGGCCACTTCGTGTTCTTCGATTTCCCAGAACTCCATTCCCGGGCCACATTCTGAATGCCCGGAGCCAACTGTAGGCCACTTCGTGGTCTTCGAGTTCCCAGAACTCCATTCCTGGGCATGATTTTGAATGCCCGGAGCCAACTGTAGGCCACTTCGTGTTCTTCGAGTTCCCAGAACTCCATTCCCGGGCCACATTTTGAATGCTGAGGCAGGCTGATGCTGAGGCTGAGGCAGGCTGAGGCTGAGGCAGGCTGAGGCTGAGGCCGAGGCTGAAGGCAGACTGAGGCTGAGGCTGAAGCAGGCTGAGGCTGAGGCTGAGGCAGGCTGAGGCTGAGGCTGAGGCAGGCTGATGCTGAGGCAGGCTGAGGCTGAGGCTGAGGCTGATGCAGGCTGAGGCTGAGGCAGGCTGAGGCTGAGGCCGAGGCTGAAGGCAGACTGAGGCTGAGGCTGAAGCAGGCTGAGGCTGAGGCTGAGGCAGGCTGAGGCTGAGGCTGAGGCAGGCTGATGCTGAGGCAGGCTGAGGCTGAGGCTGAGGCTGATGCAGGCTGAGGCTGAGGCAGGCTGAGGCTGAGGCCGAGGCTGAAGGCAGACTGAGGCTGAGGCTGAAGCAGGCTGAGGCTGAGGCTGAGGCAGGCTGAGGCTGAGGCTGAGGCAGGCTGATGCTGAGGCAGGCTGAGGCTGAGGCTGAGGCTGAGGCTGAGGCTGAGGCAGGCTGATGCTGAGGCTGAGGCTGAGGCTGAGGGCTGAGGCTGAGGCGAGGCTGTAGGCAGACTGAGGCTGAGGCTGAAGCAGGCTGAGGCTGAGGCTGAGGCAGGCTGAGGCTGAGGCTGAGGCAGGCTGATGCTGAGGCAGGCTGAGGCTGAGGCTGAGGCTGATGCAGGCTGAGG